>CM045749.1:16861728-16991728 GCA_024760905.1 Plotosus lineatus
CTGTAACCGCTTCATCCTAATTAGGGTTGCGGGGAGGCTGGTGCCCATCCCAGCCAACTCCGGGTGAGGGCAGAGAACACCCAGGAAGGCTCACCAGGCCATCGCAGGCCGGAAACACAGCCTACCCTGGGGAACATGCTTTTCTGGAATTGTGTAGGAGAATTACGTGTAATTGCACCTCCGCTCCACTAGTTGGCAATAGCGCCTCATTGTCGCGCTATGGTGCAGTGTTTTTTCGCACGAGCAAACGAAATGAAGCGCAGTAAACAACCCCTCAAGAAACAACACGGAACATTTTCTAAAAGGTGGAGAGAAACGGAGATATTAAGACATAAATAAGTTGAATAAGTTTAAATAAGGATGTATTTTTTTAATTTCAGGCACATTGGTGCATTTTAAATATTTTCTATTACAGATTAAACAATAATGTTAATGAAGTTTTTGTTTATTTAAGTTGAACTATATTTCTTTCTTTTTTGTTTTTAATGTTAATAAAGATAAAATGTTATGCAGAGGTTTACTAGTAACAAATTTATAGACAAATAATACTATTTTTTAACTTGTAGTTGCTGGGGGGGTGCTTGAAATGTTTTTTTTTTCTTCCAAGTGGGGGCGCCACAGCAAATAATTGAGAAGCACTGGTGTAGGCACATGATATTTCATGAGTCATTTACATTACCAAAGCAGAAAATCTTACTCCAGTTTTAGTCATGCTTCATTCTTTCACTTTCGGAAATGCTTTACCTGATCAGGGTCGTGGTGACTCCAGAGACTAGCCCAGGAACACCAGCATAAGGGTGGGTTAGAATTCCTGTCCATACCACAGATTTGCACAACCCAGCATAGCTGCTCCAATGCCTAACGTGTTTTAGGATGTAGGAGGAAACTAGAGAATACAGATGAACCTAAATGGACAGAAATTGAAAATATGAACATTTCGATCTGGGATCTAACCAGGAAAGATAATAATATTGTGGTCAATATGCACATTAAACTTTTACATACCTCAGATATATGGCAGGTGGCAAAATAGTGGCATTTTGGTTGAATATGGATAGTTCTTGATTCGTGTTTGTGCATCAGAATTTCAAATAGGAATATTTGTAGCATCTTGAATTGGTCTGGTGGTAGATTTAATGTATACAGTGATCCCTCACTTCTACGGCTTCAGTGCATCGTGGGTTTTTCAAAAATATTTATAGAAAATTCAAAAAATATGGAAATTAATGAAAAATAGGTAAAAAGTTAATGAAAATGCCACAAAACAAGGCCAATTATACAAGAAAAAAAGCCCCAAACAAATAAAAACAACTTAACAAAACTACTTACATTTTCATGTGAGGTACCGCGCGCGGGTTTGTATGTGTGTGTGTGTGTGTGTGTGTGTGTATCTATATTTTGTTTACATCTTATGCATTATTTTTGAATGTTTAATTGTTGTTATAAGCATTTATAGTGTTGAATATGTATTTATTGATATTATATACACATATACATGTACGTATACGTCAGTCAGGGGAGTCGGTCTTACTTTGTGGAAATCGGTGGTTGTGGGGGGTCTCGGTCCCCATTAACCACAGAAAGTGAGGGATCCCTGTAATTGATTTAACTATGCAAAGGTTGAAGCTAGGCCTCACAGTGGGGTCGTGATTATCACGTCCGCCGCATAGCAAAAAGCCCTCGGTTTGATTCTGAGCCTGGGTGTTTCCGTGTGGAATTTCTATGTTCTCCGAGTGCTTGCGTAGGTTTCCTCCCACAGTCCAAAAACATGCTCTGCAGGCTAATTAGCTGTTCCAAATCACCCCTAGCTGTGAATGGTTGCGTGAGTATGGCCCTGTGATAGCCTGGTGAGCTGCTCAGGGTGTACCCTGCCCCAGCCCAGAGTGAGTGACAGGGAAGTGAGCGTATAGCTCCCATGGACTGTAGGCCACAGACGGCTATGGCATTAAAACGGATTCAAACTTTCCATCTCTGGGTTAATATTTTTTATTTATTTATCATTCATTCATTCATTTTCTGGACCACCTAATTATAATTATGGATCACGGGAAGGCTGGCGCCCATCTCAGCCGACTTTGGACGAGGGTGGGGTACGTGCTGGATGACTCACCAGGCCATCACAGTGCTGACACCCACATAACCATTCATATTCACACTCACACCTCAGGGCGATATCATCATCATCATCATTTTCTGTAACCGCTTCATCCTAATTAAGGTTACGTGGGGGACTGGTGCCCATCCCAGCCAACTCAGGGCGAGGGCAGAGTACACCCTGGACAGCTCGCCAGGCCATCGCAGGGCGGAAACACGCTGACGGCTTTGCAGCCTACTCTTGTCGAAAGTCAGCAATGGTTCTTTTACATGCCTCACACCATAGACAGTGACAGACATGGCCGGCCTTTGATAACCCAGTTAGCTGCACTGGGGGGGGGGGGGCAGTGACAGCTTTGTGGAGAGTGGGACTCGAACCCCCAACCTTTGGATCAGCGATCTGGTGCCTTATACCACTAGACCACCACTGCCCCCTCTCAGGGCGATATGGAATAACCAATTAACTTACTGTGCATGTTTTTGGACATGGGGTGGCACCAGAGTACCCAAAGGAAACCCACGCAAGCACAGGGAGAGCATGCGAACTCCACACACAGAAACACCCGAATCGAACCCAGGACCTTCTTGCTGTGAGGCAGATGTGCTCACCACTACACCACTGTGCAAGTAGCGTGCATATTGCAAGAGCAGTTGCATAGCCATCAGCATTTCTTGCCCTGTGATGGCCTAATGAGCTGTCCAGGGTGTATTCTGCCCTCGCCCAGAATCAGCTAAGATGGGCGCCAGCCTCACTGGAACTCTAATTACGATCAAACATTTCTGGAAATGAATGATTAACGCTAAATAACCTGATCCAATCCGACGGAATGTAAATTTACATAACAAAATAATCGAACTGTAAAATTCTAGCCTGTGAGAGCAGAACAGTCCTTACAAGCAGAGGCAAGTAACTTCAACCAAAGTGTTCCTCGCCCCCGTCATTTAATACCAGGATCTGTGGCACATTCCCCTCATTGTATCTGCTGTGTCTCAAGCATGTTACGGAAAACAATTCCAGTAGAATATTATATTTTCTCGGTGAAATTTGGTGTTTCGTTATACTGTTGTGTTAATCCAGTGATCTTCATAATAACAAGAGACAAAGACACGTGTAACAGCAGCTGATATTGAGTTCAACTTGAAAAACATCTGTGAGCACTGGGCATTGCCCAATAAGATCAGATCAAAAAAAAAAAAAAAAAAAAAAGACTTCTTTCTGAGAGAACCTGAAAGAATAGAGAATGAATCTATAGTGACCACCCAGGAGATGAACTTCAAAATCGTGCAACAAGAATTGTTCAATTGCATATGGGGCAAAAAAACCTGACTCGGGACATAGAGAGCTGCGTGCATTTTGAATTCTGACATAATCAAATCAGAGCTCAGTCTCAAATCACTTAACTGCATAAAATGTACATATCTGCTTAGACTCTTATACTTTTGAACCGAGAAGTCAACGTATTACCACTCGCGTTAAAAAATTGAACTCGTAAACAATTTTTAATAAATACTATTAAAAGCACTAACAGACTATAGGTGCATTGTATGAGTAAAAAAGTTTGATCTGCCTACTGGTATAGGGCGCTGGATCGCTGATTCTAAGGTTGGGGGTTTGAGTCCCACTCTTCACAAGGTTGTCACTGCCCCCCCACCCCCCCCCCCAGTGCAGCTAACTGGGTTATCAAAGGCCGGCCAGGTCTCTCACTGTCTATGGTGTGAGGTTCATGTAAAAGAACCATTGCTTACTTTCGACAAGAGTAGCTGCATAGCCATCAGCGTGTTTCTGCCCTGCGATGCCCTGGCGAGCTGTCCAGGGTGTACCCTGCCCTCGCCCGGAGTCGGCTGGGATGGGCGCCAGCCTCTCCGCGACCCTAATTAGGATTAAGCGCTTACAGAAAATGAACTGAACTTATTGTGAGTTGTTTAATTTAATTGTTTTATTTAATTACATTACACCGTTTGTTTTTAACGTGTAATTACTGTATATATTTTTACACCACCCACCCCCAAAAGGTTGCACATTCTAACTTTTTTTGTTGGACCACCCTTCGTCTTCATTGTACTGCATAATTGGCATTGTTGCTTCAGTTGCTTCATTTCCATTCACATTCTCAGGAAATAAAGGGAAGCCAGCTGATAACCCGAGTTTACCGAATGACCAGGTTATCCCATTCATGGACTTTTTCTTCCCCCATAGATGAGATCTAAAATTGTGCCTGAAAGAGTGGTTCAGAGAGCATGAGGAATCAGTTTCACACATGAACTGGCACCACACAGTCCTGACCTTAACCCTATTGAAAGTCTTTGTGATGTGCCGGAGGAGATTTTATGGAGCGGTTTTTCCAGTCATCAACTTAAGATAGAGGCTTGAAGTGAAATGAAAAGCAAGATTTCCAAACTCTCCTGTTACACATGAACATATGTATACAGTAGGCCCTTGACCATTCGCAGTTCAGCGTTTGCGCCACCGCATACTTGCGGATTGACGACAAACCCGGAAGTGACTGCCATGTGATTCAAATGTAGCCAGTGGCTGAGAGCTTTTGTTTCTCCCTCCTACTGATTGGTTGCAGATGATGTGTAAACCTATTTTTTTCTCTTTCACGCATGGGTTATCAACGTAATTGCCTGAATTGCAAAGTAAATTCTTTTTAGTGTGTTTTTAATGATTATTTAAGTGCTATGATGTCACTCAAATGCCCTGCATCTTCTCCATCTTCTGGTAAAGGAGCCTAAGCACTTTATTCAGGAATAAATATTATCACAGTACAAAATTAAAAAGTTTTTACTTCATCATTACTACATTTTACTGCATTATTATTATACTCGCGGATTAGCGGCAAACCGGGAAGTTACTGGCACGTGATTCAAATCCCGTTGAAAAATCTCGTTGAGATTGGAACTTGAACCTCCAACCTTAGGATAAGTGATCCAGCACCTTTACCACCAGATCAACACTGCCCGACAGACATGTGTCCGACAGAGTCATGTGGTGTGGGTTTTTTTTTGTCATAAAGAGGCTTTTAATAACAATACTGTGGTTTGATGTGCAAATATACAGTGTATGAAAGCTTTTAAGTTTGGGTTAAGTTTTGGGTTAAGTTTGTGAAAACAGTGCTATGGCAATTCCCTTGTGTAATCAAGGCTAAAGGTGGACCAACAAAATGTTACAGTGCTCGTTATTTATTTATTTATTTATTTATGCTTGGAAAGCAAAAAACATTTATTCAAGTCCAAGACTAGGAGGCCAACACGGAAAATGATTACGTAAACCTGAAAAAAAAGGGAAAAAATTCTGGAACACACTTTTTGGTTATTTTATTTCAATCACAAACCCATTCAAATTGGGGGGTGTGTACAGTCTTATCCTGTAATCATTCTTTATTCTGCATGATAGACACACTAACGGATTGGAAAGATCACATGCAATATACATCAATACAGGTAAATACAACCAGAGGTCTGCAGTGACTGAGGCCTGCAATGCTGACAGTTCCTGCTGACAGATTGCTCAGCTCGAGCGACTTTCCATTGATCGATGCATTCAGCAGAGCTGAGTCTGAGATCTACAGGAAGCATGGTGTGACAAACAGAGCAAAACAGACAGAGAGAGCCCCCAGGGACATGTCAGTCAAAATTGGACAGGAAGAAATAAGGATATAGGAATGGCAAATGAATTAATAATTTTGAAGCTGTTAAAGTTGGCCAAGGGAATTACATTTTCTGTGAGCTGTGGTGATGACTACAAAAGCTGTTGTGCTTTTAATACATAGAAAATGATGAAAGGAAGCAGACAGAACAGATTTCATTTCATGCAGTACAGGTATACCGTGACTTAAGTCGTTTCGAGTTAAGTCGTTCTCGATTATACATCAGTTTTTCAAAAAATATATGAAAAATTTTAAAAAAATAACGTTTACGTCATTATAATCATATATTATATATTACAGTAAGCCTCCGCCCATTCATGGGTCACTGTTCGCAGCCCCGCATACTCATGGAGTCTGCTCTCAAAGGCTTTTTTTTTTCATAATGTTTTTATGTTAGTGCAATGCTTCTCAATTATTTTCTGTGACGCCCCCTCTCGGAAGAGAACCCCCACCCCCCCACCCCCCCCCACCCCCCCCCCAGCGCACCGCATGCTACTATTAATAGTACTATTTGTCTAAAAAATGGTTATATGAATAAATTGCTGCATAATATTGTATCTTTATTAACATTAAAAACCACTTAATTCTAGTACAGTATGGCAAAAAAGCATGTTCCCCAGAGTCATACACACTCTCCCTGGCATCACCCCCCTGCCCAAGGAAGGGGAGTGACCCACTACTTGAGAAGCACTGAATTAGCGGCAGCCCTGCCAAATTATACAATCGTCATCACGACGTTACTGGCACATGATTCAAATTTAAGTAATGGCTGAGAGCTTTTGTTTCTCCCTCCTGCTGATTGGTTGCAGATGATGTGTCCACCCCTTTTTTCTACTTTGCACACATATTATCAAAGTGATTGCTTGAATTGTGAATTAAATTTTTTAGTGTGTTTTTAATGATTATTTTAGCCCTATGATGTCACTCAAACGCCCTGCATCTTCTCTAGCTTCTGGTAAAGAGCCCAAGTGCTTTATTCATTCATAAATATTATCACAGTACAAAATTTAAAAGTTTTTATTTAATCATTACTACATTTTTCTGCATTATTACTGTATTAATGAGTAAGACTGTCTATAGAATGTGCAAAACTGCGCCAATAATTCACGGATTTCCGGGATCCGCAGGTGGGAGGAACGTAAACCCCACAAATAACAAATATATATATATATATATATATATATATATATATATATATAGAGAGAGAGAGAGAGAGAGAGAGAGAGATTATACAAATAAATTTGGTGTAGTGTAGGCTAGGCTTGTATAGAGACAAGCTAATTTGATTGTCATTTTCAACTTACGTTGTCTCTCCTGGAACCAATTAAAGATGTAAGCCGAGGTATACCTGTACTTGTTTTTCAGAAAGTTTTAAAGGTGCAAATTATGAAATTAGGCTTATTGGCCACAAACATAAAGCCACTAATTAAATCACTTCAATATCATGTCTCTTTTATTATAAATATCTTTATTGCAAATTGTGAAAAATTGGTTATCTCCACAGGAAAATGTTTGGACCACAGCCTGAAATGGACTTTATATGTGCCAAAGGTAAAACCTGATGGCCCATGTTAGGTTAAATCCGCCGGAATTCCACCATTGCTGTATGAATATATTCAGGAGAAGCAACAAGAATGGTTTTGATCAATATTACAAATTGGCTTAAATTGAAAAAATAAAATAAAATGATGCCCAATTTGTAGCTTAGATGTAGCTTAAATTAGCCAGAATTAAGAGTCAATATATTAAAGCTTTAGGTGGCGCCGGTGGTGTAGTGGTTAGGCTGCTGTGCTCATGATCGGGAGGTTGTGTGTTTTGGGTGAGACTGAGCCTGGAGCCTTCATTCTCCCCGCTGGTGCACCATCACCTGAGATATATATATATATATATATATATATATATATATATATAATTTTTTTTTTTTTTTTTTTTAGAATTTTCAAGCTCTACTTCCCAACCAACTTTATTTCAGCTGTTGAAAAATAACATTCATGGAGCGCATGACCCCCCACCCCGGTAAAATTGTCAAGCGCTGATAAAAAGGTTGGAGACCCCTGTTCTGCGTCATCAATGTCTCAGTTTGTTTATTTACTTAAAACAATTAAGTTGTTCATTAGAAATTCATTAGAAATATTGAAAACCCTCTTGTTTCATTCGTTTTCTGAAACACTCAAAACTTATTTTGGTGGTGTGTGGCTGGTGCCCATCTCAGCCGAACCTGGGTGAGGGCTGGACAGCTCGGCAGGCCATCGCAGATTTTGACTGAAAAAAAGTCTGGAAGCCTCAATAGTTCATATCGTCTGAACTAATGTACAATGGGTGTGGGTAAAACTTATAAACACAGCTTAACAAGAATTTATTGTTTGGATTTATTCACCAAATATGAATATAATCCAACAAGTACAGTATTAAGTGTAATAAAACATTCACAGATGTTGTGGTTATGCAAATAAGCTATTATTTTAGTAAAGGAGAAGCATGCACTAAGGAATCAACATCCAAGTATCCAAAGCCACAAGAACAGTGTTATTTCTTGTGTGATCAGTGTAATTCTTGTCAGATCAAAAAGCTAATTTTTTATAGTGCGTTGGTTGTTCCTTGTTGTTTCTTCCGAAATAAGTAATCTTTTGAGTTCTTCGACTGACTTACATACTATAATCATATGATTAAAAAGCTAAGCTCTTTATACTTTTTTTTTGTCTGCTACACCACTGTATGTCAGTATCAGAATGTAGGCCAGTGGTGGCCTGGTGGTAAAAGCTGCTGAATCGCTGATCCTAAGGTTGGGGGTTCGAGTCCCACTGTCTGCAAGGTTGTCACTGTCCCCCCAGTGCAGCTAACTGGGTTATCAAAGGCCGGCCATGTGTCTCACTGTCTATGGTGAGGTTCTTGTAAAAGAACCATTGCTGACTTTCGACAAGAGTAGCTGCATAGCTGTTAGCATGTTTCTGCCCGTTGTTAAAAGGGTTGTGTTAGAAAGGGCATCCGACATAGACACCTGTGCCAAATCAAACATGCGAATCAGATGATTCACTGTGGCGACCCCTGAAAACGGGAACAACCGAAAGGATAAAGAAGAAGATGAGTATCAGAGTGTAGGTAATGATATTGGTGTTGGAAGCATATTGATGTATCGCTGTAAGCCAACACGTTCAAACATGTAGTAAAATCCCAAACATTCTGAGCACACCTCACAGATACTGTATGAATAACTGAAGTGCTGAGAGCCTCAGTGGTCAAACCGTGGAAAAACTGAAAAATGAGATAAGATTATATTTTGACAGATGTAGATAAGGTCTATGAATGCTAGAATGGTGCCTTCCTCTTTCTTATGACCTTGAATCATATCGTGAGCATTAACTCTGATTTTTTTTTTTTTTTTTGCAAAAATTTTCACCGCCACCACCATGGTCCCCCTAAAAAAAAAAAAAAAAAAACAAAAAAAAAAAACAGCTTTCTGTTTGGTACCACTGTGGTTCTCAGCCTATAATTGTGTTTGTTATAAAAATCATAAAGTTACTTAGATGAATTTTGCACATTATCCATTCTTAGCCCAATGAGAAATTAAACTTGTGTTTGTGTTTGCACCTGTATGCAGTAATTACAGGGTTGAGTGTTGGTTGTTGCTCTTATTGACTTATGGAGTGCATGCTGTTCAAGCGTTTCTGATTTATGTGTCAAATAAAAGGAAAATCACTGAGTGAGAAAAAGACAGAGAGAATGTGCAGCTGTCTGTTAATCACAATCTGTCAACATTTGCCATGATTTACATTGAAAATCCTTCCACCCCCAATTCAAACGAGTGCAGTCCAAACAATATATTCGTTATTCATGGCATGCAACAGTGCTTCAGTAAATCAGTTCAATGGTGTGTAATGAGGAGTTCAAATTCCGTAACCTCAGATGGGCTGAATGAATACTGTAATCACTGTTGCATAAGCATGAACACTGCTCACTATTACATTAGGAGCCTATGATTTACTGCAAAAAACTATCAAACTTTTTAAATTATGCATTGAAACATTGCGTTACTGTATTGTTTAGTGGCGAGATATTCTGTGTGGGATTGTGGCAGAGGTTTGGCTGAGGGATGAGATTGAAAAAAATACTATCAGCAAAAGTATTTAAATAACAGCAGCATACTTGTAAAGCTTCATTTATTTTGCACAGGCATGCCTAATTTAACCATCAGAGTACATGCTCACACTCTCGTCTCTGGAGCCACTTCATTTTATTAGGGTCACGGGGGGGCTGGAACTTATCTCAGACAACTCTGAGTGAAGACAGGCTACACCCTGAACAGCTTGTCAGAACAGCAGAGTCCACAGACCTTTAAAATGTTCTAAAAGACCAGTTTGGTTTTATTGATAAAAGAAAATGAAAATTAAATGCTTTCAGTATTTTATGCAGTAATTTAAACTGTCTGATTTAAAATACAGTGGTACCTCACTTTACGAAATTAATCCGTTCCAGCGCCTTGTTCGTAACCTGCATTTTTCTTAAATTGAACCGCATTTTACATGTAAAACGCATGATTCCTTCCAAGGCTCACAATATTACCCCATAAACCCTTTAAAAATGATAAAGATATACCTTTTAAGACCTCCTTCTGCTTCAATATCGTACCGATGGTAGATGGGTTTAGCCATATTCCTTTGCGATATCACTCGAGCCCATTTCTTCTTCTCACTCGCACCAGAAATCACACGCGTGCACACGTGTGTTGACCATGTCTTCTTAGCAGAGTTATAATCTTCTTACAAACACAAATGTTTATGGCAGGTTAAAAGTCTGAGTCCAGAAATAAAGCATGCAACAACAGTAACTTTGTCTTTTACACAAAAAGCAGCATGGTAGCTGCAGCTCCATAATAGCCAATGGGAGGAAGCTGCGTCATCCGTCCTAGCCAATGGGAGGCCAGCGGGGTAGGGTGTTTGAACGTCATTGATTGGAGAGCAGCTCATGCATTGTTTGAATGTTTGAATGGCGGGTTTGGATTTTTAAGATGGCGCTTTCGTATCGTGAACTTGTTTCGTATACTGAGACAAAATTTTTAGGAAAATGCGTTTTGCAACTTGCATTTTTTGTTTGGTGAGACTTTCGCAAAGTGAGGAACCACTGTAACACTAAACGCTCTCACCTTATTTAATACTCATTTTAGAGATGGACTGATGCTGTGCCCATGCGTTCTGACAAGGTGAATAATTGCAAGTCCATGAAAATTGTTAAAATTGGTAAATTTTGATTGGGGAAAAAGTTTAAAAGGCCCACAAGAAAGTTAAATCTAACATATTGTCCTATTGCACCTGTCAGCACTTTCTTGACGTAGTAGATCTGTTATTGTTATTGTGGATTTGTATGTGGGTTAATGTTGCATTTAAGCTTGTAAATAAGACGCAATTGAATTAGAAGCATGAATATTTTTTTTCTTAATGATGTGGACAATTTATAGATTCATTTAAAATTTACCTGTTGGATATTCGTTGGTAGACTTGTATATGTTTGGGCGGTGGTGGTATTGATTTATTAACATTTCTGTAAATACATTGGTTAACGTTAATCAATATTGGATCAGGGCTCTAGATGTTGTAGGACAGTCTTGGTTGACACGTCTCTGCAACATCGCGTGGTCATCAGGAGCTCTACCTCTGGATTGGCAAACTGGGGTGGTGGTCCCGATTTTTAAGAAGAGGGACCGGAGGGTGTATTCCAATTATCGGGGAATTACACTCCTCAGCCTACCTGGGAAAGTATATGCAGGGGTACTAGAGAGGAGGACCTCTGATTCAGGAGGAGCAATGTGGTTTTCGTCCTGGCCGTAGCTCTTTTGACCATCTTTATACGCTCCACAGGATTCTGGAGGGGGCATGGGAGTTTGCCTAATCTGTCCACATGTGCTTTGTGGATTTGGAGAAGGCTTTCGACCGTGTTCCTCGAACGATCTTGTGGGGCGTGCTTCGAGAGTACGGCGTTCCGGACCCGTTGCTACGAGCTATTCGGTCGCTGTATCACCGGAGCCAGAGTTTGGTCCGTATTGGCAACAACAGGTCGAATTCGTTTCCGGTGGGAGTTGGAGTCCGCCAAAGCTGTCCTTTGTCACCGATTCTGTTCATAATTTTTATGGACAGAATTTCTAGGTGCAGTCAAGGCGATGAGGGGTTCTGGTTTGGTGGCCATTGGATCTCATCTCTGCTTTTTGTGGATGATGTTGTCCTTTTGGCTTCATTAAGTCGGGACCTCCAGCTCTCATTGGAGCGATTCGCATCCGAGTGCGAAGCAGCCGGGATGAGGATCAGTACCTCCAAGTCTGAGGCCATGGTTTTCAGTCGGACAAGGGTGGAACGCACCCTCCGGGTCGGGAATGAGGTCCTGCCCCAAGTGGGGGAGTTTAAGTATCTAGGGGTCTTGTTCACGAGTGAGGGAAGGATGGAGCGAGAGTTCGACAGACGGATAGCTGCAGCCTCTGCTGTTAAGCGGTGCCTGTACCGGTCCGTCGTGGTGAAGAAGGAGCTGAGCCGCAAGGCGAAGCTCTCAATTTACCAGTCGATCTACATTCCAACCCTCACCTATGGTCATGAGCTTTGGGTAATGACCGAAAGAACAAGATCACGGCTACAAGCGGCTTCCTTCGCCGGGTGGCGGGGTTCTCCCTTAGAGATAAGATGAGAAGCTCCACCATCCGGGGAGAGCTTGGAGTAGATCCGCTGCTCCTCCGCATTGAGAGGGGCCAGTTGAGGTGACTCGGGCATCTGGTCAGAATGCCCCCCGGACGCCTCCCTGCTGTGGTGTTTCGGGCATGTCCAACCGGGAAGAGACCCCGGGGTCGACCGAGAACACGCTGGAGGGACTATGTCTCTCGGCTTGTCTGGGACCGCCTCGGTGTCCCCCCGGGAGAGTTGGAGGAAGTGGCTCGGGAGAGGGACGTCTAGACCTCTGCTTAGGTTGCTGCCCCCGCGACCCGACCCTGGACTAAGTGGAAGATGATGATGATGATGATGATGATGATGATGATGATGATGATAATCAATATTGCTATGCTAGCCTTCCCTAATGTATTTTATTATACAAATAATTTTCACTAAATCAATAGAGTACTACACACTCTCAGATATGGGTTTTGGCCAAACTCGTTCTGATTAAATGGTATGTACATATAAGCATGCATACAGTACTGTGCATCCGTCTTATCACTTATGTGAGGATGATTACATATGAATTTCCCCATATGACTCACTATATGATTTATTATACAACAGGTCCACTAATTTAATTACTTGAATGGTGCTTCTAGAGTGCTTTTATTTATTATAAGCTCAGTGGGATGTTTCAGTGTATTCATCACTCCACTCGTCTGTGTTAATCAAGTAAAGTTTCACTTCCAAGTTTAAAATTTATACTACATTCGGTTTAGTTGTCATCATCAGAAGGCATTAATAATTATATATATATTTTGACTGGATACATTATTTAGCTAGTCAACATGTGTGGGACTTATTTGGGAGCTATTTCTGCTAAGTTGCCAAAAATCAATGAAACTTTTGACCAGACTGTAACTTATTTCATAGCAATTGTTTTGAAAGCAATACTACATTCTCAATCATTCTCATTTGGAATATCAGAAAAACTGTGATTTCCTTTCGCACTTGTCCAGCAGTCTTTTTACATTTTACTGGTTGTTTTATATTTGAACCACGTACAAATCTTAAATTATATTTAATTCTATTTTTATAAACATAGTTCTATACTATACAAAAAAGGCAACATCAGATTGGTCCTATATCACCATATTTAAAAAGTAATAATAATATATAACTCTTTGTTTGGTTTGCATGTCTTTTAAGTGTAGACACTTATGCATTGGCTCGCAATGTAATGTGCACCCAGAGCTCACCTGTGTCTGTCTTGATTATAATTAGTGTACTGTGCTTTTTTTAATGATCTTCCCATGTACTATATTCTAAAACATTTTTGTTTCTCAAGCTCAGTGTTTTTTTTTTGTTTTTTTTTTTTTGCTGAATTGAAAAATGTTATTTTGGGAACTATTAACCAACATCTACCCTATCTATCTTCCCTAATCCAGCAAACCAGTATATCCGATTCCAGGAGTTATGCTAGTATACCAGTAAAAACACAGCCTAATAGATGCAGGAAATAACCAAAACATTTTCTTTAGGTTAATATTATTAACATAAAGGCTATCATACATAGTATGTTCCAAACCCAACATATATACTTACTTACTTATACCGTTCCTCTAGCAGAGGCCATCAACATATTTCCTCCACTGACCTTTTTTCTTGAAGCTCTCGAGTAAAATTTCTTGGTCAAGCTTTGTTTGTGCTTTAAGTTCTATCCTGGATTTCTTCTCTTCTGGCAAGGTAGGATTGTGACGTTTGTATCACCGTTATCACTGTCCACTTGCCTCAGTGAACTTGGTTGTTGTCACTAATATTTTTAAGTATAGGACTCTTAGCTGGTTCTGTAGTCTTAGTAGAACCCAGAAAGTATATACTGAAGGTATCTCTGACTACAAACATCACATTTGTAGCGCGTAGCAACACAAACCATTTGTTAAAACAAGACCTTTGAATAGTGGTAATTCAATAGTTTTCTTGCCTTTGTTGAAATCGAACTATCAAGGTCTAAGATCTTGAATATAAACCAGATTGCAGTCATGTGTCTTAAACCCATTAGGGTTCTCACTTCTCTTAGCCCCAGAAGATCATACCAACAAGCCTGAGGATGTACTCTCGGCATCCTTACATACGCTCTCCTGCTGTCATCCTCTCAGAGGAGGGTGAAAGGAGGATTCTGGAATTGCCAGTGTGCAGTGAAAAAGGCTCAACTCTGCTACACCAGTAGCTTTGTCTTTTGTTTATGGCTTCTCTCAAACTCCATGAGTAACTGGGAAAGGTGGTGGTACAGGTTAATGCTTGTCTCAGAGTTTGTACTTAACACCACTCTCTCTCTCTGTCTCATCTAGTCATCTCCTCCTTTGAGCTTCATGCAGTAAAAGTCTCTTCTCTCCTCAACCTCCTCATTATTGTTATTTACCGCCCTCCTGGACCCCAAGGACACTTTCTAGAAGAAATGGACACGCTCCTCAGCATTTTCCCCACTAACAACACCCCTCTCACTCTTCTGGGAGACTTTAATATCCCCTCTGACAAGTTCCAGTCCTCTTGCCTTTCCCTCTTATTTTCTCCTTTTCTTTAACTTTTAACAATTGCTCTCCCACACACACAATTCAGGGAGTCTCTTGGATATTGTTTTCAGTTGTCCCTCTCCAGTCACAGGCATTAATACCTCTCCACTACACATCTCTGACCACCACTTGGTTTCCTTTACTATCAACTTACCTATTCTATCTAACACTAGCTCTCAGTTTTCTTCCCCCACTCGACAAACATCCACACTGTATCTCCTTCTTCTGTTGCTTCCTGTACTTTATTATATCTTCCCTAACACTCAAATCTGCTACTGACACTTTTCTCTCTTCACTCTCTGCTTCTATGGATCTCCTCTGCCCATTATCTACAAAATCCGAGAAGTCTTCTTGTTCTGCTCCTCAGCTCTCTGAGGTGCTCCGAAGTAATCTCTGACAACTCCTACTATACTTTCCTATCCACATTTTTATCTTATGTAACTTTTGCTAAGACAGTCTTCTATCAGAAAAAGTTGGACATCACTGTACAAGACCGATGCAAACTCCATAACATCTTTTCATCCTTACCCAATCCATCTGCTCCACCTGCCCCATCCTCCCTGACCTCGGAAGACTTTGTTGACTTTGATGGGAAGATTAAACAAACCTGTGAGACATTTACTCTAACCCCAACTCCTACACTACACAGTGTAGATTCCATGTCCCCTTCCCTGGCACAGTTTTACAATCTCACAAATTAAGACATCCAGCAAGTTATCTCATCATGCAATCCTACCACATGCTCACTGGACCCAATTCCTTCCACAATACTCCAGACTATCTCTCAAGGCTTTCTTCCCTTTGCATCCACTATTATCAATAACATCATATCATGTTTTCAGGTATCAACAGCGTTCAAAAGAGCCAGGGTTTATCCATGTTAATGAAACCTTATCTGGATCCATCAGACATCAACAACTACAGACCAAATATTACTTCTTTTCTTCCTTACTAAAATTCTTGAACATTCTATATATAACCAAATGTCTTTCTATCTTATGCAGAACAATCTTTTTGACCCTAATCAGTCTGGCTTCCAAACAGCACATTCCACAGAGTCTGCATTCTTGGCTGTTACAGAAAAGCTACATGCTGCAAATTCAGCCAAAATGTCATCAGTCCTTATCTTCTTTGACCTTTCAGCAGCATTTGACACGACCAATCACAAGACTCTCTTGTCCATCCTCAAGAGTCTAGGAATTTGAGATGCAGCATGGCATTAGCTTGTTTCCCACTTGGTAAGTCAATCATATGAGGTTACATGGAGAAGATCCACACCTTCTCCACACCGACATTCCACTGGTGTTCTCCAGGGCTCAGTTCTTGGTCCACTTCTGTTCTCTCTTCATACTAGGTCCCTTGGTGATGTCATATCCTCACATGAGTTCTCAAACCACTGCTATGCAGATGACACTCAAATTTTTCTCTCTTTTCCTCCCTCAGACACTGATATTTCTGGCTGGATCTGCACATGTCTGGCAAGTATCTCCTCATATATGGCAACTCACCAACTAAAGCTTAATTCCAGAAAAACTGAATTGCTGCTTATCCCAGCTGACTCATCCCCACATCAAGATCTTGTAATCTCCTTGGAGAATGCTGTGATCTCTCCCTCAGGCATTGCACGAAGCATGGAAGTAATCATGCACAATTGCCTGTCCTTCTCTTATATCACTAATCTTTCTCAATCATGCCAATTTCTTCGCTTTAACATCCAAAAGATTCATCCATTTCTTTCCACTAAGGCCACTCAGGTACTTATGCCAATCCTTTTCATTTCAAGACTAGATTGCTGCAACTCACTCCTGGCAGGTCTACCTTTGAGTACTATTCGACTATTGCAACTGATCCGGAATGCAGCTGCACAGCTTTGCTTCAACCTTCCCAAATTTTCCCACACCACATCACTACCACACTCTCTCCACTGGCTTCCTGTAGCTGCTCACATTAGATTTAAAACACTAATGCTTACCTACAAAGCAAGAAATGGACCTGTACATGCTTACCTCAAAGCACTTATCACATTCCATACTGCATCACATTCTCACAGATCCTCCAGCACTGCTACACTGCTAGACTGATCCTTACCTCTACCAAGGGACAAGAAAAAATGCATCCAAGGTGATGGAATGACCATCTTCAAGTTGTCTGGACAGCTGAGTCACACAAACACCCGTCTTCAAACACTGGCTGAAAACTTACCCTTTTCTGCAGTACTTAGATTAGCACTACTTATGCACACACAGAAGAAGAAGGAAAAAAAAAAAAAAACACACAACACCTACCGACTGAGCTTGACTGATGGTATACTTAGTCTGTATTCTAACAAACCAGTGTAAGAATATATTCACTGCAGCTAACTGGGTTATCAAAGGCGGGCCATGTCTGTCACTGTCTATGGTGAGAGGCATGTAAAAGAACCATTGCTGACTTTCGTAAAGAGTAGGCTGCAAAGTCGTCAGCGTGTTTCTGTCCCTTGCTATAAAGGGTTGTGACAGGAAGGGCATCCGACGTAAAAACCTCTGCCAAATCAAACGTGCGAATCAGATGAGTCGCTGTGGCGACTCCCGAGTGAAAGGGAAAAAGCCGAAAGGAAGACAGACAGACAGATACTTTAAAGAACTTCTGTAAGTCACTCTGGATAAGAGCGTCTACTAAACGCTGTAAATGTAATAGCTTTATACTGTCTTTATGGTGTAACGGTGCTCACCTTACGCATGATCCCCAACTTGGAAGGTCAGGAAAATTTCTGTGAGGGTTTCAGACCCTTAGATTAACACCTATCAAGGATTTCAAGTGATAATATACCCAGGTTTGAAATCAGCGTTTTCCATCTCGGAGATGGATTTCCATCCAAGTCTACAGGGTCCATCTGCTCCGCTATTTACCCATAGCTGGAGCAAAGGCTGGTGAGTGCCAGAGCATGTCCACACTCAGGTGCACACTGCACTTTTGTGGTCCTTTACTACTCTAAGATCCCCTGCAGTTTAGCCTGAGATCGCAAGATGCTCAATTATGGTGTGTAACATGGGAAGGCACCTCAAGAGTCTTGGTGGATAGAGGCTATATATTGACAGGGAGAGGCTTATGCACTTTGCTCTCCTTTTTGCCCATAGGCTATCCAGTGGGGCTACTGAAAGCAGAGGTAATAAGCACACAAACTGTACTACACTACTATGCTACCACACTTACACATCCCACACAACCCGTGGCATTGCCACTAACACACCCAGTATAAGTAATATACCCATGTTTATTTTAGAAACACACTACATAATAAATCTGGTTATGCTCTTACTCTCGCTTCTGTCTATGGTTAATTTGTGTATAATATGAAGTAAAATCATTTTATTCAGCTTTCATATTGATTATCATGAATTTTCGAAATACATGCTAAAGCACAATGTGTTGATCACCAGGCAAAACAAGCTCCTCATGGGATTCACCTGATACAGCCTGCCAGTGCATTTAAGAATATTATATGCAGGTCGGTATGTTGGCTTATGATTAGCAGGCT
Source organism: Plotosus lineatus (assembly GCA_024760905.1). Lineage (NCBI taxonomy): Eukaryota > Metazoa > Chordata > Actinopteri > Siluriformes > Plotosidae > Plotosus > Plotosus lineatus. Next base: position 16,880,195 of record CM045749.1, read on the forward strand.
GGTAGTATTGATTCCTTCACTGTAAACAACACTTTATCAGTGCTTTCTGCAACCTGTCCACTTTTCTAAGCCCACAGAATATCCTTTTCTAAACACTTCAAACACAGAGTTTTCTTTTTTTTGATGAGGTCATTTCTCAGCAACCACAATAACAGAGGTTGCTTATCAAATTCAGTTAATCTGTCTGTCTGTCTCTCTCTCTCTCTCTGTGTGTGTGTGTGTGTGTGTGTGTGTGTGTGTGTGTGTGTGTGTGTACTGTAGTCTCAAGGTTTGAAGCCAATTATATAAAGCCTTCTATTTAACACCCACATCACTGTTACAGTACAGATGGAACTGTGACCAGAGCAATATTTCCAATTTCTACCTGAAAAGATTTTTTTTTTTTTTTTTTAAAGTTGTCATATTGGCATCTGTTTGCATTTGGGATTTTATACATAGAATGCATAAATCGTTGACTCATTTTAATGCAGTGTGCTCTTTAATTTTTAGAGCCAAGGATGCGTGGCACAGTGGCATAGTGCTTAGCACGTCTGCCTCACAGCAAGAAGGTCCTTGGTCAGAGTCAGAGCTCACCAAGGGCGTTTCTGTGTGGAGTTTACATGGGCTCCCTGTGCTTTTATGGGTTTATTATGGGTATGCTGATTTCTTCCCAAAATCCAAAAACATGCACATTAGACTAAGTAGCTGTTCCAATTTGCCACTGGGAATGGAAGGATAAATCGGTTTGGGAAATGAATAAAGATGTTCTTGTCTGACCAGTCCATCTGCCCCATTATACTCTACAGGTGCAGCCATTATTATCATCTGTGGATGTCTTTGTGTCAAATGAAGCAAATATCTCCTCGTGGTGTATGCAAGCTGTCCAGTCAATGTTTGCATCAGGTGTTCATACCTTGGCTCTAAAGATTCCAAACAAACAAAATGGGTCTGAGTAAGTCACATTAAACTGTCCAAGGCAATCAGCAACAGAGAGTGTTTGGGTTCATACTGTACATAGCCAAAAAGCTCCCTGTTATTGACTGGCTGAATGACTGGGTGTGCCATTGTTCGTGTCACTTCTTTGGCATTGCGAATCTATAAATTTAGGATAAAATATCTATATCTATCTGATATTGAGGCAGTTACTAATACACAAATTACACTTACCATCAACTGCAAATGAACTAAAAGATTTAGCCTTTGGTTACAGATAATCTTTTCAGTGTTATAATCAGGACTATTTTTGAACATGACCTCATTGCAGCCTGAACACCTCCGGTCTGATGTTTGAAGTGTAGATGGTGTCTGAACCTATCCAATGTTTCCAACCCCTGTATTCTGTAGTCTTGTAACTATTGTGTGTGTGTGTGTGTGTGTGTGTGTGTGTGTGTGTGTGTGTGTGTGTGTGTGTGTGTGATTCACCTACATGGCAGTGCGGAGGGCTTGTTGTTGCTCTGATGTTGCTGATCAGAGGATGCATTAAGGGTTTATCTGTCAGTGTTGTTGTGTTTCTGAAAAGCTATATAGAGGCCAGATGCTGTCTGATTATTCAGCTTCATATTCATAGTGCTAACTTCTGAAAACTCTGTGTTCAGCCGTATATCATATGAAAGGAAGTGGATGGCAGAGAAATAAAGAAGGCTTTAGAAGGCTAACTTTCATACATGTAAGACTTAAACAGTGCCAAATATTTGATACTTTCAATGTGCAGACACATAAAGAATGAAATTATATGAGATGCATACGATCACTGCATAATAGATAAAGCTGAAACAGAGAGGCTTTTTTCCTCACCATAACCATCATTACATGAATCATCAGAATTACAGTCTTTTTTTTTACCTATTCTAAAAGGTTTGCAGCTTTTATTCAATAAAAAATGAGTTTGGTGGGTGGAGATCCGGTCAGAGACATACTACTGCATTATTACAGAAAATACAGAGCTTGAATTTGCATTTTCAAGTGCCATTCTGAACCCTTGACCCTCCTCCTACGGTCAAATCTGAATTATTTCCAAGAGAATAGCACATATTTAATACAATACAAACCTATAAAGTGTATTTTATATTCGAAACAGCATTCAAAACAGCAACAGACAGAAAATCACAGGATTGTCTAATAGAGAGTTAAATATTGCTAAAAATGTGTGGCGGCACGGCAGGTCACTACAAGAAGGTCTTAGGTTCACGATCGTCCATGGGAGGAAATTGGCTGAGCTCTCATGAGAGGGATGGATATCATATGCTGACTTTCCTGTCACTCACAGCAATTGTCAGCAAATGATGGGTAATCTGTGAGCTCAATTATATGAGGGATGCATAGTGCTTTTCCTCCAAGTGTGTTAGACCGACCCCCAAATACACATGTGCAGGTGGCTAGCATTGCATGTCAAACAGGGGACATGTGCATGCTTTCACCCCTCCCTGGTTGGTGGTGGGCGTATGATAGGCAAGACAATGCTTGATGGGTGCGAATTTGACACGACAAGATTAGAGAGACAAAAGGGGGGAAACCAAAGCAAAAAATAAAACCAAAAGAAAGTACTGGGCTCAAGTCATGTGCCTGATTAGTGCATTGGAGGTTTGTTTTCCTCTGGGTTTCCTCCGACACAGACATGCTAATTAGGCTAATTGGACATTCTTGATTGTCCCTAAGTGTGTGTGTGTGTGTGTGTGTGTGTGTGTGTGTGTGTGTGTGTGTATGTGTGTCCTGATCCTGGCAGGCTGTTCAGGGTGTCTCCCAGTTTCACCTAGAGTCAGCTAGGTTGGGCTCCAGCCTCTTCAATAAAGCTGATGAAGATGAATTATGAATTACTGCACGTTAAAGTGTAATCAGATATTCATATTATTTCATGTTCACTTTTTTCTATATTCTATGCATAATAAAAACTCCTATAACATATATATAGTAATAATTTTAAGAAGTGGAAAAGCTGGAGGAAGTAGCTGGGGAGACAGACGTCTGGACCGCCATGCTTATCCTGCTGCCCTCGCCACCTGACCCCGGATTAAGCGGAATGAGATGAGACTATCAAATATATATATATATATATATATATATATATAGACCACCATCCGTAAGATCACAATGTACTTCTACATGTTACGATTCTCACTGCACCTAATATTATTCACTTCTCAAAGATATTAAATAAAATCAATTTCTGGGATATTATATATATTTTCTGCACATCGGGAGCCAATATTGGTCTGTGCACATCTCCAGGACCTTCTGTTTTCTCAGGAAAAACTAATATATTCTTTAAACATTTGTGTGAATACCCATACAAGCCCATTATTTGTGCTTTGCCAAATGCTGTCTTGGTATCCAACTCCACCTCTATATTTAGATATTTTAACTTTCTAAGAACATAAATGCTGTTCAGACAGTTGAATAATCGTGCGGTTTTTATTTTATTGTCTGAGTGTGTGTGAGTGATTGTGCGCTTATTTGTCACCTTGAACCTCAGCATATTTTCACATGCTATAGCAAAGGAAATTCATGTCTCTGCTTAAATTATTTTTTCCTCACTTTGAGAAAACCAGGACAACTGTTCTGTTAGCTAGTTGCCCTGGGATGAACTGACCCGGGGGGGTGTCCCACCTTACACCCAGTGTTCCTTAGACAGGTTCCAGATCCACCAGTATGATCAGAATGAACAAGAATATAAATTACAATTTATAGACAATGCTCTATACAGGGATCCCTCGCTACTTCACGCTTCAATTTATGCAGTTTCACTGCAGCGCGGTTTTTAAAAAAAATATTAATTTAATTAAAAAAATAAGGAAATTAAGTAACAACACAGTGGGGGTCTGCCAATTATGCAAAGAAAAAAAAAAAACCCAAACAAAAAAACAACCCCCCCCCCATCAAAATTACTTAAATTTTTATGTGAGGTGCGTATCTGAGTATGCGCACGCATCTGTATGTGTGTGGTGTGTGTATTTATATTTTACTTTCATCTTATGCATTATTTTTGAATATTTAATTGTTATTATAAGCATTTATAGCATTGAAAAAGTATCCATTGATATTATATACACATACATGTACATAAACGTCAGTCAGGGGGAGTTGATCATACTTTAAAGAATTCGGTGGGGGGAATCTCGGTCCCAACTAACCGTGGAAATTGAGAGATCCCTATATAGCTACAACATTATAAAATGAATAAGTGTATGAATCTTTCTGGTGCTATTCCCAACAGTATCTATAGTATTCCTTACACTAGGCTTTATTTTCTTTATAGAAGTTTAAATGGTAACTGTCGTCAAAGGTTGCAAACTGTGCAGGGAAATCAGTATCTGCCAGCCTGTACATGTGGCATGTTAACCACGGCATCAGAGATGAAAAAAATCAAGTTTCTCTTTCAAGTTCATATTCATGATCTGCACAATGGGGTTTTAAATTGCAAAATACTGAGTCAATTCTATTTTGCAAAATAGAAATTTATTATAAAAATTGGCAAGACTATCATGACAATTACTGTGAGTCGAAGTATATTAATGTACAGTAGGCCCTTGACTATTCGCGGTTTTGCACTCGCACCTGCGCATATTTGCGGATTGCCTAGCAACTGTCGCGTGATTCAAATTCAGCCAATCCTCCGTCCTGCTGATTGGTTGAGATAATGTATACGCCCCTTTTTCTCATTCGTGCACAAGTTGTGAATGAATCTTTTTTAGTGTGTTTTAATTACCAGTTAAGTTCTATGATGCCACTCAAATGTCGGATAAGCGCCAGAAAAGGTAATGATGTTGGATGTCTCTTCTGAAGAAATAAGACTTTCTCCTGAAGAAATGACAGTTTCCTCTGAAGTGCCTGAAGAGGAATAATCATCTGAACTGGTGTAAAACACTATAGTATTAAAGTCTTTTTCAATTATTATTCCAATACAGTACTTAAGTTAATGTTTAGAATGTTTGTGCGTGTGATTTTATGTACTGTGGTGTAGCATGTTTATATTATTTTGTTTATTCAATTTATTACATTTCCTTTTTGTTGTGGTCTGTGATTTGGGGGGACTTTGATTTTGGCGGCTGTGCCTCTAACTAGTGTTTTCTCTTCGCTTCGGCTGAGGGGCGTGGCTGAGCTGCTCAGTGGCTCACACCTGAATTCACTCTTCTCATCTACTCTCAATAAACACAAGCACGCTCACCTCTGCATCAGACTCTCTGACTCTGAAACTCTGTTTTCTACCCACTCCGGCTGAGGGGCATGGCTGAGCTGCTCAGACTGAAAGCAGTCCATACCTGAATTCAGTCATGCCATGCCTCTCCTCTCTATAAACAAAAACCGCACTCTCACCTCAGTTGAAGCGCGCTGCTTAAGTGCTTCCCTTTTGAATAAGTCTACTGTGCCATCTCACGCTCTTTTGCAAATGCACCTCACAAACAATGCAATGCCATCCTCTAGTGGGTATTTTTGAAACCTACAGTGCTGTATGTTTCAAGGAAAATACATTTAAAGGTGTTCTCTTTTATATATATATATATATACACACATACACACATGCTTTATAATATTTATATTTCATTATCAATAAATATCAGAGTAAAAAAAGAAGTTTTTCTTAATCATCACTACATTTTACTACATTAAAACTTTATTAAAGAGTAAGACTGTCTATAGAATGTATTTAAAAAGCATATTTACGCGCGTGTCATATGATCCATGGGGTTTTACTTCCGGGTACAGAACTCGCGGATTATCTTCATTCACGGGAGGGGCCAGAACCAAACCCCCGTGAATAACGAGGGCCTACTGTATTACTATTCTATTCTTACTGGTTTCTTCATATTTTACTCAAGAGCACCATTTTTTGATCGTTTTCTTGGTCACACTGAATTCAGAGCCTATCCCAAGGAAATTGGGTGTGAGGTGGGAATCTGCCTGGGTGGGACTTCAGTTGATCACGGTGCATTGTGCATGCACACACCCACACCTAGGGCAATTGAGTGCAACATCTAACTTGGAATATAATTTGGAGGTGGAGGAAATCAGTGAACCTAGACTAAAGCAATGTAATTACAGAGAAGATATGCAAGAGACAATATTATGCCACCAGACACAATAGTCTAGCTCAGAAGCAAAGAAAGGATGCTGGAGAGGGTCCCCCCCCAATTCTTTCCCCACTTGCTTCCCGAATTTACTCGTATCCAATTCCCACCCATTAACCGTGCCTTCCCATTCACACAGCCACCAAGAAGGGGCATAAGTATGCACTCTGTGATATTCAATGCTATCAAACTCCTCTACAAACTGCTGCACGTGTGTATTTGGAGGTGACCGAACACGCTTGGAGGGAAAGCACTATGTGTCCCCTCGTACGAATGAACTCACAGACGCCCATGATTGGCTGGTGATTGCTGAATGTATGCCATCCTTAACTCCTGTGATAACTTGGCCAAATAGCTTCCATGGACTCCCGATTGCGGGTGGCTGCAGCATTGATCTGGATTCAAATTGGTGATCTTCAGGTTGATAGTCACGCACCTTGTTGAGCACCCAGGAGCCAGAACTGCTGGAGTTTTTGAGATAGCATCAGTGTGTCATGTCATTTCCTGAACGACTTTATCCTTAATTAGTTGCTCAATAGACCATTGCAGGGCTACACATTCTCACTTATGGGCAATTTGGAATAGCCAATTATACTAATACTATGCATATCTTTCAACTGTGGGAGGAAACCTCGGTGACTGATGAAACCCACATAAACATGAAGAGAACATGTAAACTCCACACAGACAATTCTCCATCAAATACTTCTTGCTGTGAGGCGCAATAATAAGCACTATGTCCATATGCTGCCCCTGTATTATATCGGTATAATAATATCATATGTAATTTCTGTTTCATTAATTATTACCTGCTAATACCTGCTAATCCTGATACATATACGTACTGAAAAACATACAGATGTTTAATATGCCAGCAGCATATATATATATATATATATATATCTGGGCTACTGTTACCATAGACACTGGGTGTGTGTTTAGAGTTGGATGCGAGATTAAGACACAGGACACACAGATCTGTTGTTACACTCCTCTAGATATTAGGTCCTGCTGTGGCAGGCTGCTGCTCCTTCCCCGCTGTGCCCTGATAGACTGTGCCATTATCTGCCTGGAGAAAGAGAAAAGAGAAACGCGAAAGAGGGAAAACGAGCAACCAGGACTCAGAGAAATTGTGGAGAACTATCCAGAAAAGAAGTAAAAATTCCCTTTAACTGCTGCATCTTTCATGACATCACTGAGTAAACTTGTGCTTTAGACAGGTATAAAAACTCACTACATGCCTTGTTGATGTACATGTGGGTTATGGAAGTATAGAGGTTGGCACTTATAACACCTGGGTTCGAGTCATGTGGTCAGCGAGGGTATCTCTGCATGGAGTTTTCATTATGGGTTTCTTCTAGATGTCCTCCCCCAACACTTGCACATAAGGCTACTATCGCAGATAGCTCCTAGGTGTGAATGTGAGTGTGACTGGATGGTTGTCTCAGGCTGCTGGCATCAGGAAGGGCATCTGGCTGTAAAAAAAAAAAAAAAAAAATCCTGCGAAAACGAATTGATTCATTGACTACAAAATGAAGAAGAAAATGTTGTTGCTGTATATAAAGCAGAACACATTAAGACTTGTAATGCTCCATTTTAGTGACATGGCTCTTGTATTAGTGTGTTTAAAGCAATGCTTTGGGCATTGTCTAATTTTATTTTGTCTAATTTAGTAATTATCTAATTTTATTCAGATGATAGAAAACAACACAGAAATCATTTTCCCTGTAAAGAATTAAAGAAAATTATTTGAAATTGAGGGTTGGAGTCCACCAAGGCTGTCCTTTGTCACCAACTCTGTTCATAATTTTATGGAAGAATTTCTAGGTTCAGTCGTGGCGTTGAGGGGGTTCTGGTTTGGTGGCCATAGGATCTTGTCTCTGCTTTTTGCGGATGATGCCGTCCTTTTGGCCTCATCAGTCCGGGAACTCCAGCTCTCACTGGAGCAATATGCAGCCAATTGTAAAGCGTATATACACTGTTTATATGCATTTTCTTCCGCTTATTCCTAATTAGGGTCTCAAGGAGGCTGCCGCCCATCTCAGCCAACTCTCGATGGGGGCAGAATGCTCCCTGGATAGTTCACCAGACCATCGCAGGGAAGAAACACATTGATGGCTATGCTGCCTACCCTTGACAAAAATCAGCAATGGTTCTTTTACAGCCTCTCACCACAGATGGTGAGAGACATGGCCGGCCTTTGATAACTCAGTTAGCTGCACTGGGAGGACAGTAGTGACAACCCACTGATAGTGGGGCTTGAACCCTCAACCTTGGGATCAGAAATCCAGCACCATACCATTGACTCAACACTACCCCGTTTGTATTTTAGTGCATAAAATAAACCTGGGTCAACATGGTGGCCTAGATGTTAACACATCACCGTCACAGCTAGAAGGTTCTAGGTTTGCGTATTGGGGTCAGTAAAGTTGTTTTTGTGTGAAGTTTGCATGTTCTCCTGTTATGGTGGGTTTGTTCCACAGACCAAAGAGATGCATATTCGGTTAAATGGCAATTCCAAATTGCACCTCGGTGTGAATGGTAGTGTGAATGGATGTGGGTGCATTGCCCTGTGATTGCCCTGTGATGCACCGAGGAGCTGTCCAGTAATCCTAGTAGGAAGCTTTTTAGGGATCTAAAAATTATTATCAAAATTATATTCGAATTGAATTATTCATTCAGTCATTCATTTTCTGAACCACTCAATCCTAATTAGGGTCATGGGGAGGCTGGCGCCCATCTCATCCGACTCTGTGTGAGGGCAGGGTACATTCTGTTCAGCTCACCAGGGCCAACACTCACACAACCATTCATACTCTCGCTCACACCTCAGGGTGATTTGGAACAGCCAATTAACCTACTGTGCATTTTTTTGGACTGTGGGAGGAAACCAGAGTACCTGGAGCAAACTCACGCAAGCATGGGGAGAACATGCAAACTCCACACATAAACGCCCGGGTCAGCCACCATGACATCCTAATTAAATTATTGTATGGCATTACTCAAGATTTGAGCTTTCATCTTCTTACTGACAAAAAAAAAAAACGCCACACCCTAAGACTTTACAGTTTTCTGTTCAAACATGCTCTGTTGTATGCAACTAAGTGTCCCTGTCTAATTTTGGTAAAATCCACAAAGGGTTAATTTATGGCTGTATAAATTCATTAGCTCGAAGCATTACTTAGGATCTTCACAGAGGGCAGTTTTCTACATCACTAAAAGTACAAGTAATCTAATTTCCGTTTGCCTCTTGCACTCAACACTATCTCTCCCACACTCAATAAAGCAATCAATAGACCAAAACACATTTGGTTGGATATTATTAATGCAGTGGAAGAATAAAAAAAAGGAAAAAAAAAACATTTTCAGGAAAACTTTATTTAGCAAAGGAAAGGATATAGAAATAGATGAAGCTTTGAACATATATTCATTAAGTTTTTTGAAACACTTATTCCGAATTAGAGTCGCGGGGAGGATGGTGCCCATCTTAGCTGACTCCAGGCGACGGCAGAAAACACCCTGGACAGCTCACCAGGCCATTTCAGGGCAGAAACACTCTTGACGGCTATGCAGCGACTCTTGACAAAATTCAGCAATGGTTCTTTTACATGAACCTCACAGCATAGACAGTGAGAGACATGGCCGGCCTTTGATAACCCAGTTAGCTGCACTGGGTGGGACAGTAGTGACAACTGTAGATAGTCGGGCTTGAGCCCCCAACCTTATACCGCCATTACACTGGAGCGCGGCAGACTTACGGAAGCAAAAATGTTGTCATCCGCAAACGTTCTGCAATTATTCCCTTATCTTCCGTGTAATTCCATAGTTATTCCTCAAGTCTTCCTCCACTTCCGTATCCTTCCAGCAGGCCAAAATATTCCGTGAACGTACTTTTGAACATGTTTAAAAGCACGTTCACGGAAAAAAATTCCGTGAACGTTCCATGGGGTCACTTTGGCTTACTTTGTTGTACCTGTTCTGCCCATGCTGTGGAGATTCCGAGACTGTAAGATTTTCCATTTTTCCGTAGGATTTTAACCCATTTTCCATGTACAAATGCCGAAGCTCTTCTGTAGACTGCGTTCCGCGTCTTTCCGCCACACAATCCTTGCATGCTGTAGTTCAGTGAAATGGGGTAGTAGGATTGATAATCCAGCACCTTACCACCAAGCCAAATTTTTTATTTTGGTTGAGTTTTCAAATAAACGAAGATTGGGATCTCTAAGCCGAGCTTAGTTCCATTTGAGAAAATATAAAGACACAGAGGCAAAATAATGATTAAAAGTAATCTAAACATGCCTCAAAGCCTTGATTTACTGTATGTTATGGGAGAGACTGTTATGGATTTGGTGTCTTCCTTCTGGTCATGAGTATGGTATGAAGTGATGTTAAACAAAGACCAGCTCAGCGAGCACCACTCAAATACTTCTTTGAGGAGCCATCTGTGTGAATTTCTCTTGTCTCTCAGTCCACCATTCGGTCATTTCATGGTGTTTCGATCCCTCCACAAGCTGTATCACATTCCAGCAGAACATCATTTTTAGCAGCACAAGTGCATTGCTGCCTGTGTAGAAAAAAAAAAAGCAGATGATCAACTCAGCCTACTAATACAGGACAATTGTATGACTCCAGCATCTCTGGTCATACATAGATGTCTCCATCGGCAGAGACATGTAATTTATGACAATTCACCTTTAAGAATCTACACCATTTCAGTCACTGTGTATTCTTGTGGGTTTTTGTTGTTTTGTGGATATCGAAGTAAAAAATGGACTTTCAGTTGCAGAACATGTATGTTGTCATATTTATTTGCGAGATGATAATTGCAATTAAGCAAATTGAGGTCAGTTCAGAGGTCTGCAGCCTGCCAGCATGTGAAATGGAAATTTCTAAGCACAAGTATCACACTGAGCTGAGATCTGACGCCGAAGGTGCTACAAAGGAAAGAGAAACTTTTCGACTTTTTTATTATTGTCTGTTGGCAAGATGTAAGACAATCCAACTTTGTGTACTTGTGTGTGTGTGTGTGTGTGTGTGTGTGTGTGTGTGTGTGTGAGAGAGAGAGAGAGATGGGGGGGGTGATTGTTTTTGTTTTGATGCCAGATATAAAGCAGCTTTTTTTTTCACATTTGAGGTTTTACTCTTTCCAAAAGAATACCATGACAATAACCAAAGGGAGGAAAAGCCAAATCTATAATTAAAACATTGAAAAACACATCCGCTTTAGAAATACTGTATCTTATACAGTGGAGCCTCGGTACTCGAACTTAATCCGTTCCAGACGGCTGTTTGGATTCTGATTTGTTCGGATTCCCAATATGCTTTTCCCATTACAGATAATGTAAATGGGCTTAATCCGTTCCCTCATCTTTTGAACAGAAGTTAACAGTACCGTAATTCCTACCATAGGTCTGTAAATTAAGTGAAAAAATATTGAATACAGTACACTATGTTTTGGTCTCTGTTGTGAGAGACTCTTTAACTGCACTGTGGATTTTTATGGTCTCATATAACAGTCGAAAAGTGTGTTGGAGAGGGGCGTGGCTGCCACACGTGGGGTGAAATGTTAAACAAACACACCTGATTCCATTTAATCACGAGTTATAAAGACTAGCAGTACTCTTCCTGCTCGCTCGCTCTCTCTCTCTCTCTCTCTCTCTATTTCTTTCTTTCTCTCTCTCTCTCTCTCTCTCTGTTCCTGAACTAGAACCGTAGGTAATATTTTTTTAAACAGCAGAGTTTGTAGACTGTTTAACTCAAAGGGCCCTACTCCATATTGAGCTTGGGGCAATCTGGAATAGACAAATAATCCTAATGTGCATGCCTTTGGACTGTGGGAGGAAAACTGTATCTGGAGGAAATGTATACTCAGAGAACAGGCAAATTCCACATAGAAACTCTCACCAACTGCAAGGCTTGAACCCAAAATGTTCTTACTTTGAGGCAAAAGTGCTACCCGCTACAACACAATGCCTTTTCACGGGTGTTTATAACTTCAATTACCTCACAAATCACAACTGATAGTGTGGTATGAAAGTTAATTAACAATAATTTTAACTATTTCGCTCTGAGTTGCCATCTAGAACAATTTCATGCTTCATGAACACAGAGTCTGTGTTTGAAAGAAATCGGGTTCAGCCTCACGTCTTTAAAACACTGTGTATGTTTCTTACAGTGCATGCTTCCGAAAAAGGTCAACAAAGTCCATCTGAATGCGTTCATTCACAGCAAATAATCTGCTATGAAATAAATGTACACTTTGGCATCCAAGCAATTTGTAGTTAAGGAGACGCCTCTCCTTGTGTGAGTGAGATTACATATTTTTGTAACAGTCTGTGAGCCGAATGCTATTTTCATACCAGTGACCAGTGTGCAAGTTGAAAGCTCTTGTTGAGGATGTTATACAATGAAGGTGATGTGAAGGACAGGGGGTGAGTGAGCATGTGATCACATGTACATGGAAGTGCATAGAAGCGCTCTGCAGCTAAAACACTAACCCGTACCTGCAATGTGCAGTTTCTAAGCAACGCTAACCACGTCAGATTCAACCGGATTATGATGTATTTTTCTCCTTTTAATTAAATACCTTTACAAAAAAAGTAGTGCTTAACTTTATTTTTAAGTGCCAGAGAGAGAGAGAGAGAGAGAGAGAGAGAGAGAGAGAGAGAGAGAGAGATTCTTCTCACCTATTGAAATTATATAAAAAAATCATTCATTCATTTCCAAAACTGTTTAATACTTTGGAGTCTACCTCAGCTGACACTTGGCAAAGGCAGGGTACACCTTGAACAGTTCCATCTCGAACAGTAAGACCATCAGAGGGCCAACATACACACACACACACACACACACACACACACACACACACACTCAGACTAAAGGGCAATTTGGGATAATCAAGTAGCCTAATGTACATGTTTTTTAGATTGTGGGAAGAAACTGGAGTCTGGAGGAAACCCTCAAATGCTTCTTGCTGTGACGTGTACATGTGTTCATGCTAACCAGTACTATGGCGAGCAGGATGCTGGTATGCAGGAATAAAGAGGTTTTAATGTAGATTGTTTGTATGTAATTTGTAAATCTAAAACCACTAAACACTGAATGGAAAGTTTTTGGTTCAATTTACATTCAAAGACATTTTTTTTCTAGAATCTCACATAGCCAAATGTATCCAAGGCAGTTGTGTATGTATATGTAGTTGTTTGCACCGGTACTGGGCTGTAAATCAGTGAGTATTCTAAGTAAAGTTGAACCATTTGAGGGTTTGTACGTTCTTTCAGTTTATTAAAACAGACCTGTAGGTCTCCCGAGTGGCACACCAACAAGATTGCAAGTTCAGATCCAGGTTGATGCCACAGCCATCCATGACTGGGAGTCCATGAGCGCTAATTAGCCAAGCTCTCACAGGAGGGAGGGATGATATACTTCCCTGTCATTCACATCAATCATTAGCTAATGATGGGTGTCTCTGAAGTCATTCGTACCAGGGGGTGGATAGCGCTTTCCCTCTGAGTGGATGAGGCTGCTTCGAAATACTCATGAGCAGCTGTTTGAAAAGAGGCTGCTGATAGCGTCGCATGTCATGATGGAGACATGGGCATGGTTACACCCTCCCGGGTTGGTGTTGGCCGTGTGATAGGGAAGGCAATATTTGAAGTTTTGGAAGTGGATACGGCCAAAAATGGGGGGAAATTGATCTGTTAAAAAATCAAATTGTCTCTTTCCACAATCAGGTTGGCGTCATTGCTGGTAGTCATGGAAACGGTTTCTGGCCTTTGACTTCCTTGGTCCATTTCCTTATAGTTTTGGTCTGCGTTCTTAAAATGCTGTTAATGATAAGTATTTTTGTTTTGTTTTGTTTTTTTTTTTCATTATGAGACACCACAACAAATGCAACATGACTGTAGATTTTACTTTGAGACAATTAACCTGAGTAAATATTCAACTTAATCAGATTACATTATGTGAAAGAGTAGACTGATTGGCTATGACCAATACTAGAGCTCCGATAACATGAGATATGCATTTTTATTGCGTTTTGTATTATTTTGGATGTTTAGGGTTAAACTTACTTGCGTTTAATGACAGTTAATACTATATGTTTTGGAAATATTGATGCATAATATTTAAACATGCAGAGTTGGCTGATCTGCATAATATGATTCCAGAACGTAGGCGCGACCCAGTTCAGAGGTGTTGGATCCTGTCCATTCTTAAATAAGGTAAAGTCCGTTGGGCTTTTTACATCCGAGCCTAGCGGCTCATCAGGGTGATGCTTATCCCCAGTTTCCATAGCGTTAAGCGACTAGGAGTTCAACTTGTCCTGGATGGGACGCTAATCCATCGCAGGTTACCTTCTCAGTATATTTTTACTGATTCCCATTTATACTGCTGGGTGAACAGAGGCACACTTGTGGTTGAGACCTTGTCCAGAGGTCTTAGCACAGTGGGGGGCTAACTGGGATTTGAACACACAACCTCCCGATCATGAGCGCAGCACCCTAAATACTACACCACCGGCCCCACCTGTATTCTTAAATAAAGCTTCGTATAAATGTATAACTTTCTGCACGCACCAAACAAGGGACGAGTTTTGAAAAGAAAAAAAGCAAATAGTGAAATGGAGATGTAAAGAGGAAACAGACATAGTAAGGGTTTCAGTTTATCATTTTGTCATATATTTTCATTTATATCATGATTTATTTCTTTTTTTTCCATTAATGAAAATACTTCTCAAAAACTATGAAGTAGGAAAGAAATGTACAACCAATGTTATACAACATAACATCACTGTTGTTTACGTTGTATGTCTAATCAAAGTCCTTTGAAGTGTCGTATAAACAGATGTACAATATTAATCATAGATGTAATCGAATGTATAAAACCAAATGGCAGTGTACGAGATTCTGGCTGAAAGCGGATTTTTCTGAATGATCATAAAAGCCATACAAGCATGTGATGAATCAGGTGTTGTTCAAGTCGACTTTTGAATAAGTGTGTAATGTACTGGTGAACTGTTTTAATTGATTTAATCGATATTAATTCAGTGTGGAATTGCAGTGTTGTTGTGTATGTGCAGATTCGTTATGCTCACTGACAGGAGACACAGCAACATCAACTCATTAATTAGCTTTGGAGTGATGATGTTTCAGAGAGGGAAAACATCTTGTTTGGAAAATATGCAAATATTCTTGTTGATGAGTCCCCCTTTTGTTGAGTATAATTCGTACATTGCTTTATTCAGAGGGAGGAGCTATGTTGCAAGGAACAGAAATGACAAAAAGTGAAGAAGTTAATTAATGCGAGAAGAAGAAAATTGCTGTTTGTTTCCGTTAATTATTTAAGTGATTTACTGTCTTTGTTTGTACCATGGCAGTGGTGGCCTGGTGGTAAATGCGCTGAATCACTGATCCTAAGGTTCGGCGTTCAAGCCCCACTCTCAACGGGTTGTCAGTGTCACCCCCCAGTGCAGCTAACTGGGTTATCAAACGCCGTCTCACTGTCTATGGTGTGAGGCATGTAAAAGAACCATTGCTGTCTTTCGCAAAGAGTAGCTGCAAAGCCGTCAGTGTGTTTCTGTCCCTTGCTAAAGGGTTGTGTCAGGAAGGGCATCCAACGTAAAAACCTCTGCCAAATGTGTTTGTTTGAGTCTGAGTGGCCTCGACTCGGCTTCTGTTGTTTTCCCCGATCGGGTTATTGATTTGTACACATTGTATAAATATTTTTGGAAATATTCACTTGCAAATAGCACTGTGATTAGGAAGAAGCCGGTGCCACTTACTTTTATTCCACATTTTCTCCTGGTTTTGGGTTAGTGTAGTAAATGAGGGAAGCCGGTGTGTTCTTTTGTTTATTTTTCTTTATGCTGTTAAGTATATTATATTGTATGTGTAGAGTTAGATGTGTTTTGTTTATTATTTTGGCCTGAACATCATCTGAAGAAGTGACGACTATATATTAAAAAATATATAATAATAAATAAATAAAAAAGAACACAGCTGCCGTGATCTCTTTTATTAACACTTATGTTACGGTTCAACCTGGTCCGGGTTCTAACACCACTCAGAATAACGATGTGTGATCCCAAAATTGTAATTAAACAAGATTGCATCATTTCCTTACGAATACTAATACTAATTATTGCCACCAAAGAGTAATGAATTTGTACTACCCTTTTCGGAGGATACACATCCCCAGCAGTTTCTCAACCACAAAAGACAATGCCAAAATAAAATACTTTTAAAAATTGACTCTAAAATGTTTATAGTTTTTCGTGCAAACATTCTGATATTTTCAGTTATTTGTTTAAATCTGAAGATTTCCCCCTGTGATGGCCTGGCAGGCCGTCTTGGGTGTACCCCACCCTCACCCAGAGTCGGTTCAGATGGGCACAGCCTCCTCGCGACCTAATTAGGATTAAGCGGGTTCAGAAAATGAATGACTGAATGAATGGATTTCAACTTCTTGTATTCTTTAAGTGGGCGCCGCTCCTTAAGCATACGGCAGTCTCCTCTTCTGTAGCTTTCATACACACAGTCATACATCCTGTTTGGAGTAAGTGTGCTGTTTGTGTGTGTGAGTGAGAAAAGTGAAAAATTAAGTTGGAAAGCGTTGAGGGGGAGAGAGAGAGAGAGAGAGAGAGAGAGAGAGAGAGAGAGTACAGGGTCAACTAAATCCAATTGTTCAGGAATTATTTTTGTGTTGTACAGCATCAGAGGCATGCTGAGGAATCACTGTCAGATTTGATTAGGCTCAGTGTGCATTCGGAGGCCAAAGGGACGTTCGGATTGCCACCTTTCCCTCTCCTTCACTACAACAATAAGCTCCTAACTTTTATTACTGATTGTGCAATTATTGTCAAGGCTTCAAGCTGTGAGACGGAAATGACTTGAATAAAAGCTCTTCCCAGTATCTCCCTTAGAAGGTAAACAAAGGTGAATAAGATGTTATCCAGTGTGTGTGTGTGTGTGTGTGTGTGTGTGTGTGTGTGTGCATGTGTGTGCGCATGCACGTGTTGAATCGCCTATCCTAGTCCTACTACATCTTTCCACAGGTTTCAGTGTTTAACAAGGAAACCATTCATTTGTATTAATCTGCAGGATGGTGTAGAAAGTGACGTTGCTGTCTCACGGGGCTCGGGTTCCTGTTCAGTTCTGCCCTCAGGGTACTGTTGGTCCATCTGTCTGTCTCTCTGTTTGTATTTTGCATCCGTGGATTTCCTCTGGTTTCATCGGGGGGGTTCCCCCCCAAAAAACATATCTAGGTGTGAATACATGTACAGTCACTTCTGCCTAGAAGTGGGATACGCTCCAGGTCCATCATAACCTTCAGCAATCAATTCCTTTTCCTCTTCATTGTTTTAGCATCAGTGAAGTGTCAAAGTATTTGATGATGTGTTGCAAACTCAGAAAATGCTGATCTTAACTGGAGTCAGAACTGCTATAAGGTTATAAGTATATAATAAAGACAAATATCCCAAGTTAAACTTAGTGATTTCTTTTTCCATATAGATAGTACATCTTCTCAACGATATTCCCTTGAAAGTACACGTTATACACCTGCACTGCCCCTTTTTCCTTTTTTTCTGCATCAATACAGGTGTAATCTGCTCTAGTTTTCTTATCTTCTCTATTGTGCTTCTTCGTGTATCTATATCAAGAACAGCTCCTCTTTTCAGATTATATGGCTTGCTACTGGGAATTGCTGTGTCATTGTGGCTAGCTGAACCGTACATGTTGTGTTGGCGGGACTCTGAGCAACTAGGCCATTTCAGTACAAGCATAACGGCAGAAACCAAATTATTTGGAAATTCTATGAACTCTGCTGATGCACTGAATGTACTGAATGAACAAGGCATTCCATCGATGGACTATTTCTTTCTTGATAGCACAGATATAAAATTGGGGCTCAACAGTGAAAGTGTGGTTCAGAGAGCACGAGAACTCATTTTCACACTTGAACTGGCACCACGGAGTCCTGACCTCACACCTATAAAAGTCTTTGGGATGTGCTGGAGAAGACATTATGGAGAGATTCAATTTTTTCATCATTAATTTAAGCTGTCAGTTTAAAAAAAAAATAAATATACCCAACTCTGGAAGAAAATACGACTTGCCACTTAATTAAAAAAGGCTATAGAGACAGTGTGTGTAATTAAGGCTAAAGGTGGTCCAATAAAATAGTGCAGAACTTTTCATTTTGACCAGGAAGTGCATATTAAAGAATATTGTATTTTTGATTTATAGTTAAATTATTGTTATAGAAAAAGACTCTGGAAAGAGCATGACAGTGGTGTCTACGGGCCCAGAAAAACTGCCAAGGCAGTAGTAATGGACATGGCCACATCAGGAATTGTAGTCTGAGGAAAGACATTTACGAGAGACCTGCACAGTAATGGACTGCAAGGTTGATCACAGTGTATTCAAAGGTCACCTGCTTTTGTCATGGTTAAAATACTGAATATAAAAATAGAGTATAAAAATCAAGCTTTACTTTGCTTCTCTGTATGCTTTCATACATTACACGCTAGAAGACTTCTTCATGTTAGGTTGATATTGTTTAATTAAATAGTCTCCTCAAGGTGTGGTCTTTGGGACTGTTTTGTGATATCCACCCAACATTGCGTGAATAATATTTACGTAATGTATAATGTATTGCATAGTACGTTGATATGCTAATTTTTAAATTACAGTAGGCCCCCATTTTTCGTGATGGTTCGGTTCTGGCCCTTCCAGCGGATCAAGATACAGTGGTACCTCGGTGCTCGAACGCTTTACAGGTTGAACAAATCGGAATTCAACCAAAAAAGTCCAGGTTTTTTTGTCCCGGAAGTCGACCAAAATCCCGAAGTGGAATGCTAAAAAAGCAGGAGAAAAACGAGACCTAGAGGGAGGGGAATGTATGCGTTCCGGAAGTCCAGAAGTTGTTGATACTATGTATGACCCTGATAAAGCTAGTGCTGTTCTGGGGAAGTCTGGAAGTTGTTGATACTATGTATCGCTGTGAACACCTTTAACAATGAGGTCATGAGCCACTTCCATAAGGTTTTGAAAAGAAGGCAGAAACAAGCAACGTTAGAAATGTTCTTCAAGAAAAGAAAGGGACATCCTGAAGAAGAGTCATCCATACCAAAGTGAGTAGCAAGAGAAAAAAAAACGCCTTTTGCTGCTTTATCTGAAGCTGTTATGGAAGGGAATCCCTCTCCTCTCTGTTATGGAAGTGGATCCGCTTCCTTTCTCCCTCTCTCTTATGGAAGGGGATTCGCTTCCCCTCTCCCTCTCTGTTATGGAAGGGGATCCTCCTTATCCTCCTCTCTCCCTCTCTAACGTTTACGTATGCCAACTGCTCACCACCACAAAGGCTAAAATGTTGTAATTTTCAAATCTTTACTGTTGTTATGCTTTAACTATACTGTGTTTTTTGTTTTAAAGGAGAGGGGTGTGGCTGTCACACACGAGTGGAGTGCTAAGCACACACACCTGATTCCACTTAGCAATCACCAGGCTTCTCTAACAGTGACTATGATTTCCCCATGCTCTAGTGCCTTCCCTGTGAATAATAAAGCTCCTATGTTTCCATCACACTCTGTCTCCTGCATTTTTTTGGTCTGGCTGAATGTTCCTGGTGTCACAGAATCTTCTAGCCCTTCTGTAACACCGGGAAGATTTTTGTTGGCAATACGCGAGTATGCGGGGCTGTGAGTGCTGAACCACGGATGGTCTAGGGCCTACTGTATCTGGAAATCAGCATTTTTAATGTAAATCTGATTTTTTTTCTTTCCCCTTTATACTTTCTTAGTTGTACTCAAATAGCATTCATAAAACCATGCTTAGTTTTCTTTCTTTCTTTCATGCACGTATGACGTATTTTCAAGAACAAATAAAATTCTCCACAAATAATTTCTTTATCAAAAGCCTCAGTATTCAAGTTGAATATGTATATGTTTTCTTTTGATTAAAACTAAGAAGGTGTGAATTCAAATAACAGTCATGTCCTGGTGTGAGAATATAATTAAAGAGGACGTATTCATCCATCAGTCTGGTGCTTCACACCTGCTAGACTGTCAGGCTCTCAAATCATCGTTGTTATTCTGCAGGGAGCCTAAACGCAGATGCACAGAATGGCTCTTGTCTTCCTTTATAGCTGGGCAATCTCTTGTTGAACGAAACGTGTGTCTTTGTGTGTGTATGACACATTGAGGCAGGGCAGGGTTGACAGAGAATCACTCAGCATATCTACATAATCTTGACACATTGTGCGAAGCAGCACCTTGGTGAGATGAAAGGCCTGCTGCCTTTGAACAGATACAGCCATTGTTTCAGTTCGCTAATTCAGCGAGAACAGGGCAAAGAAAGGAGAGATGCACCCACACATGTATCCTCCCCTCAACACACACACACACACACACACACACACACACACACACATACACACACATACACACACCTCCATTTCATTTCCTCTGTCTTCAGTCTTAGAAGTGTGGAGGAATAAAGAGAGCTACAGAAATCTCTAGCAGGTGCTTTTCAGAGCGTTTGGATTTAATCAGAGTTAGCAAGAAAGCAAGAACATATAAACGCTAAAAGGGAAACGCTTAAATTATTTTCGCTCTTTGTTCCCCCAAACCTAAAAAAGCATTTTTATTCTTTTTTGCATGGCAGGATTAAGTCTTTCTTCATAATAATGAAAACACTTCTAATCAAGATATAATCAGGCATGCTAACAATCTGCATTTTTTTTAATTATCTTTAAAATGTAAGATTCTTCTATACACCTTAAAAAGTTCTGAATGCTGTGGAACTCGCATGGTGTGATCCGCGGACCTGCAGTGGTCTATGACAAAAAGTCTCTGGAATTGTCATAATAATAAGGGGACAGACAATTCAATAATAAAAAAGGGGCAGAAAATTCAATAATAATTTCTGTCAATTTGTCAGCAATGTGATTGGCAAGATTCAGGAAAAATGTGCAAAATACGCAGACCTCGCCTATCAAATGTCTCACTTGTATCCAAATTACACAGTCGTCCGACTCCCCATTGTTCTCGGCGCCCTTGGTTTGGTACCTCCTGATCTACTGACACAGATCAAAAGACTTATTCTCACGGAATGTTCTTGGTGGGTTTGACTAGGCAGTGCTTCTCGGGAGAAGTCCCACCCGCTGTCTGGACTGTGTGTAAACTATTATTATCATTATCATTATTATTATTATTATTATTATTATTATTAATATTAGCAGTAGTAGTTTAATTTGGTTACACCGGTGACAGAAATCACAAACCTCCATTATTGAAGTGATTTAATGTCTGTATTGTGTTTCTGATTGTGGGATTATAGTTATTAGTCTGATTGCCATTTTGAATAGAACGGCTTTCATTTGCACCACATTGATTTAAAAACCAAGTAGAATGGGACCTGGTGTGTTCTGTCAGTGGAACATTCAGAAACAAAAGCTCTATAATAACTGACTAGTATTGTATTTTACTGTACGCATTTAATGAACGAGGCCAGTCTGTGACTTGTTTATTTTATATTTTGTGTAATCAATTATAATTGTAATACAATACGTATCACAGTGGATTAGTGGTTAACACGTCCAACTCACAGCGAGACAATCCCAAGCTACGGCGCTTCTGTGTGGAATTTGCATGTTCTTCCTGTGTTCTCCATACTTGGCCAACAATATCTGGTGAGCTGTTCAGGGTGTACTCCGTTTTTGCCTAGTGTCGACTGAGATAGGACACAGACTCCCTCATAGTATAGCGTTTGGGTGTAAAGAAAGGTTAGATATAAAAAAGCAATTCGAGATGCATTAATGCCACGCTATCAGAAACACTGTGAAAGTTGTAGTATATTTTACACTAAAATTCTATTCATGTCTCCTCCATGAGGAATCATTCCAATAAAAACATCTCAAGTGGTAATTTTTGCCCTCTTATGTATGCAGGATAATTGTTGACTCTCAGAAATGTTGTGCATACTTGCTTTATTTGATAAAATAAGACATTTTAAGTGCATAGTATAGAGGTTGGGCGATCAAGTCCCACTCTCCACAAGGTTGTCACTGCCCCCCCCCCCCCAGTGCAGCTAATTGGGTTATCAAAGACCGGCCATGTCTCTCACTGTCTATGGTGAGACACATGTAAGACGCACGTCTATGGTGAGACACATGTAAGACGCACGTCTATGGTGAGACACATGTAAGACGCACGTCTATGGTGAGACACATGTAAGACGCATGTCTATGGTGAGACACGTGTATGGTAAGACGCATGTAAGACACATATCTATGGTGAGACGCATGTAAGACACATATCTATGGTGAGACGCATGTAAGACGCATATCTATGGTGAGACGCATGTAAGACGCATGTCTATGGTGAGACACGTGTATGGTGAGACACATGTAAGACGCATGTCTATGGTGAGACGCATGTAAGACGCATGTCTATGGTGAGACACGTGTATGGTAAGACGCATGTAAGACACATATCTATGGTGAGACGCATGTAAGACACATATCTATGGTGAGACGCATGTAAGACGCATATCTATGGTGAGACGCATGTAAGACGCATGTCTATGGTGAGACACGTGTATGGTGAGACACATGTAAGACGCATGTAAGACACATATCTATGGTGAGACGCATGTAAGACACATATCTATGGTGAGACGCATGTCTATGGTGAGACGCATGTAAAAGAACCATTGCTGACTTTTGACAAGAGTTGCTGCATAGCCGTTAGCATGTTTCTGTTCCTTGCTAAAGGGTTGTGTCAGGAAGGACGTCTGATGTTAAAAACCTATTCCAAATCAAACATACGAATCAGATGACTCGCTGTGGCAAACTCTGAAAAAGAGAAAAAGCCGAAAGGAACAAAAAGAAGACGACGAAGAAGTGCACAGTACAGTCTTTTATAAACGCTTTGATCCAGAATCACAGCGAAAACCAAATAACTTCCGTTATGAAAGTGACTTATGGTTTCTGACTTACACAATTCAGTTCACTGCCATTTACAAAAAGGTCACCGAGAAGAATCTGAACTATTATAACATTTGTAAAAGTCTGGAACAATCCCTGGATATTAATGCATATGTATGGGTTGCTTCACAAAGATTGGACAAAGAAGAAACTGCAGTTTACAGCTTGATAATCGCAGATTTTAATTAATTCTTCAGGTTGTTGAGTTTCAGAATTAATCTTGTGACCCTGACTGGAAAAATTGTTTTGGAAGATTATCAGAAAGGAGCCGTCCCAGATCCGCCCGCTTCTGCTTATCTTACATTTTTTTCTTACTTTACGTTGTTCATTTTCCTTTGGGTTCTAATGATTGTAGGATATTGAAAGCGGGTGACATTGTGGCGTAACGATGAGAATGTCCGCTTCACAACAAGAAGGTTGTAGGTTCGAGACTTGCACTCGGTGATGATGTTTTTGTATGAAGTGTACATGTTAAAATACTGTTGCAAGATGAAGAAAAAAAACAGTAAAAAAAAAAAAAAAAGCAGCCGCATTGTGAGGCACAGGGTTATAGTTCGTTTTAATCAAATTATCGTCTTCAATTTCATCAAAAAGATGTTTGTTCTTGTACATTGGCAGATTGTGATTACAGTGATCCCTCACTTTCCGCAGTTAACGGGCTCGACCGTCGATTTCCGTGAAGTAGGATCGACCCGCACCTTTGACTGACGTATACGTACATGTATGTGTATACAGAGTTCCCTCGCTACTTTGCGCTTCAATTCATGCGGCTTCAGTGCATCGCGTTTTTTTTTTTAATATTCATTGAATTAAAAAAATAAGGAAATTAAGGAAGAATAGGTGGAAAGTTCAGGAAAATGCAGCAAAACGAGGCCAATTATTAAAAAAAAACCCTAAAGAAAAAACAACCCCCCAACAAAACTACTTACATTTTATATGAGGTGCACATCTGAGTGTGTGTATTTATATCTTATGCATTATTTTTGAATGTTTAATTGTTATTAAGCATTTATAGAGTTGAATATGTATTTATTGATATTATATACACATACCCATGTACGTATACGTCAGTCAGGGGGGGCTGATCCTACTTCACGGAATTCTGTGGTTGCGGGGGTCTCGGTCCCAATTAACTGCGGAAAGTGAGAGATCTTTGTATAATATCAAGCAATACATTTTCAATGCTGTAAATGATTATAATAACAATTAAACATTCAAAAATAATGCATAAGATGTAAATAAAATATAAATACCCACATACAGACACATGCGCATACACAGATGCGCACCTCACATATGGATTGTTTTCTTTTGTTCTTGTTTGCTTGGGTTTTTTTTTTTTTTTTTTTTTTTGCAGAATTGGCCTTTTTTGCGGCATTTTCCTTAACTTTTTTATTTTTGAAATGAATATTTTGTAAAAAAAAACCACGATGCACTGAGGCTGCAGAAACTGAAGCACAAAGTAGTGAGGATCACTGTATAATGGTGTTTGGGTAAAAAAACAAAATGTAAAGAAAGTAGATTTGCTCATGCATGAAGGATTTCAAATAGTCCCAAATGTAATTTAGAATTTGTGTGTGTGTGTGTGTGTGTGTGTGTGTGTGTGTGTGTGTGTGTGTGTGTGTGTTGGCTCTATGATCCAGAGTCAGCTGAGATAGGCTTCAGCCTCCCCATGACCCGAGAAGTATAAATCAGTTTGCTGAATCAATAAATGAAAAGAAAAACACCAATAAACAAACATGTGTTAGGCAGCCACCCGTGTATGCACTTATTACTATATTGACAATCCACCCTCAAAATAAAAGTAAAGCACTGCAGCACTGACTTCAGACCAGGGTGGTGTTGTTTTTTTGGTCAATCGTGCAAACGCTTTATATCTACAGCCTCAGGACAGCAATGTACTAACACTGCAGCTGGTCGCATCTCATTTTAAAACCAACAAATCCACAAGTGCTCAGATGATCACAAATGCATTTGTTATTTCGCAGTGTTATTGCTGGATGAGAAAACTATCAAAAGCACACTTCATGCAGGTATACGATATGCTCAGCGCCTCGGAGTTATTTCTGTAAATTAAGGAAGTTGCATCTAACCCCGTCACTAATTAATTATTTCTTTATCCTGCAATCAACTATTCAACCCCAGTTCTGAAACAACAATTATCCCGAGCTGAATCTCCTAATAATCATCCATCTGCCCCTGATCTCAAGACTGTGAGCAAACTCATGTATCCTTGCTACATTTAGCACCTCACTAATGCGCTCAACATGTAGTTAGATATTATTAGCATGATAGGAAATTGTGAATTTCTATCCCTTCTGTTCGATTGTTGATGTCACACAACTCTGTTCCAAAGCACCGGAGTTCTTGATGCCTGGTTCCCGGTGCCATGTGATCTATTGTGAACACAGCAAACTGGCCATTCGTAGCGGATTGTGGAATTCTTCTGAAATGTCACGGTTGGATACGAGGTGATGCGAGGCGATACGCTGTGGCAGGATTTGGTGCTGGTGAATGCAATATGGTCACGGATGGTCAATTTCAGGTGACATGATCTGATTCAGGATGATCTAGTACGTGAATATACGTTCCGATATGATCATTCATCACTCACTAATGTCCATATATATATATATGATTGAACCATGTCTTTCATGATTGGGTTCAACAGTGATCATGGTTTGAGGTACGACTGGAATCCGATGGGTCGATGTAGCCATATAAAAAAATGAAAAAGAGGCCACCATTTAATGAGAATAACCATTCATAATGGTATCTTAACTTTCCCACAGCTGTACAGTATATACAGGTATAAGTGTTTGACTTTGCTAATGGAACCACAAATTGGGACACTTAGTCTAAATTTTCAAGTTAGATAAAAAAAGATATAAATCATGCCATTGGATATTAAAATCATCTCTCAATATGATATCACAAATGTGTATACAGTGATCCCTCGCTACTTCGTGCTTCAGTTTCTGCGGCGTCAGTGCATCGTGTGTTTTTTAAAAATATTCATCGAAAGATAAGGAAAATAGGGTAAAAGTTGAGGAAAATGCTGCAAAACAAGGTCAATTCTGAAAAAAAAACCAAACAAACAAACAAAAAAAATCAACCCAAAACCCCCCAACAAAACTACTTACATTTTTATGTGAGGTGCACATCTGAGTGTGCGCACATCTGTATGTGGGTGTATTTATATTTCATTTGCATCTTATGCATTATTTTTTAATGTTTAATTGTTATTATACGCATTTACAGCATTGGATATGTATTTATTGGTTTTATATACACATATACATGTCCGTATACATCAGTCAGGGGGGCTCGATTCTACTTTGCAGAAATCGGCGATCGCGGGGGGTCTCGGTTCCCATTAACTGCGGAAAGTGAGAGATCCCTGTATTTTGAAAACATATTTTCAGGAAAAAAATGTTGTACATAATTTCAGTTTTCGATTGTGAATGTGCATTAATGTTGGTAGTCCAGAGTGTGTAAAAATAAGAATGTAGACAAGTAATGCAGATTGTTGTCTGTGATGGTTAATTGTTGACTGATCTGTTGATAATACGTCTGGGATCCAGTAATGGGGTCGCGGGCCTCTTCCTCACTTAATAAAGACGAGTGACGATAAGAGACGCGGGTGGTGTTTTCTTAATTCTTCTCACGTTACTACTCCCCCTTGTTAAAGCTAATTATCATATGCGAAGCGCTGTCAATAATATTCTTGCTGTTTAAAGGTGGTTCCACGTGAAGGAGGAGGGAACACTTTATTCGGTGCGCGGACATTTGCTCACAACCTTAATGAAAAAAAACAGCTCGCAACATCTTTTTTTCTTTGTTCTAATAAATGCATAATACAAAACGATCACAATGTGTTATAAAAATTCTTTATTCTTATAAATACATAAAGCTAAATTTAATACATGTATAATACATTATACGTTAGGGGTTAGGGTTAGGCTTGTGGTTAAAATTGAACAATTTTTTTTTTTATGTTGTGAGAAAATGTCTGTTTTTTTCATTAAGGTTGTGATCAATTGTCCAGTGAGAAAATGTCTTGGAACCCTTTATTCAATTTAAAAGCATGTTATTGTTAAAAGAAGTTATGGCTGACTCAGACGGTGAGTTATCACGCAGCTAGAGACTGTTGGAGACCTGTTACGTTCAGAGTTGCACTGTAAGGGGTGTGTGTGTGTGTGTGTGTGTGTGTGTGTGTGTGTGTGTGTGTGTGCGTGTATCATTGTACAAGCTTAGTTAATGTGACTGCAGCATAAATTTAAAAATAAATACATTTTAACCTCTTATGTTAAACAATTAAAATGTAATGTAATCATTTTATCTAAAGGAAATAATTTGTATGATTAAGAACATGTTAAAAGGGCACAGTCATGGTTAGTGTGGTAGGGACAGTGGTGGTCGAGTGGTATACGGCGCTGGATCGCTGATCCAAAGGTTGGGGGTTCGAGTCCCACTCTCCACAAGGTTGTCACTGCCCCCCCAGTGCAGCTAACTGGGTTATCAAAGGCGGGCCATGTCTGTCACTGTCTATGGTGTGAGGCATGTAAAAGAACCATTGCTGACATTCGTAAAGAGTAGCTGCAAAGTCATCAGCGTGTTTCTGTCCCTTGCTAAAAGGGTTGTGACAGGAAGGACATCCGACGAAAAAACCTCTGCCAAAGCAAACGTGCGAATCAGATGATTCGCTGTGGTGACTCCCGAGTAAAAGGGAAAAAGCCGAAAGGAAGACAGACAGACAGACAGTCATGGTTACTGTGGTCCTGAAGCCGTGTTCGTGTTTAAGACGTGTGCTGTATTCGTTTCAAACGTGACTTAAAACAGACGAGGGAGGCAAGAGACGTGTGTGGTGTTTTCTTTATCCGTCTCCCGTTAGTATTCCCGCTTGTTTAAGGATATAACACATACATTGCCTAATTTTGTGTCCATTAAATTGGCAGGCTTTAGTCTGCTCACAAATATTTGGGAGCTTCTTAGTGTCCAAATGCACAAAGGTTTTTGGAAAGCACATAATTTTGCGATACATTAATACAAAACAGATTGAAATTTGTTCAGTGTGGTAGAATTATACTGAAGGATGTGCAAAATTTTAACCCCCGTGTCCAAAGTGATGGATTTAGAGGGTGTCTTTTTGTACGGACAGCCGAAACGCACAAGCATTCTATTGGCAAAGCCGTACTCGTATATCAATGGCTTCCACTTCCTCTTAAAAAAAAGGAACAAAATAAAATGTAATAAAACCAAAACTAAAAGAAGGATAATCTATCTCTGATTTTAACCTGATGTGGTTAATGTGCCTTGAATATAAGGAAGGTGGGCAGTGGTGGCCTGGTGGTAAAGGTGCTGGATCGCTGATCCTAAGGGTGGGGTTCGAGCTCCACTCTGCACGGGTTGTCACTGTCCCCACAGTGCAGCTAACCGGTTTATCAAAGGCCGGCTGTGTCTCACTGTCTATGGTGAGAGGTTCATGTAAAAGAACCATTGCTGACTTCCGACAAGAGTAGCTGTAGAGCCCTCAGTGAGCGTGTTTCTGCCCTGCCATAGCCTGGCGAGCTGTCCAGGGTGTACTCTGCCTTCGCTCGGAGTCGGCTGAAATGGGAGCCAGCCTCCCTGCAACCCTAAGTAGGATTAAACGGTTACAGAAAATGAATGAATAAATATAAGGAAGTTGGAAAAGTAAACTTGCTTGTGTTTTTTCAGAAGCACAAAGTTTATCAGACGTGTTATTTTCAAATCTATATTCAATCTCAATCCATCGTAACCTTTGGTGATATTAGGAGCTCATTATTTATTCGAATCAAATAGGGGATCAACCCGACTTAATGTTTGGGGAAGGAAGGGAGAAGGACTTTTGATTTATTTACTCCCATTTTAGGAGGCGAAGGAGGTTACCATAGTTTTACTTTTTTCCCCTTTATTTGTTTTTGAGGTGAAAGGAAAAATCTTGGTTGCTTTATTTTTCTGTTTATATTTTTATTTTTTTGTGTCCTATCATATCTACTCATATCAATTCATGGGTCATTCGTGTCCGGTAATGAGCAGTTTTACGTTTACAGATCATGAGCGATCACAGTGTATCTCAGTGTGGTGTTTGTCTTGTCCACAGTTGACCCTGATCACCACAATTTGGAAGCATGATTAGATGCGATCTGTTGTGCTTTGTTAGGATCCAATATGATCTGATACGATGATCAAGATTAACAGTTAATTCTGTTCATAAAAAAAAAAAAAAAAAAAAAAAAAAAAACACCCAAAACTTTTCTACAATCAACACAATTGCCACCACTGAGCTCAATATCTGACGGCATCACAGTGATTATGCCATGATTAAGACTATGATTTTAATTCTAATATCAGGATAAGTGGCATAAATGGACACGGAATGGTACCGATGAGAAAATTTCTAACGATACCCCCGAAAATCACACACATGGTCATTATGTAAGATGTGAACACTGAAGAAAATGTCTCCTAATGATACCATTTAATGATCAACTTAAGATCAATCAGGTTTTTACCATCCACCACACCACTGCTACAAACTGAAAAGAACAAAGCATGAGGTAAATTAGAAAATGTTCCCTGTGTTGCACGAGTGAATACAGGCTAACAGCGCTAATGTTATTCTTTAATGAGCCACAGAACGATCAGTTTCCTGAACATTCACCTCAAATGGGTGAACTCGGACGTGTAGAAAGGTTTCCAGACCTGAAAGCAGATATACATCTGACTGATTGATCATCATTAAACCCATTATTAATGCTCAGCTTTTGGCCTTTCAAAGGGACTAAAGAAATCATTTAAGAAAGTAACTAATTAACAGGATATGACATCGTGATAAGTAGTGGCTACCATTTATTTGCTTCTTTTTTAAATGAATTAATGAGTGAATACAGCTGATGGTGTGCTGCTCTCTGTCAATCAGTTTTTATGTAGACTGACTAGTATGACTTCTGCTGTCAGCCGTAATCTTGACGTCTTCAGGTGGCTCCAACTTTGCTAGGGTGTTTCTCGATCCTTGTTCCACAACGCCCTCCAGCTGGTGGACCCGTAGTGGTGGCCATGTCAATGCTCGTTAGATGTCGGCTTCCAGCTCTTGGTCATTCTTCTGATACCACAAACGAAATAATGCTCTCTCAGCAGCCTCCCTAGTAGTCCAATGGCTTTCTGTCGCTGCCTCCCCATCACACCAATGGCTTTTAGGAATCCAGCCACTGAATTTTTTCATATTTGGAGAAGTGGTGGCCTGGTGTTGGGGTGCTGAATTACTGATCAAGCCTCACTATTACCGGGTTGTCACCGGGGTCCCTCTAATGCAGCTAACTGTGTTATCAAAGACCAGCCATGCGTCTCACCGTCTGTGATGAAAGGAGTGCAAAAGAACCATTGCTGACTTTGGTAAAGAATAGCTACATTGTCTTCAGCATGTTTCTGCCCTGCACTGGCCAGGCGAGCTGTCCAGGGTACAATCATCCCTCACCAAAATTCAGCTGAGATGGGTACCAGCCTCCCCAAAACCCTGAATAAATGGCTCATAAAATGAATGAATAGTCCACATTTACTAATGTTGCCCATAACTGAAAGATTCAGTATACGGTCCTAACCCAAGATATGATAAGTTTTACTGTTGTTGTGTCAATGTGTCACAGTTGCGTAAGCATTATAATCCCTGTGTTGCTGCCTCAGACATTTCTGTATAGAGGCTGCGCTCTCATCTCGAGCTTGCATGGGTTTCCTCCCACAGCCCCAACACATGAACATTAGACTAATTGGCTGTTTTTTGTTTTGTTTTTTGTGTGTGTGTGTGTGCGCATGCAAGTGCGAAGGGTTTTGAGTCTTGCTCTGCAATGGTCTGGAGAGCTGTTCAGGGTGTATCAAATCTTTACCCAGAGTTGGTTAATCCATGTCTCACCAGCCTAGCTACAACCCTAGTAGAGTTCAGCTGTATGGCAAATAAGTTTTAGTATCCCGTTATTTTACTTCAGTAGCAAAATATTAAAAAGCAGCAATTATAGTATTCGACATACTAAGCCCCCCCCCCAAATGTTTTTGATCTCACATCTAATAACCACCCATGTGTACTGGGAGCAAAAACATACATTAAACTTACCAATTTTGTTCGATCAGTCTCTGTAATCATAAAATGAGGCGTTCACTGCCTGTAAAAGTGAGTTTACACGGTATTTCAAGACCCCCCGCTCAATTTTACGTACAAGAAAATGTTTAAAGAAACAGCACTGGGAGGCAAAAGTAAGGGGTCTTTTATTAAAAATGTATGCTTTTTTGTTTATTTTCAGCTTTCGTGTAAGTAGTTTGGTTGATACCACAAAATGAATAACACAAATACCCTTTTATTGTTCTGTTATTATTGATGTTTTCCACCTTGATGGTAATAAGCACTGACCGTTCCACTCGGCTGGTAAATTTTAATAATTGCCCACCCACTCCAATTTTTTAAGTGCCCTGGGTGCTTATCACGTCGAATACGTTATATTGGGGATAAGGGCTATAGATAGTTTGCAATTCAGATTTCACTGAGAAGGCGTCATATAGTGTAATAAGTTGTTTTACTTGTGGCTAGATGGCAACCTAACATGATCACACACTAGAAGTATTTCCTAAGAACCAAATTACAAACATTTAATAATTATTCATAACACTTATCCGGTTCAAGACATGCGGAAGCTGGAGCCAATACCAGTTGACTTGGGGCAATAGATGAAGTATGCACTTAACAGGGCTAACTCAGACATAAACAAGTTATACTCACATCTACTGGCAGTTTACAGTAGCCCTGTTTTTGGACTGTCATATAAGCAGTAAGAAATCCACAAAAGCATGGTGCTTGAACCCAGGACCTTGTTGCTGTGAGGGAAGCGTGATAACCTCCGTCACTGTGCAGTCCAGAATGCAAAAAAAAAAAAAAAAAAAAATCTCTTTAAATTTGAATGGGAGAACAACATGGCAGCATGTTCCTACATTATAAATAATCTGATAAATTTCATCATAATGAGGTTGTGATTAGCAGCAAAATTCAATAAATGCTTGCTTGCCAGGCGACAATGGCAGAGGTTATTTCATTCCAGCAAAGCTATTTGGACCGACTGTAGAGTGAGGCTATTTACACATGAACGTACATGGCATCACCCAGATATATTACCAACAAATGGTATTTACTCCTTAACCATAATCTTAACAAGGGGCCGGTGGCGTAGTGGTTAGGGTGCTGCGCTGATGATCGGGAGATTGTGAGTTCGAATCCCACCGAGACCCTCACTGTGCTAAGACTCCTGGGCGAGGTCTCAACCACAAGTGTGCCTCTGTTCACCTAGCAGTATAAATGGGTACCAGTAAAATATACTGGGAAGGTAACCTGCGATGGACTAGTGTCCCATCCAGGGGGAGTTGAACTCCTGGTCACTTCACGCTACGGAAATCGGGGCTAAGTACTGACCTGATGAGCCACTAGGCTCGGGTGTAAAAACCCAACAGACTTACCATAATCTTAACAAGGTGTAAATAGATAAATTACATATTCAGACATGACTACCTGAATAGCTGTGATATACGACCAGAACTCTGGCTACAAATACATACTCCACAAAAAAAAAAAAAAAGAATGTCTACAGACCAGCATAGGTGGTATGTATCTTAAGTATGTTTTATTAACTGTTATCCAAGATCACTCTTATGCAAAGGGATTCAAGTGCAACTTACATCTCTACAGTCCTGAACATCAACAAAATACGCTTTCTTTTCACCAAAGACAACTCGTGACATACTTGCTAACGGTATAACAGATGAATGCACCTTAGCACTGCCACAGTAAACACTTAAAAGTACCTACGTGGATTTTCCTAGATCCTACAGAAATTGTACAATGCATATGTATGGTTCCCCATGTGACAGAGGGGAGCCCCACTGAGGTGGGTACCACAACATCCAAATAACATTCATGGCACTTAGCAGATGTTCTCATTCTGAGAGACATTTTTAAAAAAAATTGAATTATCACCACTGTGTAGTTAAAGGTTAAGGGGTATTATCAGCGGCCCAACAGTGGCACCTTGGTCGGAATGGGGCTTGAACCACCGACCTTCTGATCAGTAACTCAGTCTTAGCCACCGGCCCACCGGTGGCCACACAAATACATTTAAATGAGCATGAAATACAGTGTTATGTCTTGAGCCACAAGGCCTTTCTGAAACCATTTGGTTACTCCTGTAAGTGAATGTCAATGATTCCTCCTATGGCTCATTCCTTCATCCATTTTCTGAACCAATTAATCCTAATTAGGGTCACAAGGAAGCTGGTGCCCATGGCAGCCAACTCTGGGCGAGGCCTCTGTACACCCTGAACAGCTTGCCAGGCCATCACAGGGCCAAAACTCACATAGGGGTGATTTGGAACAGCCAATTAACCTACTGTGCATGTTTTTGGACTGTGGGAGGAAGCCGGAGTACTTGGAGGAAACCCACAGAAGCACGGGGAGAACATGCAACCCCCACACAGAAACACCTGAGCTGGGAATTGAACCTGAGACCTTCTTGCTGTGAGGACACGCCAAATACTATGCCAAAGTGCTCCATGGCCGAGATGAAATTAGTAAATATTAGAATCTTTTTATTTCTTTCAAAATCATTTACTGCGTTATGTTTGTCAATACTTGAGACTTTGGGAATTTTTTACTTTCTACATTTCTGTTAGGCTGCCAAGTTATATTGTATGTGCAAGATAGTTCATGTGATACAGAACCAAAACAAGTGGATAAGGTAAGGTGGTGGGATGGTGTCACCAGTAAATTAATTAAAGAAAAATAAAACATAATTCACATTAACCAGGTAACTTTATCTTTGAAAAACACGCACGGTATTTTTCGCTTAGTTTCTTTCAACAGTTTAATCAACAGAAGTGAATGAATTACTGTTACTGTAATGAATGCCATTACTGTAACGGATAGTTTCTGAACCTGATGTTCATGTCCTTGGATGACAACTTGCCATGTAGCCAGTGTATCTAAAAGAACTGGGGCGAACGGTGGGATATTGGAGGATAATATTTAAAAATCTTCCATTCTGCACTCTAACATTTCAGAGCTAAAAATACAAAGCCTGAAGCTGTTATTCTCACAAAAGTTCACAACATACATCTTGAACTCTATTCAACTAAAATCAGGAAAGCTCTGTGTGCAGACCACAGACCTGGGGTTATTAACTGCAAAAAAAAGCACTATCTAGTCCAAAAAAAAAAAAAAAAAGAAAGAAAAGCAAACAAATAAACAAAAATCTCCTATACAACTTACATTTGGCAGAATATCTCATCCAGAGCAACTTGCATCTTTATTTCATTTTTTTAATACAGCTGAGCAATTGACGATTCAGGGCTTTGCTCAAGGACCCAACAGTATGAGATTGGTGTCATTGGGATTGAACCCCTGACCTTTGGATCAGTAACGCAGAGCTTTAGCTAGCTAGCTCTCGCGCTCTCTCTAATTTGAATAACACATTCATTGCTGTGCTTCATTATAGGTGCCTTGCATTTTTCTTGTAGTTAATTTAATTCCTTTAAATTAATTATATTCTCTTGAATGCATTATTTATTTTTTTGTCTTGGCTTCGAAACACTCATGAAGGCCATTGTAAAACTATTTATTTAGATAATAAAAACAAAATAAAATATATCTGAGTCTGTGAATACAGACTGATTTAACTCCATTGTATTACGTTTTGCATTTCTAGGAGATAATTATAAGCTCTTGTATTATTGTGGATGTTAATTTGAGGTCCTTTGCTGTGTCAGTTCTCTGTCTGAACAGTTTAGTGAAATGAAACCATTTTTGAAAACATAAACCATGTACCGTCATGTGATGTGCTGGAATAAGTAAAAATAAACATCTGTACGGATCTGATTGACTTCAACACGGGACCACTCTGTGATGGCTACACGACTGGGTCTATTCCCAACATAATGTCAGGTCCCGTGAATTGCTCTTGGAACACAGTGGTACGTAAGACTCACTAAAAGTGGTCCAAGGATTGACACCCACTGAATCGCAAAAAAGCATGACTGTTTTTACACAATGACTTATTTGAAGTGATTCTGGGCAAAGCCAACTAGCATGGTGTAGAAATGTATCACTTACGCAGCACACTGACTTTCAGGAAGTCATGTCGCGTGTATGTTGAATAAGGAATTTGTATCTTTGCTCACTGACTTCAACTTGCAATGGAGAGTGTGGAAAAGAGGTGAAGAAGCGTGTGCAGGCAGGTTGGAATGGTTGGAGAAAAGTGTCCGGTGTGATGTGTGATAGGAGGGTATCGGCAAAAATGAAAGGAAAAGTGTACAAGACGGTGTTGAGGCCAACGATGTTGTATGATTTAGAAACAGTGGCGTTGAGGAAAAGACAGGAGGCAGAGCTGGAGGTAGCGGAGATGAAAATGTTGAGGTTCTCTCTGGGAGTAACGAGGATGGATAGGATCAGGAATGAGCACATCAGAGGAACAGCTCATGTAAGACATTTTGGAGACAAAGTCAGAGAGGCTAGATTGAGATGGTTTGGACATGTACAGAGGAGGGATAGTGAGTATATTGGTAGTTGAATGCTGAGGTTGGAACTACCAGGCAGACGGCCGAGAGAAAGACCAAAGAGAAGATGTATGGATGTGGTGAAGGAGGACATGAAGGTGGTTGGTGTAAGAGTAGAAGATGCAGAGGACAGGGTGAGATAGACGCAGATGATTCGCTGTGGCGACTCCTGAAGGGAAAAGCTGAAAGGAAAGAAGAAGCTCACTGACTTCAACTTGCCTTGCCAATAAGATTTGTTATTGAATCAAAATGTTCTGAAAAAGTGCTCAGGCATGGTACGGATCACGTAGATCCTAAAAAGAATAATTATTTATAAAGCACCATTTTCTGTCGTCTTTTTCATTTTTTTTCCAAAAAGGAAAGTCTGGTCTTGTTCAATTACACAATCACATAAAAGTTCTTCTGACCTTGTTTTGAAAACTGTCAAATTGACATCATGCATAATTACTGTTCGAAATGACAGCAGATTGAAATGAAACTAATTTCCTTTTATGCCATTTATATTTTTAATCCGTTTCCCCTCATCTCCTTATCTGTGCCTGAGCGATGCTCATCTGCATGGGAAAGCTCCCTTCATTAAACCCAATTTCGCTGCTTCATGAAAATGTAATAACCTTGGTTGTTTTTTTTTTGTGTGTGTGTGTGTGTGTGTTTTTTTTCACTGCCTATAAAATTGGTTTGGCGAAGAGAAACCCGTTTTACTCCATTCATCATAACTCAATAAAAGATTTAATTGAATTATCTTTGATCTGATGAGATAACGGACATTATCGTATAATTAGCACGGGTGAGCGGCATAAAACTACATCAGGGAGAACAAGGAAAGAAATACTGCTTAAATGATAAATTCTTACTGATATTGATTTTTCACATTCTAAAAAAAAAGGTAGGAACATTATTTAGCGGAACAGAAGCTAATCATAATTAGCTTTGCTTTTGATCACAGGAAGTTGGATTTCTAAAGGATATTGCTATTTTTAACATATATCTGTTACGCTTCCTTTAATCCACAGTTTGGGCCATGCTTATTAATCTGCCACAGTTATATTTCAAAAGATATAGCCTTGTGCAATAGAGATAATTCTCATGAAAAATGCAACAAGAAAAAAAAAAAAACAACAAATCAAATGTTTGTTGAAATCCAAAATGTACAAACGATGTACTCCCCACTTTTAGATAATAAAAAGTAATGGACAAAGATGGTGGAGACACTGAGTGACTGACTGAGGGTGAAATAAGGGTGAAATAAATAATGAGTGTGAAAGAGTGAGAGAGAGAGTGAGAGAGAGAGAGAGAGAGAGAGAGAGAGAGAGAGAGAGAGAGCTCAAGGCTTACAGCAGTGAAGCTGTTGATGAAGCTGGGAGTAAAGCTGGCTCCATTCATGCTCCATATGTTCCCCTGTTCTGCTCATTAAACCACCACTGTGCTTGTGCTGTTCTCTACATGTTTTTAAAGAAAAGAGAGAGAGAGCGAGAGAGAGAACAAGAGAGCTCTTTTTAACCTCAGATTTGTCTCATCGTTTAAGTGTAATGAGTCTACTGTGCCCTTTGCTTTCATCAAGACAGTCTCAGAAACACACACACACACACACACACACACACACACACACACACACACACTTTCTGTGCTGCTAGCAAGTTAAGCGCTATAAGACAGAATATGCAGCTTCAGTGCATCACGGGTTTTATAAAAATATTCATAGAAAAATTATTAAAAAATAACAAAATTAAGGAAAATGCAGCAAAAAAATGGCCAAGTATGCAAAAACAAACAAACAAACAAACAAAAAAACCCCAACAAAACTATTTACATTTTTATGTGAGGTGCGCATCTGAGTGTATAAGTGTGTATTTATATTTTATTTACATCTTACGCATTATAATGCTTATAATATCATAATGCTTAGTAGTTATTGTTATTGGTATGAAGGCTTTGGGGATGAGATAGTTCACATGTTTTCATAACAAAGTTTAAAACTACACCGAGAACCTCTCCATATGTATAGGTTGCAATATACAGTACAGTATTCATACACCAATTAGTCATAACCATAACATTTTCATCACTGATAGGTAGCGTGCATCACAGTGAACAGTTCATTAGAGTGGCACCAGCCAAGGAGTGGAATGCATGAGGCATGAAGTGATGAGACTGTTCTTAAAGTCGATGTTCTGGAAGCAGGAAAAATGAGCAAGTGTGTGGGTCTGAGCGGCTTTGACATTGTGCTGGCTAAACAACTGGGTCTATTAAGCTTCACAACAGCAGGCCTTCCAGGGTGTTCCTGCTATGCAGTGGTAAGTACCTAACAAAGATGGTTCAACGAAAGGGGCAGCCAGTGACCTGTGGATGTGCCATTAATGCTCAAGCCTACTTATAGGGTGTGAGGTAGATTAGTACATCTATCTTACAGACGAGCTCCTGTAGCACAAACTGCTGGAAAGTGTTAATGATGGCTATGACAGAAATGCTGCGAGTAGGGCTGCCTAGCTGCAGACCAGTCAGATGGTGCTAATTTTATGACTGACTGATTTGCATATATGGTACCATGAAACGCTGTGAGGTACAATAATTAAAATGATCAAGCTTTTAAGATGACAGGAGAGGGGAGGAGAACATGAGGAGAGGAGGGAATAGAAATGAGGGATCATGGGTATAAATTAGGAGAAGGGAAAATAAGGGTGAATGGGGTTGTTGTGGGCAGAATAGAAGAAGTAAATAAGAGAACTGGATGTGATAAGAGAAGATGATATGATGGATGAGAAGATAAATGAGTGTGAGAAATAAGGGTAACAGAGAGATCAGGAAAATGAGGGGAGGGGTGAGGACAGGAAAATTTAATAGAGGAGATGGAAGATAAGAGAGGAAAAAGAAAAAGGAAGACAAGGAAGAAGAAAAAAAGAAATGAGAGGAAAGTTTAGGAGGAAGGAGAAGAACAGAGCAAAGATGCACCAGGAGATTAGAGAAACATGGAGAGATGAGAACTGTGGAGAAAGGAGGAGGATGAGAATTGAACAACAATTTAAGAGAAGAGATGAGAGAATAATAGGACGGAGAGAGAAGAAAGCAGAAGATATAAGCAAGAGAAAGGGTGAACAGATGACTTCAGCAGGAAGGAGAACAAAGAAATGTGAGTGATGTCAGTGTGTTCTTCACAACTCACCGCTAATACGAGAGATGCTTCAAGGGCTCCCCCTAGTTATCTACTTAAACACTACATAACCTGAATCCTGAGGCAACGATCATAAACACTGCACTAACCCTCCAAGTGCCTGAGAGAACATAAGGCTGAACTATGTCGCTCTCCCCTTGTAAATGCAAATCACTTGCGTAAATAAACATTTGTTGACATCAAAGGAGCTTTAACCCTAATAGCCAACAGAGGTATTTCATAACGTTTACCTCCACCCTGCCACCAATAATAATGAGAACAATCAGGCCATAGCATTTCGTCCATTACTACACTTTATCTCAAATCAGCATGCACACCGTTGATTCAGCTTGTTTTTACACTTTCTGGTCAGGATGTTACGCTACATGAAACTGATGATGCTGCTTGCTTATTTAATTACCGTACTCGACATAAGCGCCCAGGGTGCTATAAAAATTGCAGTGGGTGGGCGCTTATTAAAATTTACCAGCGGAGTGGAATGGTAAGTGCTTAAAACATGAATAATAACAGAACAATAAAAGAGTTTTACTGGTATCTGTGTTATTCATTTTGTAGTATCAACCAAATTACTTACATGAAACCTGAAAATATACAGAAAACAGCAAACATTTTTAATAAAAGACCCCTTACTTTTCCCTCCCAGTGCTGTTCCTTTAAACATTTTAAAGAAAGTAAAATTGAGCCAATCAACATGAACGTCAACTTTAGCACATGGCATGTTGAACCAGTCAACACGAACTTAAACAAAAGCACATGGCCAGGAACGTGCTTAAATGTATGACGTCAGTGAGCAGGATAATCGGATGAAAAATACTTGTCATAGGTCCATATCTGGCTCATCGCTCCAGTCATTCAGAGCATCCCATAGTTTTGCTGTAGCAGTTTCTAATGGTTCATCGGTTGTTGGACATTTACCAAGAGAACGCAGCAAAATATTTTCTAATTTTTTGTTTTTTTAAAGCACGGCGGAACAATCAAATGTGTTGCTACTGATGAACATTATAGACATTCCCCAGTGGCAGGGAGTCTTGAAATACTGTGTAAACTCACTTTTACAGGCAGTGAACACCTCATTTTACAGTTACAGAGACTGATCCAATAAAATTACGATTTTGATACCAGTACACACGGGTGGTTATTAGATGTAAAATCAA
This sequence comes from Plotosus lineatus, assembly GCA_024760905.1. NCBI lineage: Eukaryota > Metazoa > Chordata > Actinopteri > Siluriformes > Plotosidae > Plotosus > Plotosus lineatus. The sequence continues at coordinate 16,920,145 of CM045749.1, forward strand.
AAACATTGGGGGGGGGGTATCGGAGCAGGGCATTGATTATGTCAAATACGGTACTTGATTATTTTAACCTTTTTATCATTTTTCAAATATTTTACTCATTCATTCGTTCAATTCCCAAAATGGTTAATCCAACTACGGTGGCAGTAAGGCTGGAGTCTACCTCAGACAAGTCTGGGTAAAGGCAGGGTACACACTGGCCAGCTCCCAATCCATCACAAGGCAACACACACAACACATTCACATCTATGAGCAATTTGGAACAGCCAGTTAGCTTAACATGCACGTCTTTGAACTGTGCAAAGAAACCAGAGCACCTGGAAGAACGGTACACAAGCATGGGGAGAACATAGAGAAAGAGCAACCAGAAACACTGTCGCTGGGCCCAGGACTCAAACCAAGGACCTTTTTGCTATGAGGCAGAAACGCCTCCATACTACCCTCTAAGTAGGTTCAGTATAATTTTTATTTATTTGTTTCAGATCCAGTCAGTTTTATATGTGTAGAAATGGCCCACAACATAGCCTACATGGCAATTATCCACAGATCCACGGAATTCCGTGGTTATCATTTCAAATTGGTAATTTCTGTGAGTCGTCTAAATCCGAGGAGAAAATTTTTTGGGGGGGGGGGGGGGGTATAGGGCGGTATAGAGGCGCTTCTGGCAAGTTCACTGACTTGTGTTTGAGACAAAGCGCAGCTTATCCGGACTGAAGGCTGAGTAATAAACAATTATTCAACGGCGCACTTGCAAGATCGGAAGTCCGGATAAGCCGCGCTTTATCTGGAGCACAAGCAAGTGAACTTGCTTCAAGTACCTACTTTTGGTGGAGCGCGTCATGTATTGTAAGCTGCTCCTTTGATTGGCCGTTTTAAGCTTAATGTATAGTGACTCGGCTCAATGCAAATTTGCAGCGTGTTGTGTTTAAAATGGTGCGAACTTTAATGAAAGAAGAGGAATCCCTCGAATCAGAAACCGATAAGGATGTTAGGAATAAGTTTAAGTGGAAATGACTAGAAAAGCTAATGAAATTTGAGGTGAAAATCGGCAAACAGACTCCAGAACGTATCGGAACCTTTGGCGAGTTTCATAAAGAAATCTGACATTGCCGGCAAGGCCTTGTGTGTTTTTTGCAACAACCTGATCAATTATGGATCTCGTGGATGAATTGCACTTATGGCCGACAGACAAGCGCACTCAGAGGGAATGACTAAATATTTATTTCGTTTAGATTACGTGAAATCCCATTTACATGCAATTTAATAAAAGTAATTTGTCTTGGTAAAATCATTGTGTGATAAACCTACTCGTGTTGTTGATAACAGTTTAATATGGGTATTTTATTTTCATTGTATTCTTTTTTTTTTTTTCATTTGCAGCCGAATGTAAGTAATTCGTGTTCAATTTGAAAATCTCAATACATTGGTGATGGTTGTCATAAATTAATACACTGTTGTTATTTATCTGAGTAGTGTCTCAACATTAATTAGTAACTAGCAGGCTGGAACAGTTAGTTGAAAATGTTTCATAAATTTATAAAGTGGTTTACAGGAAATATTTGTGTATTTTTTTCATCTTTTATTTATACAACACAAAACATTGAGCCATAGTTGACCTATTTCTCAATTCTGTGTATACATTATATTGCAAATAGCAAACAAGCGCCGCCCTGGACCCCCCCTTCCCCGCTAAAGTTCCGTTGAAAATATACTTTGCTGTTGCCATGTATGACAATAGACAGCATAGTCAAATGCTAGGGGCACCATTTATCCATAGGCCGCCACAAATTAAGAGTGATTCAAATCGTATGTCTGTTAGCGCTGGGATAATGTTGCTAAGTTAGGATGAGGGTAATGATGACTGTAATTTCAGTTCCTCCCATATTAAATTCATTAGAAAAAGATGGAATGATGATTAAGATCTCAAGGGAATAACCTTTAACATAATTTTGAGAATCATACCTTTGATGTTAATTGTGCTGCATAAACCATCCACTCTCTCAAGAAATAGTTGTACACTTTTACTGCCATCTAATTTAATTAGCCACTGTTAGCTCTGCTGGAAATATTTAATGAGATTTCCTTTTGCATCCCCGTTTACAATGAACAGATGAAAGCCTTTACATTTTGGTTACGGAAAATGTATGTTCTGTGTATATATATATATATATAAAATATATAAATATATAAATATAAATATATATATATATATATATATATATATATATATATATATATATATACATACACACACACACATACACACAGGAGCCTCGGTACGCAACCATAATTCATTCCAGACGGCTGGTCGAATTCCGATTTGGTCGAATTCCAAATATTCTTTTGAGCAGAAGTTAACTGTACCGTAACTCATATCATAGGTCCTCAAATTAAGTGAAAAAATTATTGAATACAGTACACTATGTTATTGTCTGTGTTGAGAGAGTCTGGTTTTGGTGGCTCTCTCTCTGCGAGTTGTAAAGGGGTGTGGCTGTCACATGTGGGTGGAGCACTAAACACACACACCTGATTCCACTTAATCATGGGCTATAAAGAGGAGCAGAGCGCTCCCCCCAGGTCTAGAAGATCGTTCCTCTTCCCCATGATCTCTCTGGCTTTCAGCTTTGTGCTCCACCAGTTCCTGCTTTAGTTTGATTTCCGTGTTTTTCCGCATCTGTAACTGTGACTACGATGTCCCCGTGCTCTAGTGCCTTCCCTGTGAACAATAAAGCTCATCCGTTTTATCTCTGTGTCCTGCATTTTTGGGTCCGGCTGAATGTTCCTGGCGTCTGAGAAGGGCTAGAAGATTCTGTGACGCCAGGAACATTCAGCCGCACCCAAAAATGCAGGACACAGTGTGATGGAAACAGATGCGCTTTATTGTTGTTTTGGTTTGTTTAGGGGTGTTTTTTTCTTTTTTTTGGATAATTGGCCTTGTTTTTTGCTGCATTTTCCTTAACATTCCCCCATATTCTTCTTTAATTTCCTTTGTTTTTAATTCGATGAATATTTAAAAAAAAAAAGAAAGAAAAGCTATGTACTCAAGCCGCATATATATATATATATAAACAACACCAAAAAAACAAAAACAGCATGGATCATATGAGAAAAGAACTTTCTGAAGACCTGTTTTGTTACCTGTAATTACTCGCGCTCTTTGTTTACAAGGTTCCAGGCTATAAAGTGGCTTAGGTGCGGTTATTGCCTGGGTTTCACATCAGCTTTTTTTTGTGTGTGTTAATATAATGTTAAACCCAATAATCGTAATGGCTCTTTTCTCTTTAGTGGCACTTTTGAAATATTTTTTTAATCCCACCTCTGAAAAGCCTGGCTTTTATTTATTTATTTATAAAAGAAAATCTCAAAGATATGTTATTTCTCTACGAGTGTATGAACACTTAATGTGTTGGGACTGACTGCAGTACAAGGGGTACCAGCTTAAATTCGTCAGTTTTAGACTCAGTCTTGGCTTTTACTTTACTGCACATTTCTATCACCATGAACTAGCCTATTACATTACAATCTCAGCTTCAAACACATAAAACATTTACATTTTTTTTTTTCAGTGTAGTTTTATTGCTAATTTTTAACTATTTTGACCCTGAACCTAACAATTAACATCTTTACTGTGTAAATAACAGGGCTCAGAGATTATATTTGGCCCACGTGGAAGCCTTTGCCTACTGTCGCCTCCACGTCCTGTTCTTGAATTGGTCTGTGGCTGAATGTGCCTGTTTATTGAATGACAAACAAACATTCATTCATTCCTTTATTTGCTGAATCGCTTAATCTCAGCTGACTGGATGAAGATCCACCGCAGAGCCAACTAGCACGAAACCATTCATACTTGCACTGGGAAAACTTTGGAACAGCCAATTAGTCTAATATGCAAATCTCTTGGATCGCGGGAGGAAACCCACACACGAATGACTTGAACCCAAGAAATTCATTGCGGAGATGTAGACATGCCATTCAGTAGAACACTACCTGTATCCATACAGAAATTATTTTGTAAAATATAATTGTATATAAAAACAAACAAAAAAAATCTTAATGTAACATTTTAACTGACCCAACGAGAGCTGTTAGATGACTGAGCATCATGTGTAGGCTCCTGAGAGGCACAGCACCAAGGTATATCACTACCAGTTTGCAGGTTTGAGCCATATTTGGTGCATGCAGCCATGTGCGTTTGGAAGCCCATGAGAGGTGATCGGCCAAGTTCTCAATGAGGCCAGTCACAAGTTACACTCGCCAATCATGGCCTAACTCACCAATCTATGAACTCACCTCAGAATGTGTTAGACTGATCAGGAGAAGAAAAAAAAAAAAAAAACACACAACTGACATCACATACTTTGGAGCAGGGGTCACCAACATGTGACCCGCAGGTACAACATGAGTCGCCTGCGGGCCTGTTCGCTGCTATTTTTAGAATAGGCCTGCGGCTGCATAGCGCCACTCTCTGTTGAGCTGCATCTAATTTTTTTGCTTTTTTTTTTTTTTTTTAAGTCAAATCAATATCTTCATATAGATGAATATCATCATTATTAGTAATAACATATAATTAAACATAAATTGAGCAAAGTTGTTATTTCAGAAGTGTATATCGACCCGGTAGCCCTTCACATTAATTGGTGCCCAAGAAGTAGCTCTCAGTTTCAAAAAGGTTGGACACCCCTGCGTTGGTGGAAGTATGGGCTTGTCTCATCCTCCCTGGTCAGGTGTTTCTTTCTATCTTTCTATGAATATAGATTATATATTTATATAATCTATATATTATAATATAGATTCATATATTTTTGATAATTCTACAATCTTTGTGTGACTTCTTGATAGGTTAGACTTAGGTTTAGGCATCGACTAAGAGAAAATTAATGAGAAAAATAGGGAGAAAATACTAAGAAATAAAAGTAGAGAATTGAAAAAATAGAATCTATTTAGAATTTACATTCGGCCTCCTCTTACGAAAGTCTCTGAATATGAAAAATCCATGTTACGAAAAACATTTTCCTAAATTTTCGTCCTCTGTACACAAAACAACCTATTCTTACACAAAAGCGCCAAACGCGCCATTCAAAAATTCAAATAATGCGCGAGTTGGCTCTCTCATTGGCTGTCTCCCAACATCCTGCCCTGCTGGCCTCCCATTGGCTAGGAGAGATAACGTAGCTCCCTCCCATTGGCTATCTCTCAACATCCCGCCTTGCTGGCCTCCTATTGGCTAGGAAGGGATGACGCGTGTGTGAACAGTGATCATGTTTGTGTGTCATCCCAACTGTATTTTATGGCTCAGGCTTTTAACCTTCCATAAACAGTTGTAAAATTATAACTCTGCTAAGAAGACATGGTCAGCACACACACATGCGCGCGCACATACACACACACACACACACACACACGTGTGATTCCCGGTGAAAGTGATTCCTGGTGCCATGGTCATTGTAAGATTATAACTCCGCTAAGAAGACATGGTCAACACGAAGTAAGTACCTTAAAAGGTCTGCTTTTATCATTTTTAAAGGGTAGTCTTGGGAGCCTTGGAACGAATCACACGTTTTACATGTAAAATGCACCTCTACTTACGAAAACTCCAGGTTCTGAAAAAGGTGCTGGAACGGATTAATTTCGTAAGAAGAGGGCCGACTGTATATATTTTATGAGTCTCAGTAACTTAATCTTTGAACCATCATCCAGTAAGCCAGGGTTGCTGCCTCCTTTATGAAAGCATTCAAGCCTGAATTAAATTTAAACAAAAAAAACCCAAACAAACAAACAAACAAAAAAAAAAACACACTACGTTTGAGATGCTGATTTCTTCATAATATTTAAAGGTCGTTAAATCATATCATTAAACTGGATAAATAAAATATGCCATTGAGCTTAGATGAGGAAAAAAGCTTCAAAAACCATCAAAAATTGTTGGAAAGTTCAAGAACTGGGTGTTGAGGTAAATGCGAAGTGTCATTACACTTACATATTAACCATAGTACTGAATCTGTTCCAAGTCATTTACCAGCACATCTGAGGAAAATATTAATATTCCTGCCACGTTATCATCATCATGTTTTTCAGTGTTAGCGAGGGAGAAATAACACCAAGGTAAATCCCTGGCTGCAGCCATTAGATAGCTGTCATGCTTGACATTCATACTTCACAGTTATCGAGCAAATAGTGTTCTCATAACTATAAGTGTTTAAATGGTGTGCTTTCCAAGCAACAAGAATTTCAACTAAATTTGAATCAAATAATAGAAATAGTTTCCTTTAATACTTTTCCAGATGAGTGAAAAGCACACTTAAAGCAAGTAACAGAATTGTTCTTACACTGATGGTCCATGTTATCTTGAAAATTAGCCGCTTTTCCCCCAAATGTAATAAAAAAGGGCCCTTTGATACTTACCTGTGTGCAGACCTCAGGCAGATCGTTTAGATTCACCAGTTGGGTTTTGTGTTATTTTGCAATTTGCCATCATGTGTAATCACAGAGGAAACAGATACAGAATCTCTGGAAATGCTCCATATCCTGCACAGACATGAAACACTGATCCACCTCACGTTCTAATTATAAGAATTTAAAACATACAGGGATCCCTCACTTTCCGCAGTTAATGGGGACCGAGACCCCCCCTCAGAATTCCGCGAAGTAGGATCACCTCCCCGACTGATACTTACTGTATATATGTATACAATATCAATAAATACATATTCAATGCTATAAATGCTTATAATAACAATTAAACATCCAAAAATAATACATAAGATGTAAATAAAATATAAATACACACAGACGCGGGTGCGCACACTCAGATGCACTGCTCAAAAAAAAAAAAAAAATGTAAGTAGTTTTGTTGAGAGGTTTGGGTTGTTTTTGCATAATTGGCCTCGTTCTGGGGTATTTTCCCTATTGTTCCTTAATTTCCTTATTTTTTTTAATTTGATGAATATTTTTAAAAAATACCACGATGCACTGAAGCTGCATGAATTGAAGCATGAAGCAGCGAGGGATCCCTGTCGTTTTTTTGGGAGGTTTTGGGTTGTTTTTGTTTGTTTGGAGTTTATTTTGCATAATTGGCCTTGTTCTGCGGCATTTCTTTAACTTTTTCCCTAACGTTCCTTAATTTCCTTATTTTTCGATGAATATTTTTGAAAAACCCGCGATACACTGAAGCTGCAGAATCTGAAGTACGAAGTAGCGAGGGATCACTGTGTACATATAAAAAAAAAAAAAAGGTAACTTAAAAAATTAACTACTGCCAATTCAGTGACTGCTGCCAGATCTGTGAATATTATTGGCTTTAGTGAACCAGGTCCACAATCTTCCTACACATGAGTAGGACTGTGAGTGTCTGCAGGAGAAAGCTAGAGCCAGAGCTTTGGGGAGAACAGTGTCTCTTCTGAACTGTGGTGATAAAGACCCACTGTAGGAGGTTGAGCTGTGAACATGCACGAATGTCCACTGCGTCTGCCTCTGTTAGTACACAGAGAAACTCCCCGAACTCTGTATACAGAGTGTTCAATCTTTGCAAGTAACACCTTCAGTCTCCATAGGGGAATAACAAGCTACTGCTGGAGCTTTGGCTCAACACTAAGCAAGGCACAATGTGTGTTGCCTCTGTTTTTCTATTGAATACAAAAATGATTTCTCTCTCGAGAAGGTTTGTGAGTACACTATGGGCAACCTTTAATATAATTGAGAGAAAACAAATGGATCGGACACTTACTTTGATATTTTAAGGGAAATTAAAGTAATCAATGGCTACAAAAAAGCTGCTGGCCAAACTGTGTACAGAAATCAATTTGTTTCGAGAGAGAAGTTTGAAGATTATGGCTGAAACAATATGGAATATTGCATAAAATTGTTCAGTACGTGGCTCAAGACAAACTGAAAAACACATTCAACAGACTACATAAACATGATAAACATCACTTATATTATAAATCAAGCCCATACGCTCCTTCCCGGAAAAACAACAACAAAAACTCATGGTTTTCTCACACATGGATTTTCACAAATAACATTATTATATTATATATTATATTCCCTCACACTTTTAGAAACATGTGCGAGCGACTGAGAGTTGACGAATTAAATGGATGTAGAATATTATACCTGCTTCTTCAGACACATCCCCTTGAAAATGTTATTCAGGGTTACCACAGTTGGGCTTTTGTACTCTATTTAGATGTACAAGCAGAGACCGCCTTGATAGAGTCAAACAACTCTGTAAAAAAATGTGACTACCTAAATTGGTTGAATTTCAGGAAGGCGTGGTGGCGGATTTAAGACTGTTGGAAATGGATTCTATAATTGAGAAACTCCGCTCCCAGCCAGGTTTAATGCACACTTTGTGTTTAGTTATATGTCACTGAGCGTTTGAATGAATCATGCTTATACACTTTCAATCATTGTACCTGGGAATTATTATAAATTGAAAAGTTACTCATTTTTGCTGTAGCAAAACTATTTCATATGGATAATTGTACAGGGATTCCTCGCTACTTCGCACTTCAATTCATGCGGTTTCACTGCATCACGGGTTTTTTTTTTTTTAAATGTTCATCGAATTAAAAAAAAAAAGTAAATTAAGGAAGAATAGAGGGGAAAAGTTAAGGTTAGTGTCATAAAAACAAGGCCAATTATGCAAAAAAAAAACCAAACAAACAAAAAAAAAACTAAAAAACCAAGCCAAAACCTCCCATCAAAAACTACTTGTATTTTTGTGAGGTGCGCGCATCTGAGTGTGTGCGCACGTGCCTGTATACGTGTGTATTTATATTTTATTTACATCTTATGCATTATTTTTAATGTTTAATTGTTATTATAAGCATTTATAGCATTGAGTATATATTTATTGATATTATATACACATGTATGTATACGTCAGTTGAGGGGGGGTAATCCTACTTCACAGAATTCAGTGCTTGCAGGCAAAATAGAAAAACCTATACACAACATTTACTCAAGTGAAGAACACTCTCAGGAATGTAAATGCAAAAAAAAAAAAAAAGTTTAACTCAAAATGCAGAGCACTAATACCACTGCAGAATGGAAAAGCTAGATTAGAACTGGCGGGGAATCATTTCCGATTCTGGAACAAGATTCTTTGGACAAATGAAACCAAGAGTACAGTAACTCGTACCAGAATTATTACTTCTGTGCCTACAAACTGAAGGACTATGTATAAAAATAATACTTAAGTGGTAAATGGGAGGGGGGGGGGGTTAAATTATATCTGAAAGTCTACACTTGCATCACATTTTGACAAATTTATTTCAAATCCATTGTAGTCGAGCACAGAGGCAAAATTGCAACACTGTCCAAACACTTATGAACCTTGCTGTATCTACTGCATACCGTGAATGAGTGTTATAGATCTTGGAGCCAACTACACCAACCACAGCCATTCAGTGTGCTTTGTCTTTTGGAAAATCAATGCACTTTAATTTCGAAAAACAAGTTTGTTTCGGAGCCACTGGGACCATCCAGCAACCGAAAAACATGGTCTTCATTTTAGTTTGGATATTCTGTCAGTAAATACAGCTGCCAGTCATAAAATAAAAGAGAGGCATGCACAGTATGACTGACTCTTCACAACAAGATATGTTTGAACATTAACATAATTCCCAGACCTATGAATATTTATTTGAAATAGTTTATTGGTGTGGGGAGAAAAACCGAAAAACAAAAACAAAAAAAAAAAACAACAAAAACACTAGGTCGCTATATAAAATCAAAATTAGATGTTGAGAAGTGAAACAAACCCTCCAAAAAAAAAAAAAAAATAAAAAAAAAAATAAGGAAGAACTACAACTACAAAATTTTTGTGAAGACCAGCCCTTCAGATTCTTTTTTTTTTTTTTTTTTTTTTTGGATATTCTTTGTTTAACATTAGACCGCCTGTCATTTAGATTTCGTCTTTATTAATTAAAACAATGACACTTAAACAAATCACTAATGTACAATACAATAAAAAGACAGTATTTAGAATGGTCTACTTTACCCTGGATTTATACGGTGGCATGATGACCATGGTTTGAGAGAACGTGGGCGTGGAAGGTCGTGGGGTGGAATTGTGATGATCTTAAAGGAACTTGGTGGTTGGAATTTTTTTCTGTCAGAATTTTTTCTCTGATCCTTATGATTGATTACGAGTTGATGCCATTTGCGATGGAATGTGGGAGGTGTGGTTAGAGTACAGAAGAGCTGAACAGACCTTAATGAACCTAACAAAGTGCAACAGGCCTTGCTGCACAATCATCGGGAATCCTGATGAACCGGGCAAAACATTTTCACCAAGTTCCATCTCTTAGATGTAAGCTGCCTCCTTTTTTATACCCAAATTGCGCTCCAGGCATACTCATAAATCCCTGCTTTGCTTTTTTTTTTTTTTTTTTTGAATCATGCCCCAGTGGGCTCGCTTTTATATATTTCATATTGGCATTATTTCTGGCATGTTTCTCCTTAGTTTCTGATTATTTGCATATGTACCCAAAGATGACCTTTAGGGGAAAATACCTGTGTGATGTATTCATACATTAGTTAAATCCCATATCAACATCCCAATTATTCAGCTTTAAATTTATTACAAAATAAACCGCTATAGAATTCAGATAACTGTATGGAGCCCAGCAGCACAGTGACATAGCGGCTAACATGTTAACTTGTTATTTTCTGTGTGGAGTTTACATGTTCTCCCTCATGCTTGGGTGGGTTTCCTCCCACAATTCAAGGGCGTGCACATTAGGCTAATTGGCTGTTCAAATTGACCATATGTGTGGTTGTGTGTGCTGATCTGCAGTGGCGAGCTATTCAGGATGTACCCCGCCTGCACCCAGTGTCGGCTGATATCGGCGAGTTTCGGATATTTATGGAAGCAAGAGATTTCTCTCACTTTGGACAGGTGGTCAAATACATTTGTTCAGCACTGTATACACTGAAGATTTCTATTCCATCTCTTTCTAAGTGCACAGGCTTCACGCATGCATACAGCTCATCCATATGGATTTGTATATTAAAAAAAAAAAAAAAGTCTTGATTTTTATTTATTTCCCTATGTTAAATATTAATTTATACATATAACTGGGATCAGATGTAATGGGTATCTTGAGGAAATCTCTATGAATGTAGGGTACATGGATTAAATACAAAATTGAACTTTCAATGAAAAACAGATGATGATTTCCAAAAAGTTAAATTAATGTTGATGTCACAGCACATCTTCATGTACCAGTTTGTTTGGGTTATCTGTAGACAACTTTGATGCAGTATGTCTCCTCATTTTTATCTTCCAGGTCATTGATGAAGACGAGAATCTCCACTGAACCGGCACTCTGACTGGGAGCAAAACGCAGCCCAATGTTGTAGCTTGCACCACCTTCAGTCTGCAGTCACACATATAACCACATACAAACAGAAATTCCATTATGAAGTAAAGCTTCAAATCATTTGCTGACAGCAGTATAGTTATTTAGTGATGGCATGTTTTCTTTAGTTTGACAGACCAAATAAGGGAGAATAGCTGATTACTGTATAACAAAGAGAAAATAACCATATTTCAGCAACTATTAAATATGAAACAGCTCTTGTAGCAGGCCCGATCAGATTCATTTATTTAAATTATTTAACAAAAGGTAGGTTTGTTGGGTAACAGAGAATTAAACATGTCATATAGCAAATTTGAACCGGACACAATGATAAATATTCTTTTATCAATGTTATAAAACTCATTGTTATTGGATAAAAACAGTCTGTAATCAGATGAAAGTAGGGTACAGGGATTAAGTACAAAATTGAACTTTCATGCAAAACAAATGATAATTTCCAAAAACTGAAATTAATGATGTCAAAACACACCTGTCCCTACCGTAATCTAAACCCTAATACCCCAATCCCTGCACCCTACTTTCATCTGATTGTAGAATTTTTAATAAAAACAAAGTCATGCAATATTGTGTGTGTGTGTGTGTGTGTATATATATATATATATATATATATGTACACACATACACACACACACACACACACACACACACACACACACACACATACATGCATACAGTGTGGTACCTCACCTTACAAAAGTCTCAACAAACGAAAAATCCAGGTTAGGAAACGCATCTTCCTAAAATTGTTGTCTCTGGATACGAAACAAGTTCACGTTACAAAAGCACCATCTCAAAAATTCAAACAATGCGCGAGTTGCTCTCCTGTTGGCTATCTCCCAACATTCCGCCCCGCTGGCCTCCCATTGGCTATTATGGAGCTGTATCTCCGTAATACCCATGATGCTCTTCATGTAAAGGACAGAGTTACTGTTGTTTTGTGAGTTTTTTGGAGTGTGCTCATTGCAACTTTATTTTTTGGCACAGGCTTTTAACCTTGCATAAACATTTGTAAGATTATAACTCCGCTAAGAAGTCACGGTCAACACACGTGCGCACACACACACACACATGCATGTGTGATTCCAGGTGGGAGTGAAAAGAAGAAGTGGGCTCATGGCATGCAGTTGAGTGATATCGCAAAGGAATATGGCCAAACCGTCTACCATTGGTACGATATTGAAGCACAAGGAGGCCTTAAAAGGTATACTTTTTTAAAGGGTTTAGGGGGTAGTATTGGAGGCCTTGGAAAGAATCACACGTTTTACATGTAAAATGCGGTTCAACTTCCGAAAAATCCTGGTTACAAAACCACTTCTGGAAGGGATTAATTTTGTGAGCTGAGGTACCACTGTATGTGTGTGTATATTATACATATATGTGCACACACAAACACACCGTATTCGACGTAATAAGCCCCACCCCCAACTTTTTTTGATCTTATGTCTAATAACTGCCCATGTGCACTGTGAACAAAATCGTATATATCAAACTTACCAATTTTATTTGATCAGTCTCTGTAACCGTAAAATGAGGTGTTCACTGCCTGTAAAAGTCAGTTTACACGATAGTTCAAGACCCCCTGCCCCTGGGGAATGTGTATAATGTTCATCAGTAACAACACATTTGATTGTTCTGCCGTGCTTAAAAAAAAAATAGGAAAATATTTTGCTGTGTTCTCTTGGTAAATGTCCAACAACCGATGAAACTGCTACAGCAAAACTATGGAACGCTCTGAATGAATGGCGCGATGAGCTAGATATGGACCTATCAGAAAGTGATGAGTATTTTCCACCCGATTCTCCTGCTCACTAACTTCATTAATTTAAGGACGGTCCTGGCCATGTGCTTTTGTTTATGTTCGTGTTGATTTGTTCAACGTGCCATGGGCTGAAGTTAACATTCTTGTTGATTGGCTCGATTTTACTTTTGGGAACATTTTTAAAGGAACAGCACCGGGAGGGAAAAGTAAGGGGCCTTTTATTAAAAATGTATGCCGTTTTTGGTTTATTTTCAGCTTTCATGTAAATAGTTTGGTCGATACCACAAAATGAATAACACAAATACCAGTAAAACTCTTTTATTGTCCTGTTATTATTCATGTTTTCCACCTCGATGGTAATAAGCACTTACCATTCCACTCCACTGGTAACATTTTAATAAGCGCCCACCCACTCCAAATTTTTACGCGCCCTGGGTGCTTATTACATCGAATAGAGTGTGTGCGTGTGTGTGCACGGATCCCCCACTTTCCACATTTAATGTGGACCAAGACCCCCTTCGCGACCGCGATTTCCACAAAGTAGGATCAACCCCTCCGACTGACGTATACGTACATGTATGTGTATGTAATATCAATAAATACATATTCAGTACTATAAATGCTTACAATAACAATTAAACGTTCAAAAATAATGCATACGATATAAATAAAATGTAAATCCACACACAAAGATGCACGTGAACACACACAAATGCGCACCTCAGATAAAAAAATCTAAGTAGTTTTGTTGGGGTTTTTTGTTTGCATAAGTGGCCTTGTTTTGTGGCATTTTCCTTAACTTTTTTTGTATTTTTCCTAAATTTCTTTATTATTCGATGAATATTTTTGAAAAACCCGTGATGCACTGAAGTCGCAGAAACTGAAGCATGAAGAAGCGAGGGATCACTGTATATGTAACAATTTAAAAAAAAATTAAATATTTATTTTAACACATGCAATGAGATATGAAAGTCACAAGACTTTTCCATGTTTCACGTTTTCCATGATCCTTAATATGAGAATGTCATGTGTTCCACGATGCATTCTTTATTCATTCATTCATTCATTCATTCATTTATTTTCTGAACCACTTAATCAGCAGGAAAGCTGGTGCCTATCTCAGCCAACTTGAGACAAGAGTAGAGTGCATCCTGGACAACTCACCAGTTCATCACAGGGCAGAAAGAGGCTGACATCTATGCAGCTTACTCTCTTTCGAAAGGCAGCAATGGTTATTTTACATGCCTCACCCCACAGACACTAAAAGACATGGCCAGCCTTTGATAACCCAGTTAGGTGCAATCGGGGGTAGCAGTGACAACCCAGTAATAGTGGGGCTTGAATCCCTGACTTTGGGATCAATAATCCCACAACCTACCACTGCCCTGCAATCACTGCATTTAGTTCCTGTAAGTGTCTTACCAAAAATAAAGCTTAAATCAGTTTGTTACATGGCTCATTTAAATATTTAATTCTGATTGGTCTGTTACTGTATTCGGTGGTCCCCTCACATTTTTACAACAAACCTTTGCTAAGTATAAAAGACATGAGCAGAAGCAAGAAAATAATATCTAAAATTAATAAAATAATTTTTAAAGCAATATTTTGAAACATAATGCGCAAGATAACTTACAGCATGCCAGACATCATTACAAAATTATCCTCTTCAGGGTAATGTATGACACCTTCACTGCATCTTGGGTCCCGATTCCCCATCATAGTTAATTCCCAGTAATGACTGACTCACTGTACATCATGCCTTACATGGAGCGGGAATCACTTAGCATTTTAGAAAACAGAATTTTACAACCCTTTGAAAATATCACAGCTGATCGGTAATAATAATTACATGACTGGGCCAGGTTTGGTCATAATTTCCAGTGGAATGAATTTGAGTGGGATATACAAAACAAACAACCAATCGATTGAGATGGTTTGGACATGTACAGAGGAGGGATAGTGAGTATATTGGTAGTAGGATGCTGAGGTTGGAACTGCCCGGCAGAAGGCCGAGAGGAAGAACAAAGAGAAGATTTATAAATGTGGTGAAGGAGGACATGAAGGTAGTTGGAGTAAGAGAAGAAGATGCGGAGGATAGGGTGAGATGGAGGCAGATGATTCGCTGTGGCGACCCCTGAAGGGGGACTGTTATATTTCCTCATTCATTCACATTAGTTGCTTATATGGGCTTTGGCAAAAAAAAACAAAAAAAAAAAACCCTGGACTTTCACACATTTTAGCAGTTTTAAAGATTTCTATAAATCCATCCTCTCTCTATATATTGTGTCTATTGGCTACCTGAGACATATTGCCCTGTACACTGGATTTATACAGTAATCTCCTCAAAACACACAGCAATATCGATTTTTTTGTTTTGTTTTGGTTTTTGTTTTTCTGCTCAGCAACCAGTTTATGATGACACGGTTATATGGTGGTGGTGGGGGGGCACAACAAACACCACTTTTAAAAAATGCTATCAATTTTCTCAAGGGGAATAAATTTGGGGCAGGTTTGACCGGTTGGAGAAATGGATCCTTGTTTTTTATGAGTTTCACCATTTTTTTTTTTATTTTTGATGCATAAGCAAGATTAATTTGTTTTGTTGAGCACTATCTGCACAGTATTTCACACTGCCCAGGTGTTTACACTCCGAGATACGGAGCACATATGCAGTCATGAGACTCACTGAGCGCCTGAGCAAATCAGCGGAAGCACTCAGTGATGAAATTAACATTTTCCCATCAGCAATATCCTGCCTGGAAGAAAGTAATGACTTATCATATCCTGACCCTCTGGGTGTTAAAGGTTATGAAAGATGTTTTCATTCATTCACAGCAGCTAATTAACATGAATATTGTAGTTAACTGTATAGGTGTCGACCTTTCCTCTGTAGGGAGCTAGGAGCAGGTATGAAGCTAATGGCCTGTTTTCATTTATATATCAGTGGATCGAGCATTCTTTCTGAGAAAACCCCCCACAATGTACTATATCTCAATAGAGGAAAGGAATGGGCCACACACAGTCTTAAATAACATTGGACGTAATCTCAAAAGCTTTTAGAGATTACAGGGTGGAGAAAAAAGTGATAGCAGTTTAAACTTCAGCAATAAAGTGACTTTCCCCAAGTCATTTGTCTGATCTACTTCCCCAGCTCCCTCCCTCACAGTAGCTTTATGAAAGGTATGTGTATTTTGTGGTGTTGGATCGAGAGCCACATCTTTTCCCATTTTCTTTCTTTATGAAATTCAGCAGTTTATTTGACCCAATAACATTGCTTTGGGACTTACAGTAGAGACAGCATAAGTACCCTGCACATTACATTTGTCTTTTTCTAAACTTGTAGTACTGCAATACAAATATACTTTTTTGTAAACACACGTCCTCAAAATTAATTTGCCGCACCAGCTTCTGAACTACTGGTTAGACCAGTGGTTCTTAACCTTGTTGGAGGTACCGAACCCCACCAGTTTCATATGCACATTCACCGAACCCTTCATCAGTGAAAAATAAAAATATGATTTTTTTACAAATTCAAGACATAGGTACTGTTGTGTTCTTGTATTCCCATCTCCATGCAGTTTCACGAAGTGTTCCTTTAGTTTTGCCGGTGCAAGGCTAGAGTTGCTCAACTTGGCATTGCAAATCATTCAGATAGGACGCTGAGTCCCATCACGTTCCGTGATGCATGTGAATCCATGTTGTACATATTCGTCCAACCACTTTCTTTATTTGCTTGACATAGTTAGTATGGATTAAAATATTCCGAAAAAAATCTCACGACTTCACACATTCACTACTGAGCGGGCTAAATTCCCCGCGGCACTGATTGGCCAAGCAATGTAATGTGATCATCTGCAGCCAGTGATAGCCAAGCGGGGCGTGTCATCACTAATTGACATGATGAGTCGGGTGTGTCCTGACCTCCGTGGCAGAGGCTCCGCCGAACCCCTGAGACCGACTCACCGAACCCCGAGGGTTCGATCGAACCCAGGTTGGGAACCACTGGGTTAGACTGACTGGCAGATGGACCACAAAAAACACTGACCAATACAATACTTAGATCCTGATGCGATGTGAATAATACTGTCGCAGATATCCCTTCACAAGCAAACTATGTTCTATGACGATAATTGCTGCAAGTGTTCCTGAGCCCATGCAGTGATTTTCATGAAAGAGCCATGCCTGTTTTTAATGCAATTCTGCCTGAAATCCTCACATCCCATATCCAACATCTAATTTTTGGCTTGTGCCTTTTGGACAGAGATTTATGTCTTCTGAATCCTTTGATTATACTTCGTACAGCAGATAAGATATACAAATGTGTCCATTATTATTATTATTTTTTTTATAGCATCCCATTTTCACGTTTTAAAACACATTGCTGCCAATTATATTGTATACAGTATTTTATATATGTGTATATATATATATATATATATATATATATACACACACACACACACACACACATATACACACACACATATATACACACACACACACAGGGATCCCTCGCTACTTCAATTCATGCAGCGCATTGTGATTTAAAAAAAAATAGCAATAAATATTCATCGATTTAAAAAAATAAGAAAATTAAGTAAGAATCGTGGAAATAGTTAAGGAAAATGCCACACAAACAAGGCCAATTATAAAAAAAAAAACAAAAACCCTAAACCAACAAAAAACAACCCAAAATCACCCATGAAAACTAGTTACATTGTTTTGAGGTAGGCATCTGTGTGTGTGCGTGCGCGAGCGTATGCATGTGTCGTTTTCTTCTCATGCAATACCATCTGTATGTGTGTATTTATATTTTATTTACAGCTTATGTTATTTCTTTAACGTTTAATTGTTATTATAAGCATTTATAGCATTGAATATGTATTTATTGATATTATATACATATATATATGTACGTATATGTCAGTCAGGCGGGGTTGGGGGGTGATCCTACTTCGCGGATTTTGACGGTTACAAGGGGATCTCGGTCCCAATTAACCCCGGAAAGTGAGGGATCCCTATATAAAGTAAAAAAAGGTAAAGTCGGTTGGGATTTTTACACCCGAGTCATAGTGGCTCATCAGGCCGGTGCTTATCCCCGGTTTCTGTAGCGTGACGCGACCAGGAGTTGAACTCCCCCTGGATGGGACGCTAGTCCATCGCAGGTTACCTTCCCAGTATATTTTTACTGGTACCCATTTATACTGCTGGGTGAACAGAGGCACACTTGTGGTTCAGACCTTGCGCAGGGGTCTTAGGACAGTGGGGGGCTAACTGGCATTTGAACTCACAACCTCCCGATCATGAGCCCAGCACTCTAACCACTACGCCACCGTATATATATATATATATATATATATATATATATATATATATATATATATATATACACACACACACACACACACACACACACACTTAAATAAAATTATTATTATTAAGTAAAACTTCTTACTTTCTACCCCTCTCAGCCTGTATAATAATTACTCTGAGTAATGAGGTATTTTTTCAAACAAAGATTTTAGCGAAGCAGTATTAGGTTGTATAAAAGTAAATCTTGTTAAAAACGGGCTGTGCAAAAAATGTGGGTATCCTTGTAATTTTGCTCATTTGTAATGCATGTAACTGCTTAATACTGATTACTTGCGACACCAAATTGGTTGGATTAGTGAGTTAAGCTTTGAAGTTCATAGATCGATGTGTCCAATCATGAGAAAAGGTATCAAGGTGGCCAATTTCAAGCCATGCTTCTCTTTGATAATCTCCTCTTATAAGTGACAACACGGGATCTTCAAAGAAACTCAAAAATGTGAAAAAGACTATTCAGTATCATGGTCTAGGGCTAAGGCCACAAAAAAATCTCACTCAGAGGTTTAAACTACCAGAATCAACTGTATGGAGTGTAATAAAGATATGGAAGGCCACAAGCACTGTTGATGTTAAAACCAGGTCTGACATGCCAAGAAACTTACAGGAGCGGCATATACGGAGGATTGTGAGAATGGTTACAGACAACCCACAGATCACCTCCAAAGACCTGCAAGAACATCTTGCTGTAGATGGTGTGTCTGTACATCGTTCTACAATTCAGCACAATTTGCACAAAAAACGTTTGTATGGCAGGGTGATGAGAAAGAAGTCCATTCCGCACTTACGCCACAAACAGAGTCGCTTGTTGTACGAAAAGCTCTGATAGACAAGCTGAATTCATTTTGGAACAAAGTTCTTTGGGCTGATAGGGGAGAGGAAAAAAAAAAAAGTTTTATTTTGTCATAACGAAAAGCACTTCACATAGTGAAAAAGAACAACCCCTACTACCTACTGCCAAATTTGGTGGAGGTTCAATAATGCTGTGTGGCTATGAGGCTAGTCCAGGGACTTGGGCCCTTGTTAAAGTTGAGGGTTGGATGAATTCAACCCAATATCAACAACTTCTTCAGGATAAAGTTCAAGCATCAGTCACAGAGTTGAAGTTATGTATGACCCATAACAGTTCGAAATCTACAAGGGCATTCATGTAGAGGGTGAAGTACAATGTTCTGGAATGGTTATCACAGTCCTCTGACTTGAATATCATCGAAAACCTATGCGATGATTTAAAGCAGGCCGACCATTCTCTTCCAACTTAACTGAACTGCAGGGATTTTGTATGGGGCAAAAAAAAGGTCAAAAATGCGTCCATGCAGAATCTAGACACTTATCAAAGGCAATACGAGGCGTCTAGCAATTTACCTGCAAAAGGCGGCTAAATTAAGTTTTGATGTAATATCTCTTTTGGGGTGCACAAATTTATGCACCTATCTAATTTTCTGATGACACATTTGACATACAGTAAAACCTCCGCTTAAGCTCACGAACTTTTCGCCTCAAGAACATTAAATTTGCGAGCATATAGTCTCTGCTGACGGACTGGTTTTTGGCGGACGAATCAAACCACGCGGTCGAACAGCGCCACGGTGGCGGCCACGAGAAGCTGACGCACGCTCACGGCGTCACAGTTCGTCACCCCCTTTCTTTGAGTGTGGAAGTGGTTTGTGTTTGCTAGACATTTTGGACCATATTGAGTGTACTTTTGCTATTATGGGACTGAAAAAGACCCCACCACAGGCGGAGATCATTGAAAACCACGAACAAGGTGTGCGTTTGTGTGACTTAGCGTCCCAGTACCAGTACGCTAAGTCTACCATTGCTCCCATCCTTAAGAACAAGGAAGCTATTAAGGGTGCGTGTGTGGCTAAGGGTGTTTCCAAACAGTAGGCGTTTCCAAACTCTCCTTCCAAACAGTAAGTCCCTCCCTCCCTCCCTCCTCCTCCCACTCCAATCCATCAAGCCATCAACGACCATCACAAAGGTAAATAAAACCACTTTATTATACAGTACAGTTTATTTCTTTAATTACAATACAATAGCACATTTATTATACATAAAATAAGGTATATTTTTGTGTAGTTTTAAGGCTTATTTAGTAGAAAATTATGTTTTATGGGGACCTGGGAACGGATTATTCTCATTTTAATGGTTTCTTATGGGAAATAAATGTTCGGAAGACGAACTTTTCACCTTGCACACACTTTCTGGGAACCAATTATGTTCGTAAGCAGAGGTATCACTGTATTTTCTGCTAATCCAATGAACTTAATGTCACTGCTGAAACACTACTTTTTCCACAAGGCATATCATATTATAAAAGGAAATTGCTACTTTGAAAACTCAGCCAATGAGAAACAAGAATCCAAAAAATTAAGAGGAGTTTTCCAAACTTTTTATATGACTGTATGTTCTAATGTAATTAAAACATGGGTTTATGAGATTGTATTATGTTTTTATTTAGTTTTACACAGCGTCCTAAGAGGGCAGTGGTGGCCTAGTGGTATAGGGCGCTGGATCACTGATGCTAAGGTTGGGGTTCGAGTTCCACTCTCCACAAGGTTGTGACTGTCCCCTTCAGTACAGCTAACTGTGTTATCAAAGGCCGGCTGTGTCTCTCACTTCTATGATGAGAGGTTCATGTAAAAGAACCATTGCTAACTTTCAACAAGAGTAGGCCACAAAGCAGTCAGCGGGTTTCTGTCCAGGGTGTACTCTGCCTTCGCCCGGAGTCGGCTGGAATGGGTGCCAGCCTCCCCATGACCCTAATTAGGATTAAGCAGTTACAGAAAATGATGACCACCAGCATCCTAAGTTTTTGGGAGTTGGGGTTTACATGTAAATGTGAACTTTAAATGAATAATTTAAAGTACCAGCTTTTGCTAGTCAGGGCAAACTATTCGGGAACATCGTAAGCAAGAATGGCATGACCTTTCAGGCTACCAGACGATTGCAGGCTAATATGCGTACACATTTTGTAGAGGAAATTTCACAAACAATCCCTGTACAAATAGTACTTATCGGAGGTGGGAGGAAAGTGAAGAACCTAGAGGAACCATACACTGGCATGGAAAGAACCTGCAAAATACCATGCAGACAGATCCCTGAGCTCAGGATCAAACAAGAAACACTTGAGCTGTGATGCTGCGATGCATGATTTTTACTGATCACTCAGAGAAATGAGCACACTAATACACCTTGACAACCAGCCAATCAAACAAGCCTAAGCCTTTTACTCAAAATGACATTCTGGGCTTTGACTCTTGACTAGTACAAAACCAGCTTTTCTGTGAGATACACAAGTGACAAACAAGTCGAACTTTATGTCGGTGGTATTGGTAGGGAAGCCTCCCCTGCCAGTCCCACAGCTACGAATTTGCATTCCTGGAATATATTTAAAATATTCTTCAAACAGGAAAGACGTTTTCAAGGACAAAGAGCCATTTTAGATGTTTGGTTTGAACCCTGTGTGGATCAAGGGCAAAATCAGATCATCTGCTGTCAACACTGACAATTCTGTAGAAATCCTATCAAGATTCAACTTGAGAAATTATGCTTATTAAAATCTGTGCTGAAAACGGACAGAAAAAGAACACAATGTAAAAAACAATCTCTTCAGCAGCAAGTGGCAAACACAAAATTCGAACACTTCAAAACTGACTAATAAATTAAACTACTGCAGTGTTCTTGTTCTGTTGGTAGGTTTTCTCCAAGTGTTTAAGATCAAGAAAGAATTTACCGTATTTACCGCTTATTAAAATGATTACCAGCAGAGTGGAACGGTGAGTGCATGAATAATAACAGAACAATAAAAGAGTTTTATTGGTATTTGTGTAATTCATTTTGTGGTACCAACCAAACTACTTACATGAAAGCTGAAACTAAACAGAAAACAGCATAAATTAAAAAAAAAGACCCCTTACTTTTCCCTCCCGGTGCTGTTCCTTGAAACATTTTCACAGAAGTAAAATCGAGCAAATCAACACAAATGTCAACTTTAGCACATGGCACGCTGAACCAATCAAAGCAAACTTAAATAAAAAGCACATGACCAGGAACATGCTTAAATGTATGAAGTTAGTAAGCAGGAGAATCGGGTGAAAAATACTCGTCATCACTTTCTGATCAGTCCATACTTGGCTCATCGCTGCATTCATTCAGATCATCCCATAGTTTTGCTTTAGGAGTGTTTAATGGTTCATCGGTTGTTGGACATTTACCGAGAGAACACAACAAAATATTTTCCTGTTTTTTAAAGCATGGTGGAACAATCAAATGTGTTGTTACTGATGAACATTATAGACATTCCCCAGGGGCAGGGGGTCTTGAAATACCGTGTAAACTCACTTTTACAGGCAGTGAATGCCTCATTTTACTGTTACAGAGACTGATCGAATAAAATTGGTAAGTTTGATCTACAATTTCGCTCCCAGTACACATGGGCGGTTATTAGATGTAAGATCAAAACATTGGGAGGGGTAATTGGAGTGGGACGCTTATTATGTGAAATACGACTAAATATGAATATTTAACGCTTAACAACGGTAGATATGTGAACGGAATATGGGTTACATAACTAATTTCATAACATTTCCTTCTTCATTCATCTGTCTATCTATCTATCTACATTCAGGCCATTTGTGTGTGTGTGTGTGTGTGTGTGTGTGTGTGTGTGTGTGTGTGTGTATTGGAGACTGCAATTTAAGGACAAACTTTTTTTTTTTTTAATCACAATTGCTGTAGTTGTTTTTTCAATGTAGTGTGAAGAATTTCTAAAGCTTTAAAAAATGTAATGTATACCCCTGGGCAGTGGTGCCCTGCTGGTAAAGGTGCATTAAGTGGATGCATGGAGTGTTGAAGAGCGTCAGCCTCCACGTGACCCTAATTAGGATTAAGAGGTTCAGAAAATGGATGTGTATATATATATATCTTTCCTTCAGTGTGTCCTTCACGGTACACATTAAAGCACAAATGCATGCATGCACCCGCACACACACACACACACACACACACACACACACACACACACACACACACACAATCTGCTTAGTCTAGAATGCTTGAATGGCCATAGCTTCTTGAGCTGACAGTGACATGACAGAGAAGCAGACACGCCTTATATGTGGTGGCTGGTGGGATGTTGATAGTCCACATCATTTCATTTTTCGCTCTCATTTACAGAAACTCGGGAGGAAAAAAGAAACCAGAGTTTCTCATTATTGTGAAGTTGGCACCCTGCAGGACGAGAATATGAGCAAAAATATTTCAAATAAAATTACATGTTATCATCATATGAGGTACCAGCTTCACAGAGCGGAGTTTCTCAGCTCAGCAGATTTTATTGACACCTGATTAAATGTGGGGGGAAAAAGGTTAATTATAACAGAATTGTCTGCCTTTATCTTTAACAAGCTAATGGTTCGGTGGGAAAGTCTGTTTAGGATTCGTGATTTGAGATCCCAGCAAATGCGGGCAAAAAAAAAAATCCCTGAGCACAAGTCTAATGCAAAGTGCTTTATCTAACCTGAAATGTTTCCTCTTTGAACTGCAGTAGGTTTGGGTGGTCTGAGCACAGTCTGAATCCTCTGTTGGACGGATAGGGATTGGTGAAGCTGATCTTCTTACTGCTGCCTCTTCCACCGCCTACAGGCACTTGGATCTCGAAGGCCTACAGATATCAAGCAGCATACAAAAGTGGTGCTCACAATATTCCTGTTCACACACATTAGCTTTGAAGAAGGCTCGGTATTGAAAATCTCTTCCTGTTATTTCTTTCTTTTCCTTAAAGCATTTTATAATATATGTCATGTTTTCTGGCAGGGTGGAAAAAAGCAAGCGAAAGCTATGCAGAGCAACACAATAGAAAAAAGGGGAACAGAGCAGCCCGATGACAGCCGAAGCGAGAAAGGTAGCGACAGAATATAGGTAAAAAAATAAATGATTAGAATGATCCTCACACAGGAATATGTGAGAAGAACAGCATACAAAAAACAGGTCGGAAAAAAAGAACAAATGAGCATAGAGCTGTCCAGAATGTGCTGTCCAGAACACTGCCCTTCCCCAGAGTTGGCTGAGATGGGCGCCAGCCTCGCCGTGACCCTAATTAGGATTAAGTGGTTCAGAAAATGGAGGAACGAATGAAAATGAGTATAAAAGCCAAGTAGCAAGAAAGTAAGGGGGAGGGGGAGGATGCCTGTGTATGTTCGAGAGGAAAAGAGAGAATGTGTAAGAGAGAGAGAAGGAGGAAGAGTAAGGAAGAGGGGGGAAAATAATGTGTGTGTGACAGAGAGAGAAAGAATGTGTGTGTGTGTGTGTGTGTGTGTGTGTGAGAGAGAGACAGTGTGTGTGTCTGTGAAAGAGAGAGAGCGAGAGAGAGTGTGTGTGTGAGAGAGAGAGAGACAGTGTGTTTCTGTGTGTGTGAGAGAGAGAGAGAGAGAGACAGAGTGTGTGTGTGTGTGTGAGCGAAAATGTGTGTGTGTGTTTGTGTGTGAGTGTGAGAGAGCGTGAATGTGTGTGTGTGTGTGAGAGAGAGAGAGAGAGAATGTGTGTGTGTGTGTGTGTGTGTGTGTGAGAGAGTGAGAATGTGTGTGTGTGTGTGTGTGTGTGTGTGTGTTTGTGTGTGTGTGAGCGAGAATGTGTGTGTGTGTGTGTGTATGAGAGAGAGAGAGAGAGACAGTGTGTTTCTGTGTGTGTGAGAGAGAGACAGAGTGCGTGTGTGTGAGAGAGAGAGAGAGAGAAAACGTGTGTGTGTGTGTGTGTGAGAGAGAGAGAGAGAATGTGTGTTTGTGTGTGTATGTGTGTGTGTGTGTGTGTGTGTGTGTGTGTGTGTGTGAGAGAGCGAGAATGTGTGTGTGTGTGTGTGTGTGTGTGTGTGTGTGTGTGTGTGTGTGTGTGAGTGTGTGTGTGTGTGTGAGAGAGCGAGAATGTGTGTGTGGGAGAGAGAGAGAGAGAGAGAATGTGTGTGTGTGTGTGTGTGTGTGTGTGTGTGAGAGAGAGAGAGAGCGAGAGAGAAAGAGCGAGAGAGCCTGAGTCATAAAGAAGACCGGCATAATTAAAGTCGAGCTGAACATGTGAAGATACCCGAAGCTCCATTTTGCTCGACTTGGTGTGAAAGCATGTTCCTCCGTCATTCAACAAGCTGCTCCGCCACACACAGCCAGACAAGGTGTGGACATTAAAGGAAGCTTTCGATGCTCTACATCACTTACACTGTGTTCCCATCTGTCCGTCTTCCAAATGGTGCCATTACATCTGATAAATTAAAAGAACGTTATGTGCTACTTAACCAACACACCCCAATCTAAGTTAAACGCATCTGGACCAGCTAATCCAAACGCTACATATCTTTAAAGTGCTGAGACATAGAGGACGGCTCAAGTGCATTCAGGGACTAATGGAAATTGTGTAACCACTAAAAGCCACTGTTCTCCTGATGGAACGCCCACAAGACTCATTTGTGTTAAAGAGTAGAAATTAAGCACAGAGATGGATACATCAATCATTCTCGACACAAAATGAATGCAGATTACTGATTTAAAATGAAACATCAGGATCAGCAGGACATACGCAGACATTCTACGAAAATATTAAAACAGCAAGTGTGAGCTTTATGGTTTATGACCATCACAAGCAGCTTCTGCACATGTGTACGCCTTTTCGTGCAATTGTGCCAACAAACCAATCAGGACGACCGATTTCAAATCCTGGAGAAATTAGCACACCAATCTATCAGAACAAGAACTAGTACAATTAAATTGAAATTAAAAATATTCTGGGGATGTAGTTACAAGAGCACTATGCAAATGTCAAAGGCTATGTCCATATTAACCGCAAGAAATATAATAATAATTAATATAACTGACTATCTTTAGCCGTTCTGTTCTAAAACACAGCATCTGTCAAAGAAAAGGAGACTGAACACAACAAAAATAACACGAGTCCATTATATAACAATAATAAATGGGGCGGTGGTTGCACAGCATTTAAGGCTGAGGGTTATTGATCCCAAGGTTGGAGCTTCGATCAACCGTACCAGCAAGGTGCCACTGCTGGGCCCTTGCGCAAGGCCCTCAACCATCAACTGCTCAGTTGTATAAAAATAATAAATGTAAGTTGCTCTGAGGAGCAGTGGCGGCCTGGTGGTAGGGTGCTGGAATACTGATTGCGAGGTCAGGGGTTCAAGCCCCACCATCACCGGGTTATCAATGATGTCCCATGAGTGCAGTTAATTGGGCTATCAAAGGCCGGCCATATACTTTTAGTGTACTACGCCTTGCTCAGAGTTGGCTGAGATGGGCACCAGCCTCGCCACAACCATACTTAGGATTAAGCAGTTCAGAAAATGGATAAATGAGTTGAATAAAGAATAATGTAGAACATGTGACCCATCACAGCAAAGCGAGTATTAAATGGGAAATTATACATTTTGAATTATTGGTACAATTTGGTTGCAGATACCATGAGCCTTAATGATAATACATTTTCTCACATTATCTAGTTTTGGAAGAACCAGACAAAACCTGCCAGGAATCTTTTGGCCTTTTATGCACACAACTGTCGAAAAGATCGTGTTGAAAGTCTTTATCTAAAGACAAAGTCTTTATCTAAATCACTTTGCTGTGATGGGAAAAAATTGTGTTTAACATTTGCTATGTGTACGAAATGAAAGAGAAAATGCCACAGCAGTCCAAACCCTACATTGAGTGCTGAGATTTTATATATATATATATATATATATATATATATAGGACGCAACATGAAGGAACAAGTGATCAGATGGACAAATTTGTAATGCCAGTAAAACACGCTCCACAGACAGAAGACGGCTACAAGCTACAACAGAAGGGACTGAGAATGGTTTAGGTGAAGTGAATTTAAAAGCTGGGGAGATTCATGTGGTGTACGTCTGTGGCAAGAAAAATAGGTCAGGTCTGTAAACAACATCAGATACGATGTTGTTCTTAAGAAAGTGTTACAAATGTGCTGGACAAAAAAACAAACAAAACTAAAAACCCTTTGACATTCCTGTGATAATTGATGTGCAACCATATGTTACATGAAAAATGTATGCACAGTCATAATTTTGGTACACGCAGCTATGTAAAGTAGTCCAGGGGGTTTTATGGTGGGTGATCACAGGACTATTCTCAGCAAACTGTGCAATTCTGAGATCAGATGATCCAAACATTGTACAAAACTGATACGAGTCCCATAATACAGCCGAGGATGTCTTAAAGCAGACTAAGAAAATTAACATATTCAAAACTCCATGAATGTGGTGGTTTATGACACGCCCCCAAATGTTTTAGGAATTTGTCCAGTTTTCTGTCAGGGATTTGTTGTATACCTGTTGTGTGATGGATGGCTCAGGGATTTAATTGAGTAACCCAAGGTATGTGAAGAGAAAATGCATTTCGCAGTTGGCATAAAATGTTGTTTTTCTTTCGGCTGTTCCCTTTTTTTCGGGGGTCACCCACAGTGAATCATCTGATTCACATATGCGATTTGGCAGAGGTTTTTACGTTGGATGTCCTTCCTGAAACAACCCTTTAGCAAGGGGCAGAAACACGCTGATGGCTATGCAGTTCCTCTTTACGAAAGTCAGCAATGGTTCTTTTACATGAACCTCTCACCATAGACAATGAGAGACATGGCCGGCCTTTGATAACGCAGTTGGCTGCACTAGGGGGACAGTGATAACCTTGTGGAGAGTGGGACTCGAACCCCCAACATTAGGATCAGCGATCCAGTGCCCTATACCACCAGGCCACCACTGCCCTTCAGTTGGCATAAAATACTTTGGGAAAAAGTTTTTTTTTTTTTTTGTTTGTTTTTTTTTTAATATACAGTGGAGCCTCGGTACTCGACCATAATTTGTTCTAGACGACTGGTCGAATTCCAATTTGGTTGAATCCCGAATCCATTTTTCCCATTACAAATAATATAAACGGTCTTAATCCATTCCGTCGTCTTTTGAACAGAAGTTAACGGTGACGGGTTTTGGCGACTCTAACTCTCTCTCTCTCTCTCTCTCTCTCTCTGCATGTTGGAGAGGGGCGTGGCTGTCACACACGGGTGGAGCGCTAAACACACAGCAGCGTGTTTCTCTGCATCTCTAACTGTGACTATGATGATCCCGTGCTCTAGTGCCTTCCCTGTGAACAATAAAGCTCATCTGTTTTCATCTCCACTGTGTGGCCTGCATTTTGGGGTCCGGCTGAATGCTCCTTGCGTCATAGAAGGGCTAGAAGATTCTGTGACGCCAGGAACATTCAGCCGGACCCAAAAATGTGATCTGCTGGGCATGTCGAACATTGTGTAGTCTAAGGCCATTAGATAACAACCTGTCCAGTTAGTAACTATGGAAATGATTCCTTTTAGATGTGTTAACAGTGCTTGGGGTGTGCTGCATGCTCGCTTGGATATTTAGTGTATTTAACTGGCCAATTCAGACACCAATCACTATTAAATTCACTGGTTTGTATTTTGGAGCATCCCATGTGGATTTTGATAATTGATGTAAAGTTGTATATTTCAGTAACATATCAAGGCTGTAAGTGTAAATGATGGTGGTAAAGGTATTTCGATGCATAAGAATAAAGAATGCATTACCCGTGATATAACAGGCTGCCTGCAGGTAAGACACAGAAGCCAGGATGCCACCAGCTGCCTCATATCCAAATCCACCACGTTAAGGTAGCGATAGCAGCTTTCTGAGCGCACAGCCTTTACACCAAGCCTAATGTCCTGCACATCCAGAGCAGGAAGAATAAACACTTCATTTGGGTCCACCTGACCAACACACACACACACACACACACACACACACACACACACACACACACACACACACACACACACACAGTGAAGTCAAGGTAAGTCAAACTTCCAAAATTTGAAGATCTGTCAGTCATAAAACATAAAACCTCAGGTTGACTTACATGAACATATACAGATGCAAGGGACTTAAACAAAATACACACACTATATAATATAACAAAACATATAATTTGATATATATATATATATATATATATATATATACACACACACACACACACATACACGCATGTATGTATATACTAGTATATGTGTGTGTGTGTGTGTGTGTGTGTATTCTGTCTGTCTTCCTTTCGGCTTTTTCCCTTTTACTTGGGAGTCGCCACAGTGAATCATCTGATTCGCACATTTGATTTGACAGAGGTTTTTACGTCGGATGCCCTTCCTGTCACAACCCTTTAGCAAGGGACAGAAATACGCTGACCGCTTGGCAGCTACTCTTTACGAAAGTCAGCAATGGTTCTTTTACATGCCTCTCACCATAGACAGTGACAGACATGGCCCGCCTTTGATAACCCAGTTAGCTGCACTGGGGGGGGGGGCAGTGACAACCTTGTGGAGAGTGGGACTCGAACCCCCAACCTTTGGATCAGCGATCCAGCATCCTATACCACTAGACCACCACTGCCTCGTGTGTGTGTATGTGTATGTGTGTATATATGTATAACAGAAAAACACAACTACAGAATGAGTCACACTGATTAACTTCCAAAAAAAATCTCAATAATTGACAGGTGAAGTAAATAACAATAATTGTTGTGTAATGTAAGCACATGCAATCAGATTGGTTGAGAGAATTTCATATGGACCAGGGCTCATCTAGCACTGGCAAGTTCGTGGTAAGTTAACTCGGGTCGTTAGCGGGCTGCAATCTTTAGTAGCTTCCAGAGTCGCATATTGGGGGGTGGTGGTGGGTGGGGTTATACTCGGGGGTAAAAACTTTACAAAGTCCCACAAAGTACTCGCTGCTTGTCGGTAAGCTCCTGCTTGTCAAAGGAAGGTAAACAAGCCAAAAGCATTCAAAGCCCTCACAGACACGGATGAAGACACCTTGCTCAGAAGCAGGCAGTTTACAGATCGCACTCCAGCAGTATGAAAAGGGAACAGTGCCTGAAAGTGATTTTAAAAAAGGTTCACAAAATCGCACAGACTGGACTGAAAACTCCCAGCCAATAAGATCGTCACCCTGAGCTCAGTCAATGCTTCTTTGCCCAGACCTCATGAATTCTGGGAAATAGTTTTCGTCTTGTTACAGTGACACCGACCCAAATGTTTCCAATTATTAGCCAGAAAATTGATAGTTAATTTTCTATTTTGGTATGTGGGACGAAAAACAGGACAAATGGGAAAATATAAGGACCTGAGTGACTTCGGGAGACAACCAGTGAACTAGTGCTAGTATCGCTGGTTTTGTCACTTGTGGACAAGACCAGACAAACCAAAATAATTGCTCAAATTCTCATTTTTAATTAATTATGAATGAATTAACTTTGAGAACTGACTGTTCACATTCTGTTTAGCGCTGTTTACTCTATTACAGGTGGCAATCAATACTATTCTCTTCAACGGTCAGTTATCAATACATTTTTAGTGTTCTGGCTGCTCAGTGTAAGTGTCATACTGCAAGTCATATGTATCACCAAATATCGTTTCTAGCAATAATAGCTGTGTTAATTTTTATTTCTTACTATAAATGATATATTCTATGGTATTGCATGGGCCTCTAGTTACCTCGTGTTGCATAGAACATATTTTGATGATTCTCATACAGCAGCAAATGCAACACGCACAGCTTCCATGGAGGCAAAATTATTTTCTTCTTAACATCATTATGAGAAATTAAATCTTTTTATATCAAAGTGCTTCACATAACTTCTTTAACAAGCCAGCAAGTAGTTCTCCCATAAGTACTGTTGTCCAGCACTACAGATTTTACAGTTATTTACAATACAGAGTTTTAGATTTAAATTCAGCAATGGTTACACTGATTACTGTTTTTATATTTAATCAACTGTTCAATAAGTACTTAAGCAAAGCATCGTGCATTCAGAGTGAAATCTTACCGTAAATCACAATCAAATAAATACATTTTACTTTATGTATTGTATTTCAATTATACATCTATTAACTGCAATAGTTCTGCTGTCAACATTTCTTTTTAAATTTTGATTATATACATTGACATACTTTTTTTTTTTTATTTCATTAAAAAAAAAAGAAAGTACCACTAGAATAAAAAAAAGCAAAATTTCATTTTCAAACCTTATGGAAATCTTATATAAAATAAGTACATACCTATGCAAGGCTCATGAAAATCGCCCCATCCAAGTTGAAATATATTTTACAAACCGGACTTCAATAGTTTTTATGTAGAAAGTACCATGTCCAAAAAGCCCTGTTTTTCTGTGGCGGGTCTTTGAATGAATTTATGTCAGTAGCCACTTTTGGCTTGTCATTAATGTTATTGATCGACTTATCCATGCTTAAAGCAGCGCAATCAGCCGCACCATGATTAGAAAAGTACGTACTTTATAGGTGAATATGTAAAGAAAACGATGAAACTGATGTGGTTTCATGAGCCTTAGCCATAGTCAGTGCAGTTGTACTTGGTAAGATTTCTTTTTATAATTATACACAATTTGGGATTAATCTTAAAGTGTCAGCCCAATTTTTGGTTGCCCTTTGACCCCTCTGTGTGTACCTGCAGTTCCAAAGGATGAGAAGTGTAGCACTTGACCTTACGGATGCTCTGAGTGCCACGCAGTACCAGGGAGTGCCAGCTGAGCGTACCACACACACAACTAATGTCCATTTTCTGCAGGTAATGCATGTACACCTGCCACGTTTGAGTAGGAGAGGCCAGCCAGGGATCACTGACACACACACACACACACACACACACACACACACACACACACACAGACACACAGACATACTTTAACATTTGGATTTGCAAGGTCATTGACACCAAGTATCAATTTATGCGCTGAGGCCAAAGGCCTGGGTCGATAAAACTCTTGATGCTTTATATACTACTCCAGATCATACGGAATTGTAATTCTGTGGTTGTTTTATTATTCATTTAAAATGTTTTTATTCAACTTATCTGATGATAATGATGAAATAAGTCAGCTTGTACCAGAATACCAACAATCATTTTATGGCCTTTTGCCACCCACACACTAAAAAAAAAAAAAAAAAAAAAAAAAATATATATATATATATATATATACAGTGATACCTCTGCTCACGAACATAATTGGTTCCCAGAAAGTGTGTGTGAGGCGAAAAGTTCGTCTTCCGAACATTTATTTCCCATAAGAAACCATTAAAATGAGAATAATCCGTTCCCAGGTCCCCATAAAACATAATTTTCTACTAAATAAGCCTTAAAACTACACAAAAATATACCTTATTTTATGTATAATAAATGTGCTATTGTATTGTAATTAAAGAAATAAACTGTACTGTATAATAAAGTCGTTTTATTTACCTTTGTGATGGTAGTTGATGGCTTGATGGAATGGAGTGGGAGGAGGAGGGAGGGAGGGACTTACTGTTTGGAAGGAGTGTTTGGAAACGCCTACTGTTTGGAAACACCCTTAGCCACACACGCACCCTTAATAGCTTCCTTGTTCTTAAGGATGGGAGCAATGGTAGACTTAGCGTACTGGTACTGGGACGCTGAGTCACACAAACGCACACCTCGTTCGTGTTTTTCAATGATCTCCGCCTGTGGTGGGGTCTTTTTCGGTCCCATAATAGCAAAAGTACACTCAATATGGTCCAAAATGTCTATCAAACACAAACCACTTCCGCATTCAAAGAAAGGGGTGTGACGAACTGTGACGCTGTGAGCGTGCGTCAGCTTCTCGTGGCCGCCACCGTGGCGCTGTTCGACCGCGTGGTTTGATTCGTCCGCCGAAAACTAGTTCGTCAGCAGAGACAATATGCTCGCAAATTTAATGTTCTTGAGGCGAAAAGTTCGTGAGCTTAAGCGTTCGTCAGCGGAGGTGTTACTGTATATATATATATATATATATATATATATATATATATATATATATATATATACATACATATACACACACACACATATTATATATATATATATACATACACACATTATATATATACACACACACACACATACATACATATATACATATACACATTTTTTTAATAAATAATAATTGCATTAATTTCAGAAAAAAATCTTCGTGAATGTTTATTTCTACGTAGAGTGTAATCAAACTAAGGTTTAGTTGCTAAGCAATGTAGAAAACACCTTTCAGCCAATTTGATAGTCTGAAACTTCAATTTATATTTAAAAAAAAAATCATATGAAATGCATTCAAAAGAATAACATTTCTGTATAGGAACTATTTATGGTCAAAAATGTGAACTGATGGGTTAATAAGATGTCGACTTCAGTGAGCATATCAAGAAATAATTATCTGACTATTTCATGCACTACTGACTGGTAATAATTTACCATTGATGCACAATAGCACTGAATTTTGTTAGTGACTCCCCATGTAGAAAAGTCATGATTTTCTTTCTTTTAACACGTTGTCATGGTGCTGTTTATTCCATTTCCCTGACTGAGAAATGTCTGACTCTGGCTGTGATGAATAAATGAATATTGCAACTTGATGCAATCAGACAGTAAATGAGAAACCTTGATTAAGCAAATGACATTAATCACGCAAGCAGCGATTAATCAAGGATGCAGCATCCAGGATGCCCACTCTCTCTCCCTCACACACACACACACACACACACACACACACACACACACACGACACTGAGGGGAAATGCCACATACTTG
Source organism: Plotosus lineatus (assembly GCA_024760905.1). Lineage (NCBI taxonomy): Eukaryota > Metazoa > Chordata > Actinopteri > Siluriformes > Plotosidae > Plotosus > Plotosus lineatus. The sequence continues at coordinate 16,954,325 of CM045749.1, forward strand.
AAAACAGTGATGACAAATGTCTTAATCTGTGGACTGGGAGCCCCGGGCACTTTCAGATAAATGTCCTGAGGTTCGCCTGGAGCCTGTGGCGGATAAAAACATAACAATCAGATTATTTATCTGACTAATTTACCTACCAATTAAAAGAATACAAGAAGGAGCTGCTTCAGCAGAGCAGTTTTAATGAACATTATTAATGCACCAAATATTAGAATTAATAAATCGTGTCCTTTCGGCTTCGATTCTGATTGGCTGATTAGTCTGAGAGGTGGAGTGTGATTATCTCACCAGGGCAATGACGTGGCAGATCACATTGGGGTCGCTGCAACGGACCTGGAGTCTGGAACAAGCTGTGTGTGTGTGTGTTACAGAGACAGAAAAGGGGGAGACAGAGGACAAATGAGGTACTTTGATCAGTAATGGTGAGCAGGACGGCACTGGGTAAATGTGTACATGTTAGAGAGACAGACACTGAAACAAAGCAAAAGAAACATTGAAACTGTGTGTGTGTGTGTGTGTGTGTGTGTGTGTGTGTGTGTGTGTGTGTGTGTTGAAATAGTTGTAAGGCTGATAATGAGCAACACCTGGTGTGCCAGGTTCAGAAGGAGGCAGCCGGATAGCTTTCTTAAAGAAGGAGAGCTCAGGTTGATAGAAGCGAAAGGTCTGGCTCACTATGTGGGGAGTCGGCTCCACTCTCACTTGGCAGACGGCCAGTGGCTGACCGTCTGATCCTCGGAATAACACCTGTGCATCGAGCAGAAGTACAACAGTTCATAAACTCCTCTCAATAGGCAGACTTGTAAAGAACGGTTCCTACTTATTCAGTAATTAGTGACAGACTTCCTGTTGTAAACTTTAAGACCAAACTCTTATCTCCATCACTCAGCTATCCCTGCCATGCAGCCAATCGGATGAAATCTCGCATATCTTTAGTGCACAGATGTGAAATAACGGTTTTTATAGTAACAGCTCATTCACAGAGCCTCCATGTAATTGAAAGTTGCTTTTAAATAAACACTTCTCCCTGGTGTGTTGCAAATCAATTCGTTCTGGATCAACCCGATCCCAGTGGATGCAACTTTCTCACATTTTCAAAATAGCACGAGTTGTTCCGGGATATCTTCCAGATGCGACATGCATTCCGAACAAAATTGGTGTCAAAAGGAAGGGTGAACATGTGCACAGTAGCGTCTACTCTGGGTTATTAAGTTGTATTACAAGCTTTCGGGGCAGACTGGCGATTCTTCTCCAGTGGCTTGCTTCCGTGTGTTCCCCTCTGGTTGCCACTGATTTGAGTGACTGCATAAACGCATACGAATATGGGGGCGATGCATTCCGGGAACAAGCCCTTCCAGGGGCAACTTGATCCCACCCTCTGTGGAAAAAGCCAGTTTTTGTTCGGTTTACACTTGATTTAACCCTCAAGCGGCCGAGCTATTTCGACGACTATTATGACTGAGTGGGGTCTTTTGTGACCCCATTGACTTTATATAGGAATATTTCTATATAAAAATGATTGTTTTGGGTTCTTCATATTTATTTCACTTTCTAATATATTTGCCCATCATCTTGCGTAATAAGGTCTGGAATTTGAATTTTTTTTTAATAAAAAAGCAGCAAAAACACACAAGGATGGAACAATATTACATTTATTTACACAACCCTTGTCTGTTAAAGCTCGTAATATGCATGTTACCTTTTAATTCTTTGCATTTTTTGCATCATAAAAAGTAAAGTTACTTTTCATAAAATATGTATTACAATGGGAGGATAATTTAGATATGGTAATAGAAATAATAATTATTTGTCTGAACTATCTGAAACATGTAACTGTCATAATGAAGAACCATCAACACCATTTGAAGCTATAATCTCAAAAATCTCATAGATTGTCCTGGGGTCAGAAGTGACCCCGCACAAGTAGTTTGGATTACAATATACTCGCCACACGGATTGGCCGATCCTAACAAAATTCTATCAACAAATGCAGGACAAATAGATTGGACAAATTCTTGGTAGGAAACTTTTTCCGATTAAAATTAGAAAAATGGCGCCCGAATATACAGGGATCCCTCGCTACTTTGCGCTTCAATTCATGCAGCTTCAGTGCATCATTTTTTTTTTTTTTTTTTTTATATGCAAAAAAAAAAACCAAACAAAAAAACCCCAAACAAACAAAAAATAACAAACCAACCCAAAACCCCCCATCAAAACTACTTACATTGTTGTGAGGTGTGCATCTGTATGTGTGTGTGTGTGTGTGTGTGTGTGTGCATATTTTTGAATGTTTAGTTGTTCTTATAAGCATATATATATAACATATATGGATATATATTTATTGATATTATATACACATATACATGCAAGTATACATCAGTCGTGGGGGTGGGTGGGTGGGTGGCGATCCTACTTCGCGGAATTTGGCAGTTGTGGGTGATCTTGGTCCCAATTAACCGTGGAAAGTGATGGATCCCAGTATATACCCGGGGTCACATATGACCCCATCGATTGCTTGAAGGATAAACACATTTCGGGTGATCAGATTAAAAGTGGACAGGCAGGATTTTTTACACTTGTTCCTATATCATGAATTCCCAGGATCTCAACAACTTGTATTTCGATTCTGTTATTTCTGACATCACTTCAGCTATAAAGTCAAGCAGAATGTGTTATTCCTTATATGAATCGCTTCCTCAACTTTTTTCTTTGTGTCACGACCAGCGTGTCACCTCTAATAGAGGAACCACAGTGAAATGTTGCTGCTCTGATGAAATTATCTGCAACTGAGGAAACCAAAGCGTCAACTCTCTGATGTCACAAGTATCAGTCAAAAATAAGGAGCATGCGAAATCAATACAATATGATCCCAGAGATCCCAGATTCCTTTTCACTCACTTCAGCCACAATGTACTGCATTTTTTTTGTTTGTTTGTTTGCATTGAGCCAATGCCAAACAAATCCTTTAAATTTAATTCGGCAGTGATTTTCTATCTGAAGATTTGTATTCCGCACATGGATTGTAATTTCTTCGGTTGACCCACTTGACTTGAAATGTGATGGGACTTAGTCCTGTCCCACCAATCCTATGTTTGCCACCGCAGAGCCAGATCATGTGGCATATCTCTCATTGAACATGTGTATAGTTTGTCGTCAACTTTTACAGTTGCACTGACATTTCTGTACATGGCTTGAGGTGGTGGCACTTGGAGTACAACAACAGTTGACCCTGACTGAGTATCAGTCTGCATGTGTCAGCAGGACCTTAAAGGCCACGTCTCTGTAGGCTGCATATGGCAGCTCAAGCCTGAAGGCAAAACTACACACACACACTAATCAGACATGGTCACTTGAAGACTGATACATCACTCTCTCTATCTCACCCCTGTCTGGAAAACCACACGCATACACACAGAACACTGAAGTGCCCAAACAAATCAACTTGGGATGATTATGGTAACAGAAATCTTGACTGAGATGGTTTGGACATGTACAGAGAAGGGATAGTGAGTATATTGGTAGTAGGATGCTGAGGTTGGAACTACCAGGCAGAAGGCCTTGAGGAAGACCAAAGAGAAGATTAATGGATGTGGTGAAGGAGGCAGATGATTCGCTGTGGCGACCCCTGAAGGGAACAGCCGAAAGAAAAGAAGAAGAAGAACTCCATTTGAACTGGTCAGCTCCCATCATCAACATTAGACACAAATTATGACGTGGGCAGAAAGGACGAAAGCAAACTGAAACGCATGGTGATGAGCTCGTAATACAGAAAGAATGCCTGGATCTGACATTCAAACTCAGTCAAGAGAACAGCACTTAAGCACGTCGCCGAGTGCTGCCGAGGTTTTTTTTTTTTCCTTCTCATACATAGACGTTCCTCAGGAGAGAGGCTGCACAATTTTTGATTTTTAAAGCAAACTCACTACCCAGGATAAGGTGGGCTGTTCTAGGAAATGTGTAGGATTTGGCTCTTTGATTTCTATCAAGCATTAAATATCTCTACGAGGGGGCAACACTTTAGCAAACCTCAATAGTCTTCCTCGTGTTCTACGATTTAAACGACTGCTCACGATCTTTGTCCTGTTCTTAGTTACTTTTTATTTTTGGCATGTTAATTTTGCTGAAATTAAATTTTCATTCATTCATTCGCTGAGCCGCTAGGGTCATGGGGAGACCGGAGCCTCTCAAAGATGACTCTTGGCAAAGCAGGGGTAAACCCTGAACAGCTTGCCAGGCCATCAAGTGGCCAACGCATAATCATTCACATTCACACCTGGGCAATCTGGAACAGCCAATTAGCCTAATATGCATTGCTTTGGACAGTGGGAGGGAACCGGAGTTTCCAGAGAAAACCCGTGCACAAAAGTATTGGATTTGAAACCAGAACCGTGTCACTGTGAGGCAGACATGTTCATGACTATGCTCTATTATGCCATTCTCTTCTGAAATCTAAACCTAAACCAAAGCCTAAACTTTACATTTTGACTTGGTATTGGCCTTGCATAGCCACAAACCATAAAAAAAAACAAACAAACAAACAAAAAAAAAACAAAAACGTGCAGTTTCCTTTTCTTTTCAAACATGGTGACTGTTGTTCACAAGTAAGACTTACACATGAAAAGTTTCTTGCATTCAGAGTACACTTGTGCAAATAAAATACAGTGATCCCTCGCTACTTCGTGCTTCAGTTTCTGCGGCTTCAGTGCATCGCGGATTTTTAAATAAAATGCATTGAAAAAAAAGAAGGAAATTACGGAAAATGCCGCAAAACAAGGCGAATTATGCAAAAATAAATAAACCCCAACAAAACTACTTACATTTTTATGTGAGGTTCGCGCATCTGTATGTGTGTGTATTTATATTGTACTTACATCTTATGCATTATTTTTTAACGTTTAATTGTTATTATAAGCATTTATAGCATTGAATACGTATTTATTGATATTATATACACATATACATGTATGTATGTCAGTCAGTGGGGGTGTCGTCAATCCGACTCCGCAGAATTTGGTGGTCATCCGGTGGGGGGTGGGGGGGATGTCCCTCGGTCCCCATTAACCGCGGAAAGTGAGTGATCCCTGTATGAATTTTCTAGTTGGTCCATTCAGATTATTACAGTAACCGATATGTTCTGAAATAGGAACCTGAATTAAAAAAAAAAAAAAAAAAAAAATGCCACTCCGTTCTTTATTAGGATTGAGGGGAGGGTGAAGCCTGGGTACACCCTGATTAGCGCGCCCGGCTCGCCAAATGTGCATGTCTTCGCGGAAACAAAGCATCCAGAGGGAATGCACATAGGAGAACATGCAGACTTCACATAAAATTTACCTTCCTGCTGTGAGATGGCGGTGCTAAATCACAATGCCATCTATAAATAGCTTCTTTTTTTTTTAAACTCAACTATATTAAGGCTTAACATGAAAGCAATAACCAGTTACAAATGAAAAATAAATTAGGCTAATATAGTGATATATGATGAGGAGATGGCATGCATTCAAATAAACATCTAATAGGACTGTGGTATCCTGCCAACACACTGCAGCAGGAAGAGATAAACAGTAAGAGATAGTCGCTTATATGGCTTCACAACAATATGGCTTCCATTTTGTATGCAGTACTTCATCAAGCACACCTAATAATTTATCTGTTTTGTGAGCTGTAGGCTGTTTTATCATGTTTTAAATTTGCTATTTCGAATTAGTTTAAGGCGTAAGCTTGACAATCACTCAATTATCCTGCTTAGAGTTCACTTGAAGAAAGAGTTATTAATAATCTTTAGAGATACTTGAGATAATCAATGTCTCCAATAAGGTTTGTCTCATCCAATGTCCTGTTTATACTTGAATACTGATATATACATTTTCAGTCAGAACTCCTGAGTATGCACATGTAATAGAAATACAGTGGTACCTCACTTTACGATAGTCCCAGAATACGAAAAATCCAGTTTACGAAAAGCATTTTCCTAAATTTTTTGTCTCTGTATACGAAACAAGTTCTCCTTACAAAACACGCCATTCAAACAATGCATAACTTGCTCTCCCACTCCATGTCCCAACATCCCGCCCCGCTGGCCTCCCATTGGCTAGGATGGATGACGCAGCTCCCTCTCATTGGCTATTATGGAGCTGCATCTCCCATAATGCTTTTCGTGTACAGGACAGAGTTACTGGCTTTTAACCTTCCATAAACATTTGTAAGATTATAACTCTGCTAAGAAGACATGGTCAACACATGCGCACGCACACACACAAACACGCACGCACGCGCGCGCACACACAAGCGCGTGTGATTTCCGGTGTGAGTGAAAAGAAGAAGCGGGCTTGTGGCATGTGGTTGAGTGATACTGCAAAGGGATATGGCCAAACCCGTCTATCATCGGTATGATATTGAGGCAGAAGAAGGTCTTAAAAGGTATACTTTTAAACAGACTGATCTGCAGCTACAGGAAGCGTCTGGTTGAAGTTATTGCTGCCAAAGGTGGGGCCACAAAATATTAAATGTGATGGTTCAGTTACTTATTCCTCCCCCTTCTGTCATTGTTTACATGCTATCCTCATTAAAATATGAAAACCTATAAATGTTTGGGTGGTTTAAGTTAAAGCAGACACCGTTTTTTCATCTGTGTGATTTTGACAAAGATCAGATCACATTTGATGGTGATTTTATGCAGAAATGTGAGAAATTCCAAAAGGTTCAGATACTTTTTCATACCACTGTACACACAGTGGTACCTCACCTTACGAAAGTCTCACCAAGCAAAAAAATTCAGGTTACGAAAAGCATTTTCTTAAAAAAAAATTTGTCTCAGGATACTATGTCGGATAATATATATATATATATATATATATATATATATATATATATATATATATATATATATATATATATACACACACACACACACACACACACACACACAAATCGTGGTCCCAATTAACCGTGTAAAGTGAGGGATCCCTGTGTGTCTATATTATACTAGTATAATATATAAAACCATTTAGACTGTACCTGCATGTGGAACAATAAACTCAAGCATCTTTTTTAAATGTTCCTTGTTACTTCGTTCTCATATTTTGTTCAGAAATCAATTTGTAGTGATTCACAAGTACATAATGCACTCGTGTTAAAAGCACTTTTCAGTTCTTTAAGATATGTGAACTCATTCAAAGAAGCTCCTACTTGCTTTCACGGCTTGACACATACGAGCTGCAGAATATTACTTTTTTTCATACTGTAGAAAGGTCATGCCGAAATATCTAGAAGATGGATTGAGGCAACAAGGATGAATGTTCTTACCGTGATAGATTTAGCCATCACTGTGTTAGACTGCAGGTGCTGAGTAGAATGTTGACCGTTAGAAGTCTTTGAGTCCTAAAAGTTAACACACAGGCCATTAGCTTACAGTTTACACACAGTATGGATGAGGGAACTTCAAATAGCTCTCGGCTTCATACAAAAAAATGTTGCACGAGAAAAGGTTGTTCGCTGCATTATCTCTTTCTTCTAAAACTTTAATGCAGTTGGTCCACTGATGTTCAAACCTCACCAGCCCTTTGTGGAAGAAGGTCACACCTTGAACACTCCCAGATATTCCTCAACAGTACAGTGATCCCTCGCTACTTCGTACTTCAGTTTCTGCGGCTTCAGTGAATCATGGATTTTTCAAAAATATTCAGAGAAAATTTTAAAAATAAGCAAATTAAAGAAAAATAGTGAAAATAGCTCAGAAAATGCCACAAAACAAGGCTAATTATGCAAAGAGGGAAAAAAGCCCCCCAAAAAACACCCAAACAAACAAAAAAAAAAACAACCCAAAAAAGCCCCCAACAAAACTGGCATCTGTGGGTATATTTATATTTTATTTACATCTGATGCATCATTTTTGAATGTTTGATATTATAAGCATTTATAATGTTGAACATGTATTTATTGATATTATATACACATATTCATGTACATATATGTCAGTCGGGGGGGTTGATCCTACTTCGCAGAACTTGGTATCACCGGGGGGGGGGGGGGGGGGGGGGTTCTTGGTCCCCATTAACCGTGGAAAGTGAGGAATGCCTGTATATGCATCTTCATAATAACTGACAATAACAGTCGCAAAGGTCGGATTTCAGTTTGGGGAACAGATAGAAGTGAGACCTGGTAAGAGAAGTGCACGGGGAAACAGTTCCACACCACATTTGGTGAGTTTGTCACTGCCACCTTTGCTGTGTGGATGGAGTCACTGACCTGGAACACCAGCACACCATCTAGAGATGTTGTTCTCTTTGACATTAAATATTTACTCCAGTGGTGCTTTAAAGTCTGTTTAGGAAGTTTATAATTTTCCATATTTTGCTTAAATATGATTTAAAACATGATCAAATATTCACAAAAGTCTAAAAGTAGACCCAATTTTCCAAAAATAAACAGACATATCACACTTGGTCATATTCACAGAGGAAAAGGAACCGACATTACAATATCTGTGAGTGGCAAAGTTTGTGAGCCTTTGCTTTAACATTCCCTTGTACAGTTTATCCTCATTCATTATCTGTAACCGCGTCATCCCAGCCGACTCTGGGCGAGGGCAGCATACACCATGGACAGCTCGCCAGGCCATCGCAGGGCAGAAACATGCTGACGGCTATGCAGCTTACTGTCAAAAGTCAGCAGTGGTTCTTTTACATGAACCTTACACCACAGACAGTGAGAGACATGGCCGGCCTTCGATAACCCAGTTCTCTGCACCGGGGGGTTGTGCAGTTTAACTATAAATAAATGTTTGTTGTTGCTGTTGATCAGGCCCGCACATTGACTTGGAGGGATTTCAGTTCATTCATGGTACAGAACAGTTTAAACTTTAGGATGTTGGTGGGTTTTCACAGAACTGCTCACACAACATTACTTTGGGATGACGGTCAGGATTTGACCTTGACCATTCAGACATACTAGTATATTCATTCTTTTCCTCTCCAAAATGGTGGCGTTGTCTCTTGTTTTCAGGTGAGGCACAGAACATTTTAATGAACCCCCACCCCCCACCCCCCACCCCCATCCTCTATCACTGCAAATGATAAGTAACAAAACTAAAATCACTTCATCCAGCTGGTGTTCATCTCAGTCGACTCTGGGACAGGACGGGGTACACCCCGGACAGCTTGCCAGGCCATCACAGTGCCAACACACACAATCATGCCTTCCTCACTCACACCTACGGGCAATTTTGAACAGCCTGTGAACCTACTCTGCATGCTTTTGGACTGTGGGAGGAAACCGGAGTACCTGGAGGAAACTCACACAGACACGAGGAGAACATCTGAACTCATCACGGAAACACCTGAGCTGGGAATCGAACCTATGATGCCTTTGTATATGTACTTTGTAAATAAAATGAAAAAATAAAATTAGTCTAAGGACCACATAACCGACACATATCATAATACTGTATGTCTTTGTGATGAAATGACCGCCGTGGACAAGGCATGCCTTCAGACAATTAGATTTACACTTGCAAACATTGTGCTCTGCATGCTACTTCCTCTGGCTTCACTGCCTGGTGTGAAAGAAGAATCAAAATTCATAATGAATATTAAATGGAAATATAACAGCAATATGAGTTTCCGCATATTCAAGAGAACAAAATTCTCTGTGATGCCGTATACAACCTGCTGTATGTTCAGCACGTGTTTATGAATCAGGGGAAAATACTGAAGAAAACACTTTCTGTAATACGTTCATAAATTGAGCTACTTGTGTTTAGTGTATCTGCTGTGAATCTAATTGGTTGACTTATGTGTTTTTATTCCTACAATGAGAACTTGGCGGATACGTGTCTACTTCTCATCACCTCAAAATGTTTGTAACAGTTGGTATTTAACAGAAAAAAAAAAAAAAAATCAAGAACTTCAGACATATGGGATGGAATTATGTTTTTTATCTATTGCATGTGGCTGCCTTGAGCTATGACAGAATCTCCGCTCAACTAATCAGTGATACACAGAATGATTAATGTGATGGCACCGAAAACACCGCTGGAACCAACTCTGATTGTCAATTATCAACCCCATTGATGGTAGATTTTGAAAGGTACGTGTTTCACCAGAGAGTTAAGAACGTGACAGAACTAGGCTGACCAAATAATTAAAGTACTGCTGCATCAACCTCTTTGGGTACAGACGAAGCAAATGATAAACTAGACAAAAAGAATGCCAAATGGCATTGTGGGTAATGTAAAAACTGTTAGAACGCTCAAAATTTAACTAAAGAGTACATACAAACTGGATTCCAAAAAAGTTGGCACACTGCACAAATTGTGAATAAAAACTGAATGCAATGATATGGAAGTGCCAACTTTCAATATTTTATTCCGAATAGAACATGGATGGCAGGGTCAAAAGTTTAAACTGAGAAAATGTATAATTTTAAGGTGAACATATGTTGATTTTAAATTTCTTAGTGTGAACAAATCTAAAAAAAGTTGGCACAGGTAGCAATAAGAGGCTGGAAAAGCCAACTGCACTTATAATAAACAGCTGGAAGACCAATTACACTAATGAGGTCCATTGGCAACATGACTGAGTATAAAAAGAGCTTCTCAGAGTGGCAGTGTCTCTCAGAACCGAAGATGGGTAGAGGATCACCAATTGCCTCCAATGTTATGCAGAAAGATGGTGGAGCGATATCAGAAAGGTGTTTCCCAGTGAAAAATTGCAAAGAGTTTGAAGTTATCATCATCTACAGTGCATAACATCATCCAAAAATTCAGAGAATCTGGAACAATCTCTGTGCGTAAGGATCAAGGCCAAAAAAAACCATACTGGATGCCCGTGATCTGCGGGTCCTTAAACGGCACTGCACCACAAACAGATGCTGTAAAGGAAATCACAGAATGGGCTCAGCAATACTTCCAGAAACCATTCATTATCGGTGAACACAATCCACCGCGTCATCCGCCGTTGATAGCTGAAACTCTACAGTACAAAGAAGAAGCCATTTCTAAACAGGACCCAGAAGCGCGGGCGTTTTCTCTGGGCCATGGATCATTTAAAATGGGGTGTGGCAAAGTGGAAAACTGGTCTGTGGTCAGACGAATTATGATTCAAAAGTTCCTTATGGAAAACTGGGACGCCATGTCATCCGGTCTAAAGAGGACAAGGACAACCCGAGTTGTTATCAGAGCTCAGTTCAGAAGCTGCATCTGTGATGGTATGGGGTTGCATGAGTGCATGTGGCATGGGCAGCTTGCACATCTGGAAAGGCACAATCAGTGCAGAAAGGTGTATTCCGGTTCTGGAACAACATATGCTCCTATCCAGACATCGTCTCGATCAGAGAAGACCTCGCATTTTTCAACATGATGATGCCAGACCACACGTAGCATCATGGCTGCGTAGGAAAAGGATCCGGGTATTAAAATGGCCAGCCTGCAGTCCAGATCTTTCTCCTATAGAGAACATTTGGGTCATCATAAAGAAGAAGGTGCAACAAAGAAGGCCCAAGACAGTTGAACATTTTAAGGCCTGTTTTAGACAAGAATGGGACAACATTCCTATTTCTAAACTTGAGAAACTCCTGTAGATTGTTGTAAGAAGAGGGGATGCCTCACATTGGTGAAAATGGCCTTGTCCCAACTTTTTTGAGATTTGTTGACACCATGAACTTTAAAATCAACAATTTTTTCCATTAAAATGATGCATTTTCTCAGTTTAAACCTTTACCCCTGTCATCTATGTTCTATTCAGATACTTTCACATCATTGCATTCAGTTTTTCTTCACAATTTGTATAGTGTCCCAACTTTTTTGGAATCTGGTTTGTACTTGGATTCCCATAAAAGCCACATGTCCCTTATGAAGACTAATATAATATCAACTAGGGTGGACTTTCTTATTAAATAACAATAAATACATTGGTCTTATTTGTAGTAAATAAGGTGCATCGGTGATATAGTGTACTCTTGCTAACATTATAGTAGACCGACCAGACGATATAATTTGCTCACATAGATTTTTTGAATAACACTAAAAAAAATAATAATAATAATAAAAAAAAATTAGCTGAGGCCTAAATGGTAAATTAAATGATGTTTTTAAAAAAAGAAATTTGAGACTCTGCAGCAGACTCATATGTAGCCCAAAATCACAATAGATAAAACTGAACAGTATTAGCAGAATAAATAATATGTCCCGTACGGTATAAAAATAAAACTCGGAGCACTGGGGTGAAAGAAGATCACTGCCTGTGCTTCATGTGCATCTTGCAGAAAGACTGCCTGAGAAAAAGAATGTACCTGACAGAAAGTTTACCTCTGAAAGCAGGACATGCCCAGAAACAAAGCTTTGGTATTTCAGAGGGATATGGACACTCTCTCTGGGACGCAAGTACACCTGAGGCGTTGATCCGTCCTCCTTCATGTGAAACATCTCCACCTCCAACGGAGTGTGTGTCTTTGTCAAGTCTTTAAAATATCTCCATTCCTCAGCGTTCACTAGAACACTACAGACAGAAATTAAGAAGAAGTGAAGAACAGCTTCAGGCTTTATGTTCTCTTTCCATCCCTTTATGCTTCTGGTTAAAAAAAAAAAAAAAAAAAAAAGTAGTGTGGAGTCTGTTTTGTCTTCGATAAAGAAGAAAAATCTGTCTATTTCTTCCTGTCGAGACAAAAAAAAAAATAATACATTGCTTTTACATTAGAAACATTCACAAATATATGAAGGATAAAGTTACTTGAGACATCAAAGACTGCACCTTGAGCAAAGTGAAAGTGAACCTCCGTGAAAGAAAAATGATCAAAAGCATTTCGGAGTTTCAAAACTCTGTCTCGCACACAAAAGACAGAATTAAAATTGAGTCTCATCATGTTTTATCATGTTCCATAATACCCAGCACTAACGGCAGCATGCGTTTCTGAAACTCTCACACTCTTGAGGATGGGAAGAGTTGAAAGCCACAGTAAGACATTTCATGGTTTAGAAACAGGAGAAGAGCTGCAGGCAGGAAGAGATAAATATGTTTAACTCTTCTGTCCAAAAGCCAGCATCCAAACGGGTGGTAATTAAGATATCTCCAGTGAAGACAGAGATGGAGCAACCATGGAGGACTCATTTTATTTGACTCGCTACATCATGATGGCTCAACATTTTTACAGCATGGTAATCAGGTTCATTGAATAACAATATGACTTTATGCAGACGTTGCAATTCATCTGTGATCGGTGTTTTTAAAAGGTCGGATCAGCTCTGAACATCAAGATTCGGATATTTTAACTAATCTTATCTTGGAAAATACTCATATATTACTGAGGCAAAGCTTCCCCACATCCTGATGCCACCACCACCACGCCTCACTGTGGATGAGGATGGTGCTCTTAAATGGTGATGTCATCAAGTTCCTGCCAAACAATTTGCTTGGTGCTGAGAGCAAAAGTCTTTTGGTCTCATTAAATGCTTCCACATTCTTCAATATTTTGGTTATGGTGTCTTTTTTTTTTTGTAGTTGTATATTGTGAAAAACATTGCCTGGTATCTTTGACTGTTGTGCAGATAACTTTAAAAGTACAGGGATCCCTCACTTTTCGCGGTTAATGGGGATCGAGCGCCCCCGCCCCCCAATCCCCGACCGCCGATTACCAGGAAGTAGGATTGACCCCCCACCCCCCCACCCCGGGCTGATGTATACGTACATGTATAGGTGTATATAATATCAATAAATACATATTCAACGTTATAAATGCTTATAATAACAATTAAACAGTCAACAATAATGCATAAGATTTAAATAAAATATAAATACACATGCATACAGACATGAACACACACACACACACACACCTCACAGAAAAATGTAAATAGTTTTGTTGGGGGTTAGGGTTTATTTTTATTTATTTATTTTTTTTACATGTACGTAAACATCATCAGGGAGGGTCGATCCTACGTTGCGGAAATTGGCAGTCGTGGGGTGGGGGGGGGTGGGGGGGGGGGTCTCGGTCCTCATTCAATGAATATCTCTCCATGGCATTACTGCTTGGTTTGAAAGCACCACACCTCAAATGAACGATGCCCTGCAACTGCAATAGACAAAATCTTCAGGTCTCATTTCATCCCACATTACAGAGATATACTGTATATCCAGTGATGCAGGATCACGGCCAATATATATATATATATATATATATATATATAGAGCTTAAAAATAGCCGCTGGTCAGATTCTTTTCAGAATTCAAAGCAGGGAAGTGTTCCAATATCCCGAGGCCCAGTAGAGAGGGAATAGGAGGAGTTTCTTCCCTCGGGCAATTCAACTGCTGAATGAGGGAGCGTAAACATTCTACACTACACACACACACACACACACACACACACACACACACACACACACCTTACACTTTTGATTAATTTATTTTTGAACATTCAAATATAATTTATAATTTTTATATTTTATTACACAACACTATGTAAGGCTTGGATACTTGATTTTTTTATTATAAAGCTTGCCACTGCAATTTAGGAGGAAGCAAAGATTTACCCTAAAATGTAAAGGATATTAGATGACAAACATAATTACGAAGTAAACATTACACAGTGAATTGCTGTCATTTTACATCACATTTGTATAGTTTACAGCAGTGCTTCTCAATTATTTTCTGTGGCGCCACCGCTAGGAAGACCCCCCCCCCCCCCCAGCCCCGTGAGCGACTAAAAATACTATTATTTGTCTATAAAATTGTTATTTATACACTTCTGCATAATATTGTGCCTTTGTTAACATTAAAAAACAAAAAAGAAAGAAATATAGTTCAACTTACAATAAAGAAAAACTTCATTAACGTTGTTTTTTTAATCTGTAATAGAAAAGATTTAAAGTGCACCAATATGCCTGAAATAAAAAATACATCCTTATTTAAACTCATTCAACTTATTTATGTCTTAATATCTCCATCTCTCTCCACCTTTCTCTTCGTTCCTACTAGAAAATGTTCCGTGTTGTTGCTTGAGTTTGCTCGTGCGAAAAATCACTGCACCATAGCGAGACAATGAGAGCGCTACTGCCAACTAATGGAGCGGAGGTGCAATTACACTTAATTCTCCAACACAATTCCAGAAAAGCATGTTCCCTAGGGTCATACACACTCCCCCAACATCTCACCCCCCCCACAGCACTGGCCTACACAATATCGAATAATGCTACATCGAATGTATGTAACAAATGAAAATTCATATCTTCATTAAATACTTGCCTAATTGTGAAAAGATAAATGCTTTAGGAGTGTCTGCCAACAATTTTCTTGGTATGGGTCATATAACTTCATCTTCATTCTGTTCAACTTATTTATGTCTTAATATCTCCATCTCTCTCCACCTTTCTCTTCGTTCCTATTAGAAATTTCTCAATGTTGTTTCTTGAGGGGCTGTTTACTGTGCTTCATATCGTTTGGTTCGTGTGAAAAACCGCGACACCATAGCGTGACAATGAGAGTGCCACTGCCAACTAGTGGAGTGGAGGTGGAGTGTAAGTGCTTAATTCCGCTCCTCCCGGCATCATATCGCGCACTATTTGAGAAGCACTGGTTTACACCTACCTGAGATTGACATGCCAATGTAAAATATGAGCGCTTTTTGTACTGGTACGCATATGAAAAAGATAATCTGTTGTACCGACTGAGAAAAACCTGGTTGATGCAGTACCACATTCTCTAAAGTATAAAGTTTCGAACTGTGTGTTGTGCCATGCATGTGGGATACTCCATATAATCAATGAGTAATAAAATTAAATTAAAAAAGTATAAAGATAAATTGAAGGATTTTTTGGAAATAAGCAGCCGTCTGTAGATTAAAACATTATTATTATTACCATCATCATTTTCTGTAACCGCTTCATCCTAATTAGGGTCGCGGGGAGGCTGGTGCCCATCCCAGCCAACTCAGGGCGAGGGCAGAGTACACCCTGGACAGCTTGCCAGGCCATCGCAGGGCGGAAACACGCTGACGACTTTGCAGCTACTCTTTTTACGAAAGTCAGCAATGGTTCTTTTACATGCCTCTCACCATAGACAGCGAGAGAGACATGGCCGGCCTTTGATAACCCAGTTAGCTGCACTGGGGGGGACAGTGACAACCTTGTGGAGAGTGGGACTCGAACCCCCAACCTTTAGATCAGCGATCCGGTGCCTTATCCCACTAGACCACCACTGACCACCTGATATTATTATTATATTTATATAATATTATTATTATTATTATTAGTGGAAGGTAGCACAGTACTTTTCAACATACACTGTCAATTATTTTCATAACAGCAATTAATGATTTAATTCTAATTACTTTTATTGTTATGATTATCCCTTGTTTCGGAGTTAGAACATTTCTCTTTCATACAATAATAAGTTTACATTATTACATTTTTTTCAGCACCTCCAAGTCCAAGTTCATGGTTCTCGGTCTATAATAAGGTCCTGCCTCAAGTGGAGTTTAGGTATCTATTGGTCATGTCCATAAGTGAGGGAAGGATGGAACGGGAGATCGACAAGAAGAATAGTGTGGCCTCCGCTGCGAAGAGAAGCTTGTACCGCTCTAGCGTGGTGAAGAGGAAGTTGAGCCGTAAGGCAAAGCTCTCAATTTACCAGTTGGTTTAAGTTATAACCCTCACCTATGGTCACGAGCTTTGGGTAGTGACCGAAAAAAGATTGTGGATAAAAGCTGAAATGAACTTCCTTTGCAGGGTGCTGGGGCTGTCCCTCAAAGATAGGGTGAGAAACGCAGCCATCCAGAAGGTGCTTGAAGTAGAATTGCTAATACCAAGACCTAGACTTGAATATAAAGAGACTTTATTATTACTAAAGCAAGCTGGAATGAAAGACCCTGGCCACAGACAGGTCAAGCACTAGGTCAGTAGCCTATGCTAGAAGAGTTCAGGTAATTCATATGTGTCCTGGTTCACGTTAAATGATCCTGTCAATTCAATTAATAAATGGCGAAGGATACTCCCATTATTTTTTTCTATGATTTAGGTGTCCCACCAGGTCCACATTTACCATAATTTAAATTTTAAAGAGTATTTCCATATCAGCTCAAATTAAAAGATGTTCATCATGGTCCTTAACTCTAAATGGAAGGAAACTTTACCTTGAAGATATGAGAGAGAGAGAGAGAGAGAGAGAGAGAGAGAGAGAGAGTTACATGAGATACCAGGCAGGTGTATACATGATTTCTGTGGGATCTTGGGAAACCTGCACAAGTACTTCACCCTGGTATGGGTTGCGGTCAACTAAGCTGTGGTTCGATGTGTTCAGTGCTTAGATAATGTTCAGGGGATCTTCATCTTCTTTTCCTTTCGGCTTGTTTCCTTTCAGGGGTCGCCACAGCGAATCATCTACCTCCATCTTCATGGAAGTCATATTAATGATGCGCATGTTTGATTTGGCATTGGTTTTTATGTCGGATGCCCTTCCTGACACAACCCTTTAGCAAGGGGCAGAAACACGCTGACGGCTTTGCGGCTACTCTTGTTGAAAGTCAGCAATGGTTCTTTTACATGAATCGCTCACCATAGACAGTGAGCGCAGACACTCTGTTTTTTTTTTTTTTTTGTTTTTTTTTAAACACCTCTGAGTATTCTGCGCTGAACTCTTGGTGTCATCTTTGGTGGACGGCCACTCCTTAGGAGAGAAGCAACAGTGCCAAACTCTCTCCATTTGTAGACAACTTCTCTGACTGTCGATTGATGAACATCCAGACTTTTAGAGATGGTTTTGTATCCTTTCCCAGCTTTATACAAATGAACAATTCTTGATCACAGGTCTTCAGACAGCTCTTTTGAGCGAGCCATGGTGCACATCAGGCAATGCTTCTCATCAAGACAATTCTTACCAGGTGTGTGTTTTATAGTGGGCAGGGCAGCTTTAAGGCACTCATCAGTGATTGGACACACACCCGACTTAAATTGTTTGGTCAAAATTGGTTTCAATTGCTCTTTAAGTCTCCTTAGGCAGAGGGTTCAGTTCCTTATTCCTCCCCCTTCTGTCATTGTTTGCAGTCTATTCTCATTAAAATATGAAAACCTATAACTGTTTGGGTGGTTTTAGTTAAAGCAGACACTGTTTTTTCATCTGATCACATTTGATGGTGATTTTATGCAGAAATGTGAGAAATTTCAAAAGGTTCAGATACTTTTTCATACCACTGTAGCTGCACTGGGGGGGACAATGACAACCTTGTGGAGAGTGAGACTCGAACCCCCAACCTTAGGATCAGTGACCCAGTGCCTTTCACCACCAGATAATGTTCAGGGGATAGATTTCCTTAATCAGAATACCTTATTAATCCCAGAGGAAATTTTGATTACAGTCACCGCATACAAGTAAGAGTGCGATATAGATAAAGTCTCAATAAATAAATAAAAAAAATTAAGACAAATGACACACCCCTCTATACTGTAAAGTGATCTGATTGGTGCTTATTCACCAGTTAACCATCACTGATGCTGCTACCGGAGAGAATTAAACTGATCAAAATATTAACAGTGGCGTGTTTAGCTGTCAGCACTATCAGTTCATACAAGAGGAAAATAAATATCAGGGCTGATGCTAATACAGTGGTACCTCACCGTACAAAATTAATCCGTTCCAGAAGTGGTTTCCTAACCTCGATTTTTCGTAAGTTGAGCCGCATTTTACATGTAAAACGTGTGATTCGTTCCAAGGCCCCTAATACTACCCCCTAAACCCTTTTAAAATGATGAAAATATACCTTTTAAGGCCACCTTCTGCTTCAATATCATACCAATGGTAGACGGGTTTGGCCATATTCCTTTGCGATAATCACTCAACTGCATGCCACGAGCCCACTTCTTTTCACTCACACCGGGAATCACACACACACGCGCGTGTGCGCGCATGTGTTGACCATGTCTTCTTAGCAGAGTTATAATCTTACAAAAGTTTATGCAAGGTTAAAAGTCTGAGCCAAAAAATAAAGCTGCAATGAGCACACTCGAAAAACTCACAAAACAACAGTAACTCTGTCCTTTACACGAAAAGCATCATGGGCATTATGGAGATGCAGCTCCATAATAGCCAATTTGAGGGAGCTGTGTCTCCCCTCCTAGCCAAAGAGAGGCCAGTGGGGCGGGATGTTGGGAGCTAGCCAACGGGAGGCCAGTGGGCGGGATGTTGGGAGATAGCCAATGGGAGGCCAGCGGGCGGGATGTTGGGAGATAGCCAATGGGAGGCCAGCGGGCGGGATGTTGAGATAGCCAATGGGAGAGCAACTTGCACATTGTTTGAGTTTTTGAGATGGCACTTTCACAACGTGAACTTGTTTCATATCCAGAGACAAAAATTTTAGGAAAATGCGTTTCGTAACCTGGATTTTTCATTTGTTGAGACTTTCGTAAGGTGAGGTATCCTGTACCTTGGAACTGCATATGTAAAATGACCCACCTGAGCTCAGGGTCTTCACACTCAATGGTGACAGTCTGTGAGATGCTAAAAGGGTTCTTCAGTACAAATTCGAAGAACTCTGCAGTACCAAGTGTAGCATAGATTGTGTGTGTAGTTGTGATGGCTTGGCTCAGCATCTTAATAATTCCCTCCACTTTATGGCGATCTCGATAGGCCTCGACTAAACGCAGGTCCTGAAAATGCTGTATCCGCTCCTCCTTTCTCCTCTGCAACAAAAGAAGATTCATAAAAATTAAATAAGAATAGAATCAAAGAGATTAAAGCACACAAAAATGTTTTACATTAAAAAACGTGTTCAGCAGCAATAAGACCGATAAAAACTTCTATATGCTTAAGTACAAAACGATGATCAATCTCACATCTAACACACCTTCTATTATCATTCCTAAAGAAAGTGGGAGTGAGGATGTGTGTCGAGTGGATTTTTAGGATGGTGCTCAGTGAAGTGGAGATAAAGAGAAGGCAACGATCCAGCGTGCTTTATCTCGTACATCACTCACAACTGTAAGTGCCAAGCTCAGTTACAACTGAAGATCAAGTGATGCTTTGGAAAATGATGTAAATGCAAAATAAATAAATAAATATTAAAAGGATCAAAATGATTTTTTTTTATTTCTTCATTTTTTACACACCAGATATGATCGGTCTTGAAGTTTGGACCCAGCTGCATTTTTTTTTAATGAAAACTTTTCAAAACCCATCAAAAAAGACAAATAATACTAATATTTGTTATCTACCCAATGAAATACAAGGATCCCTCGTTACTTTGCGCTTCAATTCATGTGGCTTCAGTGCATCGTGTGTTTTTTTTTATTTTTTTTTTAATATTCATCAAATTTAACAATAAGGAAATTCAAGAAGAACAGGGAGAAAAGTTCAGAAAAATGCCACAAAATCAAGGCCAATTATACAAAAGAACCCATTATGTGGGTTTAATTTAAGTTAAAAAGATATATAAAATATTTTCAACTTAAATTAAACCCACATAATGGGTTTATATACATAAGTTTAATACATAAGTACATAAATACATAAGTTTTCTAAAAAATTTTAATGAGGTTTCCTTACATGATTATGCAAAAGAACCTCAAAACAAACAAAAAAAACCCAACAACCCGAAATCTCCCATCAGAACTACTTACATTTTATGTGAGGTGTGCATCTTTGTGTGTGTGTGTGTGTGTGTGTGTGTGTACGAGCGCACACACGCTCATCTGTATGTGTGTATTTATATTTTACTTACATCTTATGCATTATTTTTGAATGTTTGTTATTATAAGCATTTATTGATATTATATACACATATGTACGTACATGTCATTCAAGAGGGGCTGATCCTAATTCACAAAATTCGTGGGTCGCGGGCGTGTGTGTGTGTGTGTGTGTGTGTGTGTCTTGGTCCCAATTAACCTCGGAAAGTGAGGGATCCCTGTACTACTATGCATACAGATTTGAGAAAATAATCAATGACTTTTGACCCAACTGAAGAAGACTTTACTTCGTGACTCGACTCTCCACATCCTCAACACGGTCTTGGTGAAAAATAAGTAAAACGCTGCAATGAAATAAAAGTTGATACTCCGCACTTTACTGAAACAACGCCATGGCGAATGCATACTGTAATTAAAACTAAAGGCCGTCCAACAACACACTGAAGCAAACATTGTTGGACATTTTATTGCAGTTCTAGGTAGAATGGATGAACTTTTGGCTTCTCATATTGTGTTGGTGATGTTTTTCTTACCAAATAGATGGCTTCCTCATGTTTGGTAGATGTGGTGTTTTCTTCATACTGACGTACAGTCACCATCCTGTCAATCTTTCTCTGACGCACTTCCTCTGTCTCACCTCGACTCAGAAGCCGAGAACCATGCACTTCTTTTATCCGACTATGCAGGAGACTCGCCAACTCGCCATCGATATCCGGCAAACGTTGAGCCCGCATCACTACACACACACACACACACACACACACACACACACACACACACACACACACACACATCCGACATAGACAGTGTGTACTACATGCGCAGCAAACTTCTGCTTGTGTGCCAGTACTCGAGCTTGACGGTGGTCTCTTGACTGACAAGTGAAAGCATTTAGAAGACCTTGTTCTCCTTGGTCTGAGGTTGGGGAAAGACTGCAGGCTTTTATTTTTTTAACCTTCCCACTCTCAGAGCTTGAGCAACCTTATACAAAATAACATTTACCAGACTTGTTTCAAAAGTAAAGCTGCTTTTTCATGTTCTTTTTTAAAATTGGTATATTCAACATTCGTTTTGGACATTTTTGTCTTCAAAATTGGTATCTACACTGAAGATTCTCTTTTCAAAATCAGTATGTTTACAAGAGGCCGTCTGATGGCAGTTGCCGTTCTCTTTATTCAGAATCAGTACATTCAGGAAGCTTTCCCTTTTCACAATCATTTTCAGTTCAGTTCCTCCCTGAAATCAGTACAGATTCAGATTGCATTTAACATAGCTATGTTTAGCAAAGATGTCCTATTCACAAATCTTACCTTATTAAAATCAGCAATTTTTAACGAAATGATCTACATGGCAATGAATATTTAGTGTCTTAAAGGTTATCTAAAGGTCCTCTGAAAATCATATTCAATATAAGCTATGGTTTTAAAATCAAAATTTTCACTTCTTAATCGGTAAATTCAAATGAGTTATAATAAAATAAGCAAGGTTTCCTGTAACGATCACCATTTTCCCAAAAGGGTTGTCTTCAAAAATGAGCCCATTCAGTAATTATTCTATTTGCATCATCCGCTGAGGTTTGATGGAAAGCCATTACAACAAAATAAACTCCTAAACTCAGGTCATTGGTATACATGCTATATATTTCTTCAGTAGATGAATGGTAATACAGTATAACACAATACATAGTAAGCGTAGAATAATGATATACAGTGATCCCTCGCTACGTCGTGCCTCAGTTTCTGTTGGTTCAGAGTATCGCGGGTTTTTCAAAAATAGTCATCGAAAAATAAAAAAAATTAAAAAGGGAAAAATTAAGGAAAAATAGGGAAAAAGTTAAGGAACATCCCGCAAAGCAAGGCCAATTATGCAAAAAAAAAAAAAAAAAAAAAAAACCCAAAACAAAAACAACCCAAAACCCCCCAACAAAACTACTTACATTTTTATGTGAGGCGCGCATCAGTATGTGTGTGTATTTATATTTTATTTACATCTTATGCATTATTTTTGAATGTTTTATTGTGATAAGCATTTATAGCATTGAATATGTATTTATTGATATTATATACACATATACATGTACGCATGTGTCAGTCAGGGGGGGGGTCAATCGTACTTCATGGAAATCAGCGGTGGCGGAGGGGTCTCGATCCCCATTAATGGCGAAAAGCGAGGGATCCCTGTATATTCTTTAGTACCAGCACACCCAAACAAAATAAAAAAGTGCAGTACCTTTGTGGTTGGGGATTCTGTTGGAGGACAGGCTGCCTCCTTGAAAGCCTGTGGGAATGGGGCTGGACTGAATAACATGAATGCGAGATTGACGGGGTAGAACAGAAGGATTTGGGTTTTTCTGCACCGGTCCACCTGTTAAACACAAGAGCCAGGCCTGATTCAGTTTACCTTTGACCAGATTTGCTTCTCATTTTGTCAGGTCAACTTTAAATTTATTCTTGTAGAGTTTAGATTAGAAGGAATGATTCAGGTCAATAAAGAAACCAAAACACCACACACAAGATTGCATATAATTTAAAACTTTATTTCATACCTTTATCAGAAAGTTTATATTTACAGTAGCTGTATGCCTCCAAGTTCCAAAAAACTGAGTGAAAGCATTACTTCATTTTTTTTTTTTTTTTTTGTAAACATGGCTTTCAATATTGTATGACTGAAGATCTACCACAGTGAGAAACCCGAATTATATTGACAGAAATCCTCCTTCTGCATCTCGGTCAATGTGTATTATAAACCTGATTTAAATATTTTCAATCAGAGTCTCTTTTTATACTGACCTCACAGTGAGGCTCATGAAGTTGTATCAGTGATACCAACTGCATAGTCAAGTGACTGGCAATGTTTGAACATGAATCTCCCCTCTCACAGAGAAATGAATGCACATGGCCATATATATGAAGATGTCAACATCAGTTTCTGACAGCTGAGGTCTGAGAAGTAAACTGATTTCAAATACTTTGAGGAAGACAGTGCAGAATCTGAGGAAACAGCAGCAAAAGGGAAGGATTGAGAGATACGAGTTTGAATATGAAATTTAAAGCGAGAATGGTGCCATTAGCAGCAATAATGGCCAACCTCCAAATAAAATAATCATGATTGACAGACACAATGTGATTACGACCCACAGCAAGCTAATGATTGGTAATAAAGAGCAATTTTTTTACATTACAAATGAGCATATCTGATGGATGATTAAATGGTCAAAGTTATTGCAAAACAGACGCAACATGTTATTTTTGTGGTCGAGAGGTCAAATTCGAATTAGCTACTATCCGTCTATTGTTCCGAGATGAGACTGGGTTATTTCAGTTGAGGCGTTTGGCAGACACTCTTATTCACCGTGACTTGCATTCAGCATTTTTCATTTATTATACAAGTGAGCAATTGAGGGTTGACAGACTTGATCAAGGACCCAACAGTGGCACCTCATATGGTACTTGGGCTTGAACCGCCAACCTTCAGATCAGTAACCTAGAGCTTAACCAGTGAGCCACCTGGAGTCCACAACACTTTTAGACAGTATATTGATAGAAAATAGTGGAAAGTTTGTTTTTATTGTTAGCTTGATTAATGTAGCAAGTTTAGCTTTGATTCCAGCCATAAGAACACAGGGATGGGGGGTATGTTGTCACAAGGAAATGAGATGAGACGCCACTTAGAAACGGCACCTACAGGAGCAGAGTTACGGATCATGATTTTTAGAAGAACAAAAGAAAAGTGCTGCGTTTTAAGCCTTTTTTTTTATTACCGTTTTTTTTTTCCTGTGTCAGCTGGAAGCAAATTCAAAATGGCCATATTAACTATATTAATATGATATTCTCACGGGGAATAACATGAACACAAACAGCTCCAGGAGTCTCATTGGCCTTGTGCTTGATTAAGGCTATTCGAGGACTGTAATTAGAGCATACAAAGAGAGCAAGGTCAGATCTGAGAGAAAGGTTTGTTGGCCGTATGCTTTTGATTGAGTAGTCTCGATTAAAAAGAAACGGGAAAAAAACCAAAACAAAAAAAAAAACCCCGCACCAGTAGTGTGTACACGCTTTCTACAAGTCTCGAGGCTTTGGCCTGTCAAAATAGTGCAGATCTGGCAGGGAGCATCAATGCTTTTTCTAACCGAAGGAATGATGGAGGGCTGAGTGTGCTGAAACATTGCTCACAATCAGTTCAACCCTGAAGCTTGTTTATTTCACAAGGATTTTCAGGGGGACGTCTTGCCATAACATACAACAAGCAGCACAGAATTGCCTCGTGTCCTTGTGAAACATGTAACAACAAACATCTATCATCTACATGTAGGCAAAATGGTGTCAGTTTCATTCTCTCTGCTCAGAGAGAGGTTATAGGTATTTAATAATGAAATATGAGTCCCTTGTTCTATTATAAATAAGAATGTATATGAAAATGAAATTATCCGTTGGCTTCTAAATTCAAATACATTTTCGTGTTTCACATAAAGTCACAAAGAGTGCAAAAGCAAATTCATTTATGACAAAAGTAATTGATATCTATGTATCTTAAAGGTCAATATTTTCAGATACCGTAGTGCTGATTGGTCGGTAGGTGTTGCTTAATTTTCTATAGGAGCAGTTCTGTCAGAGCTCTGGCTACCAGGCAGCACTTATATTAATCCGCTTGTTCTAACAGGGTCTTGTACGTTTGGTGCTTAACATAAGAAATGTACAATGGTATTTATAAAAGACTTAAAAAGCATGGTGACGTGTTCGGTGTTGCATATGTACTATTTTTGGAGCCTCCAAGCTTAGAGCTTTGTAACTTTTACAGACAAAGGTTGAACTTTCACTACTTTAGTTTCTTATTAATAACACTTTTTTGTCCAGTAAAATTTTAAAGAAACAATAATACACACACACACACACACACACACACACACACACGGGGGGGGGGGGGTCTTTAGGTCTTACAATACAGTATACAACAGTGAAGATACATGCAACATGTCTAGTACAGAAAAAATGAATTTTCTATGTGCGTGCACACACACACACACACACACACACACACACACACACACACACACACACACCGTATTCGACGTGATAAGTGCCCTGCTCCAATAACCCCCCCACACACACACATGTTTTTGATCCTACACCTAATAACTGCCCATGTGTACTGGGATCAAAATCGTAGATCAAATTTATCAGTCTCCGTAACGGTAAAATGAGGCGTTCACTGCCTGTAAAAGTGAGTTTACACAGTATATCAAGACCCCTTGCCGCTGTTGAATGTCTATAATGTTCGTCAGTAACAACGCATTCGATTGTTCCGCCGTGCTTTAAAAACAGGAAAATATTTTGCTGTGTTCTCTTGGTAAATATCCAACAACCGACAAACCATTAGAAACTGCTACAGCAAAACTATGGGATGTTCTGAATGAATGGAGCGATGAGCCAAATATGTACCTATCAGAAAGTGACGAGTATTTTTCACCCGATTCTCCTGCTCACTAACTTCAGAAATTTAAAGAAGTTCCTGGACATGTGCTTTTGTTTATGGTGATTGGTTCAACGTGTCATGTGCTAAAGTTGACATTCATGTTGATTGGCTTGATTTTATTTCCAGGAAAATGTTTAAAGGAACAGCACCGGGAGGGAAAAGTAAGGGGTCTTTAATTAAATTTATGCTGTTTTCTGCTTATTTTCAGCTTTCATGTAAGTAGTTTGGTTGGTACCATAAAATGAATAACACAAATACCAGGAAAACTCTTATTGTTCTGTTATTATTCATGCTTTCCACCTTGACGGTAATAAGCACTTACCGTTCCACTCTGCTGGTGCCATTTTAATAAGCGCCCACCCACTCCAATTTTTAAAGCGCCCTGGGCACTTATCATGTCCAATACAGTATATATTTTATATTGTTTGTGTGTGTGTAATAAAGAGGAAAACTGGAAACTTTAAACCATATTCACATTCTGGGGGTAATAAAGACACTGAAGGTGTTGATTAGAATAAGATCAGAGAATTAGTATTCTCAAAGGGATCAAGCGATGTGATTTAAACCGAAACCAACTATAAAATAGTTTACTAACAACTAAACATGACAGTTCAATTTTTCTAACAGTACATTATCCAAAGCAATATGCTACATTCTGCAAATAAACCTTTTGTTTTTTTTAAGCTGTCTTACATATTCCTGACAATAAATACATTTACTTGTTCTCCATTCGTTTTTTCTATTAAGAGAGAAATAGGGCACATCGAAGCGCACAACAACAGTTTTACATATCAAGCTCAATCACTTTCTATTGCGATTTCTTTCTCAGCTCTCTGAGCTTAGAGCCTGCCATGCTTATCAAGCTTTTGCAGCTGAGCGGTGAAGAAGCCAGAGGCAGGGAGAAGAACGAAATCCTAATCTTCATTCGATCCATCTGCATGCGTTCATCTTCTCAAAGCTGGAGAGAACAGTCTGCTGAATGCAGGTGAAACAGCCAGTTGTTACAGTGATGGCTCATTAAACTACTCAACTCTCAGAATCCATCCACAATACATTTTGTTTACTGCATTATACATTAATTAATTACTCATTTTTCGCCCTAAGGATTTGAAGTTGCTTTAATTTTTTTCTTGCCTGTTTTGTCTGCTTTGAGCTCAAATTAACACAGGAAGACTCAGTTAGGATTTGTTTCATTTTGTTCTCAGAAATTATGTATGTTGTTTTAGCATGGGGAATGTTAAAACAGAGCCTGGTGCAATTCCCAAAGAGAACGGGACCATTAGCCATCTGAGCCAAAAGAAAAAGCATTAACAAGTTAGAAGTAGCATTTTCATTTGCAACAAAATAAATAAATAGGATTTTGTAAGAAAAATATTTTGTTTTCTTGTCTAACATACTTTATCGCCACCATGTTTAATATTTCTTCTTTTTTTCCAGTTGGTAATTTCCTTTTAGAGTAAGAAAAAAAAAAAGGTAGGCGTCCATACTAAAAATAAGACAAAGCACTGCAGGGACAAAAAAAAAAATAAATAAAAGACTTCCTTTGCATTACTGATCAGTATAGAAAGATGAAAAAGATCATGCTAAGAAACTATTAATATTTCACTATGACATCATTAGAAATTTTGACTTCACAATAGGAAATCATGGTCATGGTTCCGTCTAAAGGTTTTGCAGGGTTGAACTTGTACTGCACAGTGAATCTGGTGTAGCTGTTGGAGAGTTAACTAAATACAAATACAAAATATAAAAATAAATTCTTTCAACGATGTCTCCTTTATTACTTTTGTAACTTCAAAATTTTACACATGTTGAAAAAAGTTTAAAAACACACACATATATATATATATATATATATATACTTATGAAATTAATCCGTTCCAGAGCCTTTTTCGTAACGCGGAGGTTTGTAAGCAAGGGTACATTTTACATGTAAAATTCCTGATTCGTTCCAAGGCTCCCAAGAATACCCCATAAACCCTTTAAAAATTATAAAAGTACACCAATTTTGTATGAAATGTGTTAATATTAAACCATTTTATTAACATGTTTATTAATTAAACCATTATTAAACATTTTTCATAAACACATATACACACACACAACACTGTCTCCTCTCTCTCTCACACACACACATACACATACAATACACATTAAATGTATAAGCAGGATGCCAGAGCATTTTAAGACGGGGAATTCAAAACGCATTCCCTGCTTGACAGGTCAGAGGTCCAAACTCAACTTTAACTTGATTCCTTGAGGGATCGGAGGTCCAGATGAGCCGTTTTAAACATTTACTGAATTAAACAACTTAAAAAACTAAACTAAAAACTAAAGAGTTAAGCCTCCTTTCATCTCTGGCTGACTCTGTAGGCAGTCTCTATCTGTCTCTCTCTCTCACACACACAGACACACACAAAACTATGTCTCTATGGTGTGTTTTGCTGAATGCGGGCTCCGCCCACATGCAAGACGCAGCTGACTGAACAATTCTATTTAAATGGATGGGATGTTTTATTTACAGCAGAATTACAGTATCTGTTTGAAAGGTCAAAGGTCCTCATTCAGTATTAACTTTCTTCCTTGCGAGATCGGAGGTCTTGTTCAACGAAGAACTTCTGCTTCAATATCGTGCCAAAATAATCACCTTCGTCACTGTATTTCCACTTTAAAGTCTCCTTCTGCTTCAATATCGTCCCGATTGTAGAGGGGTTTCATTCAGTTCAGTTCATTTTCTGTAATCGCTTCATCCTAATTAGGGTCGCGGGGAGGCTGGTGCCCATCCCAGCCAGCTCCGGGCTGAGGGCAGAGCACACCCTGGACAGCCCGCCAGGATATCGCAGGGCGGAAACACGCTGACGGCTTTGCAGCCTACTCTTGTCGAAAGTCAGCAATGGTTCTTTTACATGCCTCACACCATAGACAGTGAGAGACATGGCCGGCCTTTGATAACCCAGTTATCACTGCACTGGGGGAGAGGGGTTTCGGCGATAATGAAATATAACGCTGCATGATCTCAAAACAAACCAAGATACTTCACAGCCACAAGCCAAGATAGCCTCTTCAACTCTCCTCATGCGTGAGGCGGACAAAAGGTATGGGTACAATAATGGGTACATGTCAGCTCCCTCCTGGCCAATGGGAGGCCAGCGGGGCGGGATGTTGGGAGACAGCCAATGAGAGAGCAACTCGCACATCGTGTGAAAATTTGATTGGCACATTTGAATTTTGAATGGCGCGTTTGGTGCTTTTCGTAAGAGGGGGTTGTTTTCGTATACTGAGGACGAAAACTTGGTAAAAATTTTTTCATAACCCGGAGTTTTCGTACCCAGGAGGTTTTGTAAGTAGGGGGCAGACTGTACACACACACACACACATACATATATCTTCTTTTCCTTTCGGCTTTTCCCTTCAGAGGTCACCACAGCGAATCATCAGCCTCCAACTCACCCTATCCTCTGCATCTTCTACTCTTACTCTGACTACCTTCATGTCCTCCTTCACCACATCCATAAATCTCCTCTTTGGTCTTCCTCTAGGCCTTCTGCCTGGTAGTTCCAACCTCAACATCCTACTACCAATATATTCACTATCCCTCCTTTGTACATGTCCAAACCATCTTAATCTAGCCTCTCTGACTTTGTCTCCAAAAGCTCTAACATGTGCTGTCCCTCTGCACACACACACACAGACACACACACACACACACACAGACACACACACAGGGATCCTTCACGTTCTGCGGTTAATGGGGACTGAGATACCCCCAACAACCACCACCGATTTCCACGAAGTAGGATCAAACCCCCTGTCTGACGTATACATACACGTATCTGTGTATATAATATCAATAAATACATATTCAATGCTATAATTGCTTATAATAACAATTAAACATTGAACAATAACAACATAAGATGTAAATAAAATATAAATACACACAGATGCACGCCTCGCATAAATCCAAGTAGTTTTGTTGGGGGGGGGGGGAGTGAGTTGTTTTTGTTTGTTTGGAGTTTTTTGCATAATTGGCCTTGTTTTGCAGCATTTTCCTTAACGTTTTCCTTATTTTTACTTAATTTCCTTTTTTTTCTTTTTCAATGAATTTTTTTGAAAAACCCACGTTGAAGCTGCAGAAACCGAAGCGCGAAGTAGCGAGGGATCCCTGTATACATTGTCTGTAATTTTACAAATTTCACCGGAAACAATCCATATCATAAACGACCACAA
Source organism: Plotosus lineatus (assembly GCA_024760905.1). Classification (NCBI taxonomy): domain Eukaryota; kingdom Metazoa; phylum Chordata; class Actinopteri; order Siluriformes; family Plotosidae; genus Plotosus; species Plotosus lineatus. Next base: position 16,984,686 of record CM045749.1, read on the forward strand.
TCACATCAGCATCAAATAAGACCAACTTCTTTTTATAAACCAAAAACTACATTTGAGGTAAATTCGTACTATGTTCATAATCATGGCATGGTTAATCTTTGCTAGAATTTGTGTGTGTGTGTTCATTTTGGTCCTGCGTCATCTCTTAGAATAAAGTCTTTGCCAGAGGAAGAAAATTTAAATACAGTAAACACACACACACACACAATATTTCATCTGAAAAGATTTTTCAAGCCAACATTAACACAAAAATTAATCAGCACTGTGAACGATGCATTAATACATTCAGATAGATGTCCACAAATATGTCAACTGACCTTTTTTCTTTTATTCTCATTCTTTCGTATTTATCTGGAAATTACCTGAGCTTTGACCTCAAGGGGATGGGATGTGCCTGATAGCAATCGCTATCACTCTCTACTCTAATAAATTCCAAATCAAGTTCTCAGACTAATGACCATTTCTCATTAAGAAACAAATACTGCAGACAAAAGCTCTAATCCTGGATAAAGAGGCATTAGCTCTTTATTCAGGAGTCCAAGATGAATGCATTGATAATTGGTGTGAAGCGCAGTGATGTGCCTTTACTGATTTATGAAAATAAATGCCGTGAAACATATCTACAAAAAGAGCTACACTGATAAACAACAGTCTGTTATTTGTGGGATAATTGGTATATTTTATACCAAAACCTCCCGCAAGTGCATCTTAACTATAAACCAAGCACAGTGAACATAGCCAGTAAGATAGTAAAGCAAATCTATCAGTCATATCAATGTAATATACTATTAGCAGAAACATTCTCCTGAAATTATAACACACGATTAACACAAACTGTGTAGAGCTAGTTTGTTTCATCTTGGTTTTACAGATGTTGCTCCTACTTCAGTACAAGTCACCTGAAGACATTCTCTGGTTTAATAATCAGATATCTGTCTCTATAAGCACAACAATCAAACCTTAAAATCCCAAATACTTTGAGACAGATCAGAACATGTGGTCTATACCACCAAATAAAATATCGAATAAAAATCACAAGGTTCAAAATATACTCCGGACACCAAGTTCAATTTTTAAATTAACATTCACATGGAAGAACCCTCGACATAGTGTGTTACATTTTCACTGCAAAATTAATAAATTCATCACAAACCTGCTTTATTCTGATAAAAGGTGCATATGGTTTGAAGAAAGTTTGTTTTTATTTTGAAACATTAAAAGCAAAATTGGTCCAGAAAATTTGTAGAAGTGAGTAGTATTGCACAAACATGTCCAATTCTACACAGTCCTACAAAAAATTTCTAGACCAATTTTCACTAGATTTTACAAAAATTCACGAGAGTATGTGGTGAAAAAAAAGCTAAAGTCCTTTGGGTTTATTACACCCGAGCCATAGGGGCTCATCAGGCCGGTGCTTATCCCGATTTCATTGGTTTTCGCTCATATGGGTTTCGCCCAGGTAATTTTTGCCCAAATTGCGGGGACATGTTTTTCGCCCAACTTATTTTTTTTATGAATTTTTAAAAAAAAATTGAATTCATAGTTATTTACAGATTTGTGACACTTCCCTTCATAAGAGGTGATGAATATAACTAACCCTATCCCCTAACTTTAACCACTTGGGCGAAAACCATCTAGGCGAAAACCAGCAGCACCGAAAACCAAAACCAGAAAACCAGCAGCACCGCTTATCCTCGGTTTCCATAACATGAAGGAACCAGGAGTTCAACTCCTCCTGGATGGGGCGCTAGTCCATCGCAGGTTACCTTCCCAGTATATTTTACTGGTACCCATTTATCCTGCTGGGTGAACAGAGGCACACTTGCGGTTGAAACTTTGCCCAGGTGTCTTAGCACAGTGGGGGTCTAACTGGGATTTGAACATACAACCTCCCGATCATGAGCGCAGCACCCTCACCACTACGCCACCGGCGACACACGAGAAAATAAGAACATACAAAATAAAGTAAGAGCATACTGTGACTTACCAATATTGCCGAGGCGGATATGCAGTTTGCCTTTGACAGTGGTGTAGACACTCATGGCAGGCATGGCCTTCTGTCCACCAGCAGGCTCGCTTGCTAGACTGGTATCCTGCAGGTATTCACTGCTAATGACCTCCAGCTCATGAATCACCTGCACAGCGGCTCGTCCCTGACGCAACAGATGCTGCAGACACAAAACAAACAAATCAGCATATCTTCAAATGTTTTCCCCTCACCGGTTTAATTAATGCATTCAACTACTTTTTAATTGAAAATTTTATCTTTTACAATTTATTACTTCACTGATTCGATCTTCTTCATGCATAGAAATGTTTGTTTAGCATCTTTTTCTGCTAATTTTTAAACTGGATTTTATAGTTTATTGGACACTTGACTTGTTTTTATATTACCCTTGTGGTTTGTGTTTGTAATATTTTATGTAGCACTAAAATTTAATAAAAATGATTATTACTGATTGAGGCACAACTGGTATCCAGGGAACATATCATTAAGCATCTCAGAGAGGTATTGCTGAATAGCAGACCAGCCATCTGGAAAAATGTCCCAGTGGGCAGGTAGGTCTGAATGGCCACACAGAGTGAGCGTGAGAAAGCGAGCGAGAGAAGGCTTAATTAAGACAGTCTAGACCTGTGAAGCCTGGGAATAATCAATAAGTGTGGATGGTAGATAGTGACTGTACAGGCTTAAGCACACGTCACCATTAACATACACTGACGAATGAAAATATACTGATAGCTGAGCAGCTCAACACGGTTTAGAGCTGATTGAAAACAAAACAAAACACAAAAAAGCCTAAAACTTCCAGCTAGCAGTAACCGTGTTTCCCTGAAGATAAGACCTAACCACAAAATCAGACCTAGAGTGATTTTACAAGATGATTTTAATATAGCCCCTCCCCTTAAAATAAGCCCTAGTTGAGAGCGCAAGCAATTCATTGGCCTGCTACTCACTCAGTCTAGGGCTCGAGGCGAAAGCGCTGACTCATCTAGTATTAGGCAGCTTTACCTAAGGTACGCTGTCAAAGCATCAATCCTTGCGCGTTGAGGCTCAGTCGATGACGTCAGCGACTGCTTTAAAACGAGGACATACACTTGCGTCCATAAAAATCACTAAAATCTCTCGATTCGGTTCTGGTTACAATTCTTTCCCATGGTTTCAAAATTCCATGACATGGTATAATTCTATGCGGTCGTCATAGCGACGTCAATCAAACTTATTTCAAACTTGGTAGCTCACTTAGTTCCCAAAGTTTATCAAACGATATTTGACCCTAAATCTCGTTCCACTTTGATTTCACCCAGACAAGACGAGCACAAGAAAGAGTTATTCAATTGAGTACAAGAAAGGAATTGTGGAGGAATCATTGGGCCAAGAATCTTACTGCTTCCTGTGAAGAAAAGAATTTGGATCTCCGAATGGTTCGAAAATGGCGATCATCACCTAAAAATAAGTCCTAGTATCATGTTTCGGTATGAAAATTAATGTAAAGCCTGTCTTATTTTTGGGGAAACACGGTATATATATCTCTGCATGACATACAAAGCAGACAGTGGAAGTTTATTACAGAGATTCCTCGCTACTTCGAGCTTCAATTCATGCGGCTTCAGAGCATCGTGTTTTTGGTTTTTTTAAATATTCATCGAAATAAAAAAATAAGGAAATTCAGGAAGACTAAGGGGAAAAGTTAAGGAAAATAACAAATCCAAGCCAGTTATGCAGAAAAACCCTAAACAAACAACACAAAACCTCCCATTAAAACTACTTACATTGTTGTGAGGTGCGCATCTGAGTGCGTCTGTATGTGTGTGTATTTATATTTTATTTACATCTTATGCATTATTTTATAATGTTTAATTGTCATTATAAGCATTTATAGCATTAATATGTATTTATTGATATTATATACACATATACAGGGGCAGTGATGGTCTAGAGGTATAGGGCGCTGGATTGCTGATCCAAAGGTTGGGGGGTCGAGTCCCACTCTCCACAAGGTTGTCACTGTGCAGCTAACTGGGTTATCAAAGGCGGGCCATGTCCGTCGCTGTCTATGGTGTGAGGCATGTAAAAGAACCATTGCTGACTTTCGTAAAGAGTAGCTGCAAAGTCGTCAGCGTGTTTCTGTCCCTTGCTAAAAAAGGGTTGTGACAGGAAGGGCATCCGACGTAAAAACCTCTGCCAAATCAAACGTGTGAATCAGATGATTCGCTGTGGCGACTCCCGAGTAAAAGGGAAAAAGCCAAAAGGAAGAGATACACATATACATATACGCCGAGGGGGTTGGATCCTACTTCATGGAATTTTTTGGTTGCAGGGGGATCTCGGTCCCCATTAACCGCGGAAAGTGAGGGATCTCTGTATATTAGACTTTGTACCAGAGCAAAACTCAAGTGCTTTGTGGTAAAATTGATGTATAAAAAAAAAAGCATTCTCAAAATATCACATTCACAACAATTACCCACATAAGGTTGCAGCGAGCTTGAACTTTGACCTATGACTTCCAAAATCTAATCAGTTCATCCTTGAGTCAGAGTTGGCTTCGATGCAAGAGTTCAAACAAAATCCTTCAAAGCAATCTCTCGTTCACAACATGGACCGACATGAAGCAGGAGTGACCTTGACCAAGATCTCAGCTAAAGTCCAGGGGGTAATAGTGCTTTTTCTGTGGTTGCTCCAGGCTTTGGGATGATCTTTATTTTTTAAGGTACAGATTCTCCACCTCTTGAGATTTTTAAAAAATAGCTTAAGATCCACTTTTTCTTTTCTGCTTTTCAAAGTGTGTAATTGTGTGATATATGATGTTAATTTTCATTCTTTTTGGACTTGCCTTATTCTTCTGCATTATGTTTGCTGTCCGTTTACACTTATTTTTGTTTATTTAATTTTCATAGTAAAAAGTAAAGGTAAAGTCCGTTGGGCTTTTTCACCCGAGCCATAGTGGCTTATCGGACCGGTGCTTATCTCCAGTTTCCATAGTGTGAAGCGACGAGGAGTTCAACTCCTCCTGGATGGGATGCTTCTGTATTACGTTTGCTGTCTGGTTACACTTATTGTTGTTTATTGCATTTTCATAGTACTCATTCGAATACTTTATTATTCTGTATTATGAGATTCACATGCCTTTTTATACGTCTCTTTGGCACAACTTCTGTTGATTTTTAAATGTGCGATTATATAATAAATCAATCTGACTTGACTATGTTATCCAAATTTTAATTATTAACTAACTATATTATCCAATTTTAGCGATATTCAAGGTGGGCTTTTGTGCAAAGTTTGAAAAAAAATTCTAAAAATGATCTTGAGAAATATCCACAATAATGGCAAACTGCCAGATATCACAAGGCATCACATTGTTCGGTTAGTTTGAATCTGAGCCCCTTTTGGGTGTGGTTCATTAACATCTCAGCACTCACTCTGGAGTGATACAGAACACAGCGCGTGACTGACACAAGGAGGTTTTGTCAAGGACCCAAGCAAACACTAGTGTTTGACAGCAGTGAGAAAGCAGTGTGACCCTGAAGTGACCGGATTATGAGAAATGAACAAAACGTTGTGTATATTTTGTGGATGTAAGCTACGAGCTGCAACAATATTGTAAAACTGCAGATGTGTCATGTACTGCGAATATGTAGATTCAAACAAGAAGAGAAAACTTGAAATGCATTTCCAGAGGGAAATGTAGATGTGACTGGGCAGCATTGCAAAAAAAAACAAAAAAACAAAAAAAACAAACAAAAATGAAATAAAAATCAAATGAATGCAGCTCAACACAGATAGGTGTGCATATACAGGGATCCCTCACTTTCCACGGTTAATTGGGACCGAGATCCCCCTGTGACTGTCCGTGAAGTAAGATTGACAGATGCGCACCTCACATAAAAATGTAAGTAGTTTTGATGGGGGGGTTTTGGGTTGGTGTTTTTTTTTTTTTTTTTTTTTTTTTTTTTGGGGGGGGGGTTTGTTTGCATAATTGTCCTTGTTTTGCGGCATTTTCCTTAACTTTCCCCCCGATTCTTCCTCAATTTCCTTTTTTAATTCGATGAATCTATCTATCTAGTGCCTGAGTCGTAGGACGATCATTGGTGACCCGCCATGAAGGATAACACCCTGGTTATCATCTTCATGGAGGTTTTTCTTGGCAGGATTAGTGCAGTGGTTTGCCATTGCCTTCTGCATGATGCGAACTTACGGGCAATTAAGAACGGCCAATTAACCTACTGTGCACGTCTTTGGATTGTGGGAGGAAACCGAATCACCTGGAGGAAACCCACGCAAGCACGGGGAGAACATACAAACTCCAAACAGAAACGCCCAGGCCGGGAATTGAACCCAGGCCTTCTTGCTGTGAGGCGGACGTGCTAACCACTAGGCCACCACATTCAATGAATATTAGAGGGGGGGGGGGACTTGCGATGCACTGAAGCCACATGAATTGAAGCACAAGGTAGCGAGGGATCTCTGTATTGTACCTGGATAAAACAGAAACATAAAACAGAAACATAACCAGGCAGTCACACTCTGATTCCAACACCCCACTTATGCCACTAGGGCTAAGTATGATAAGTATGTCTAGAACAGATAACAAAATCATCCACAACCACCCAACAAAACTTATCAACACTATAAAGTTAAAAGTTTATGGACAGCCGACCATCACATCCATGCCCATCCCCAAAATATTGCCTGGTTGGAGACCCAAATCTGTATGAGAGTGTTACAGTGCACAAAGAAATGACTATGGGACATACGTCTAATAATGACAAAATGATTGGCAGGTTGTATAAAATGCCGAATATTTCAAAAGAGAGAAGACTGACTCTACAGAATCCGTGTACAAGGTGAAGATGCTTTTAAAAATTCACATTTTTCTCAACTGTCTTTTTTTTTTTTTTAATATACACCTCTTATAGGCAAATATGCTGTAAAGTGCCTGTCAGTTTCCCAGCAGGCTACTAATTTATAATTTGAGCCAAGTAAAGCTCACCTGAACATACCTTAAAGTCAAATGCTAATTGAGCGGATTAACATGGTAATT
>CM045749.1:16994228-16996728 GCA_024760905.1 Plotosus lineatus
ATGTGTTGGGTGTACCTTCAGCGGAATGGCAGCAGAGCCGATGAGCAGTAGCGAGTCGCTGTCCCACACGTCTATGTGCACTGTATGAAATGCAAGGTAGCGGAGGAACCATGTACGCTCACCAGGCTTTAGGAAGGAAGGATCAACAAGATACTGCAACTGCAGCCCAGGGGGTCCTGAGACACACACACACAAGTTTATAATGAAGGAAGAACAGTATAACCATATGGAAGTTCCAAAAGCATAATGTTTCAATAATCACAAAACAGCAATGCATTATTATAAAATATAATATACAGCGATCCCTCGCTACTTCGTTCTTCAGTTTATACGGCTTCAGTGCATCGCAGGATTTTCTCAAAAATATTCATCGGGGAAAAAAAAGAAATTTAAGGAAAAATAGGGGAAAAAGTTAAGGAAACTGCTGCAAAACAGGGCAAATTATGAAAAAAAACCCAAACAAAAACAACCCAAAACCCCCCAACAAAACTACTTACATTGTTATGTGAGGTGCGCATCCGAGTTTGCGCGCGTGCATCTGTATGTGTGTGTATTTATATTTTATTTACATCTTACGCATTATTTTTGAATATTTATTGTCAGGATTTATAGCATTGAATATGTATTTATTGATGGAAGATTTGAGAGAGATATTGATATTATATTATATATATATGTATGTATACGTCAGTCAGAGGGGGTCGATCTTACTTCGCGGATATCGGTGGCTGCGAGGGTGTGTTTCAGTCCCCATTAATCGTGGAAAGTGAGGGATCCCTGTAATGCACTTGCTGTGCATGGATTATCTGGTGTTATTATATGGCAACGGCAGTACTGTATTATCTGATCTGATTGATCGTGCAGGCAATCAATCGCGTATCTGATTGGATCTGCGCTGTACGTTATGATCTTAAGAAGCTTCCAGTGAAACATTTAGCATTTTCTTGACTTGACATTTTCTTATAATAGAAAGCTGATAGAGGGAATATCCTAAAAGCAGTTTATGAAGTTTCACCACTGCTTGTCAGAAAGCATTCATCACAGGAAGGAAAACAAGCTGAAAGCCACCCAAGCCTTGCAGACATGGATGGAGACACCTTGTTTAGAAGTGTGCAGTTTGAAGCTACGTAGGACCCCAACCGAAATGAAAACAGTTACAATGCCTGAAGTAAATTCTTAAATGGCTAGCATTTTAAATTTTGATTACATATTTTATATCATATAAACAAAAAAAAAAATACATTTTATTAATTAACACGGTTATTTTTTTAAATAAACATCATATTTTAAACAACAGCAAATGTAGCACATGTTGAAACACAATACGATAAAATTCCTGAAGGTTAACACTGATGCCGATGCTTGCAGCCTTGTTAACCTGATACGAGTTCCAAGTAGGAAACAAGCCATTGCATTGCTGAACCACCAAGACTCCTGGAGCAACAGTCTTGTAGTTGATGGTGTCAAATGCTGCTGAAAGATCCAAGACGTCGAGGACTGATGACATCCTGGCTTACAGTGTGTCAATCCAAGGAATCTTTAAACTCTGACGGGTTAATTGCTTTTCCCTTAGAGATCGGGCGAGAAGGCCAGCCATCAGGGAAAAGCTTGGAGTCGAACCGCTGCTCCTCCATGTTGAGAGGAACCAGGTTGAGGTGACTCGGGCATCTGGTTAGAATGCCTCCCTCTGTGTGGTGTTTCAGACACGTTCAACTGGGAAGAGACCTAGAACACACTGGACAAATTATGCATCTGGTCTGGGAACGGTTTCTTGACTGGTCTTTGTGTCTCCTGGAGAAGCTGGGGGAGTGGCTGGAGGGGGGGGGGGGGGGGGATGTCTGGACCGCACTGGTTAGGCTACTGCTCCAACAAACCAACCCTGGATTAAGTGGAGGATGACAATGATGATGATGATGATGATGATAGTTATTGCTTAATTGGTGTTGCCTGAAAGTTCGGAATTTTTTTAGTTGACTTTGCATGGTTGCTTTTTGACCAAAAAATTGGCTGTTTCGATTCCGAGGGGGTGAGCTGCACCTTCAATACATATAAAATACACGTGACCCTGTTTTTGTATAATAATTGATTGAATTTTTACATTTTTTCATGATGTTTTTGCACAAGAACCTCACCTTTAACTGCAGACACAATTTAAATTAAGTCAACTGTTTGCTTGTTTAAATATTTTGGAGTAAAAAAAAAAAAAAAAATCAATATTTTCATTGGATGTAGTAGGCCTCCGTCAGTCCCGAAGGACTATGGCTGTGCTCTGGCTGGGATCCCGGCTGGTGATACTCTCCAGTGCACAGAGCCGGGGTAGGGAGCAATGGAGGACAGGCTGTTACCCAAGCAGTTACCCCCTCTCTCGGCACCACCGGAAGAATCCAATGGAAGGGCAAGTGCCGATACGACTGGGTTTTTGATATATATATATATATAGTGTGAGGCTTGTGGCGTAGTGATTAGGGTGCTGCACTCATGATCGGGAGGTTGTGAGTTC
>CM045749.1:16999228-17024228 GCA_024760905.1 Plotosus lineatus
CCTGTGATTGGCCAGTGCTGACAGAAGAGGCCTTGGCACCCAGTAAATTGATGGCTATGGCATCATTAGGACACAAACTACCTTTTATCAGTGTTTACTCAGTACACATAGAGGACAAAGTTAAATTTCAGAATCAGGAATATGCAAAAACGTGAGTTTGGCACAAAATCATCACATAACTATTTTCTGTATTGAGAGGACACTGATTCTATATTACAAAGTTTGTCTGACAATGCAGTCCCCCGGTTTCAGGAAATTCAAATACACCCACAACACACAATGACAATATATCAAACTGCTTAAGTGCGGGATCTCAAGAAATCAGGACCTGTCTATATCTACACTAAAATACTCACATTTTACTTGAAGGAGGCAGATTGGTGGGTGGAATTAGAACAGCACTGCTGTTATGATGAAATACAAAGTAAGTAACTGTTTTCTTTTTCTCTGCAAATAAATCAATATTATGGGTATTAAAGGGACATCAAAAGGTAGGCAGTATTGTTAACTATTGCTTTAGACTTTGAAATAGTTCGTGAATATACATTCAGATTGTTGTGTGAAAATATGAGGAATAATAGCAACAGGCTAAAATAGCATTTATATTTCTTTATCTATAATCTCTTAATCTCTCTCTCTATTATATACATATACACACATACATATACACACATACATACATACATATATACATATATATGATTTTCTGAGTAGGTCCTTCCGTAGGAGAGTGCTCAATACGTTTTGGTAGAGCAAATAACAATAAAAATAAAAAGGACAGGACAAAGACTTTCTATTGAAACTCCATTTATCACTACAGATCTGTTTCGAGGGGTGATGAAACCGTCCTCTCTCTTCAGGTGATTATAGAAGAATTTTCTTTTCCTTTTGGCTTTTTCCCTTTTACTGATTCGCACGTTTGATTTGGCAGAGGTTTTTACATCGGATGCCCTTCCTGTCACTACCCTTTTAGCAAGGGACAGAAACACGCTGATGGCTTTGCAGCCTACTCTTTACGAAAGTCTGCAATGGTTCTTTTACATGCCTCTCACCAGTGAGAGACATGGCCCGCCTTTGATAACCCAGTTAGCCGCACTGGGGGCCTGAAATCAAATATAGTATTAAACTTAAACCAGCCTTTTGAAAAAAGTCCTCACTTGGATAGTTAAACATATTCCGCTCCTCAGTATGTAGAAAACACACACACACACACACACACACACACACACACACACACAGTGCTTGGTACCCATCACTGCCCTTTCATTATTTCAAAAGGTTAAACCGAGCACTATGTGGCAGGCAGACAAACACATATCATGGCTTCTAATGAGAAAGGAAAAAGCAAAAGTGAAGTTTTATTGCAGCCTTGTAAAGTTGTGGGTCACATTTAGTGCTAATGAATGGCGGACATAGAGAGAGGGGCTAATGAGTGCATCTGGCAGGAGAGCAAACCCACCATGCCAGCTCAAGTGTCTCACTAACAAAAAGAGCATCACTGAGTCATCCCTGCTTTCATTCTTTTCACACCCTTCCAGTGGGCCCAGTGTGAACGAGAACATTCCTTTAAAAATGAAAGTTCAGAGTCACCAACTGCCTCTGTTTACTTTTTGAGAAAGACTATTCCTGCTAAAATACTGTTGGGTGGGGAATCTCTTGAAGCATACTAGTGCGAGTTTTAGGTGCTTTGTGAGCCCGCAGATGACATTAAACACCAGGTGGTTGTTTACCGACACCCACTCACAGCCAACAGGAATGCAAAGACCCATACAATCAACATTTCATGTTCCATCTCACGGCTTGAATACACACGTCAGCATTTGCCTAATATTGTGTACCTCTCTTCTTGTGCTGCCAAGGCTGGCTATTATAGACACTTTCAGCGGTAGGCAGGGGCCAGCATGAGCACTGTGACCCATCTGTGTCTACACAGCCCCGTATGCAGGACATAGTGATGCACTGTTTGTATTGACATCTTTCTTTCACAGCCAGGTTTAAAGTTTTTCAGGAATTTGTGCTGCAGTAGCTCTTCTGCGGGATCGGATCAGAAGAGCTAGTCTTCGTTCCACAAACTTGACAGTGAGTCTTGGGTTTCCTTATTCCTGTCTCTGGATTACTGGTTGTCTGTCCTAGGACTACTTTTGGCAGGCACCAACCATAGCATATTGGATAACGATTCTTACACGTGAACAGTTTTTCTGCTTCCAGCACATCAACTTCAAGAAATGCCCGTTTACGTCTCCCTGATACATTCCACCCTCATGACAGATGCCATTATAATAACGATACGTTATGCCGCAATTTAATTCATTCATTCATTTTCTGAGCCACTTAATCTGAATTTGGGTTGCAGGGAGGCTAGTAGAGGCTAGACTCTAGGAGAGGGAAGAGTATACCCTGAGGTACACCCCAGCTCACCAGGCCATAGCAGGGCAGAAACATGCTGATGCCTATGCAAGTTCACTCTTGACGAAAGGCAGCAATAATTCGTTTACATGCCTCTCACCAGAGACAGTGAGAAACATGGCCGGTTAACTCAGTTTGCTGCACTGGGGGACAGCGGTGACAACCCGTTGGTAGTGGGGCTTGAACCCTTTACCTTGAGATCAGTAATTGATCACCGTGCCACCAGGCCACCGCTGCTCTTTAATTGAAATCACTTATTTGTGTTACAGACATTGCTTCAGTGAAACTGTAATGTAGCTTTACATAGCAACCAAATTTGGGAAAGAATTTAAACATTTCTCTATAAATCCGACAAACGGAAAGCAGTCTCAATTGGGTGGCACGAAATAAAAATAGAAACAGTGTAGCAGAAAATTTATTAGTTTATTTCGTTTAATTGATTTCTAGGCTTAATCTCTCAGTATTTTTATTGCTGAGCCTGATTAGTGTGTATACAGTCATCCACTGTCCTTTTTAATAGGAACACAAGTATTAATGCTCATTTTTCATACAATCTATTCAACCAATCACAAAGGAAGCCAGTCATGTACTTTTGGTGAGCTAACCTTTGTGTTTTTGGTTTAAATACTGGATATATTAAGAATTAAAAATGTGAACATCTCAGTTATGTCTATTTGAATTTCCGGATATAACAAATTAAGAATAAATTCAGTGGGGATGAATGCTCATGTAAAAAAAAATATATATATATATATATCAATTATATACAAGAACCCCAGCTCCACTACCACCACATGCATTCATTTTGTTGCACAATGCACCAGCTACATGCCAGCTTCCAGATGCTCAAATCCCCATCCAATTTAGCAAAACCTGATATGTTTGGGAAGCCTGCCATCTTTGTCAGAGACATAACTTAAATTTGTTTTGTTTTCCCGCCCCAACTTTCTCCTTGTTCCTCTTGTGGTTGCTTTAAGCACTGTACACAGAAAATAACAAAACTCTTTCAGCAATATTAAGTTTTTGTGGTTGAAGTTATAAACTATTATTCATCAAGTCCACAAAAAAAAAAAAAAAGTATAACTTCTCATTAAAAATAAACAAATAAATTAACTACAGAAACATTCTAAATTTTCTTTAGCGTAAGAAATGGAAGAATGAGTAAACGTTTACATTTTGCTAAGTATTGAGACAAAACAAGATTTAAAAAAGGCCAAGCGGATGCACTGTGCTGATGTTCTTACCTGATCCAACACTGCCATCTCTGTTGGCAGCCCACAGAATGCAGGGGTAATCAGGTCTCGAACCTCCCTCAGATGCCACAAGTTTAAGGCGCTGTGTGGTGACAGGAGGAAAGCGGTACAATTGAAAGGTAAAATGTATCATGGTTGGCCATTCCATGTTTATGCCTGCCTGGTGGACCCTACAAAATAAAGAATTCTGGGTAAGCAAAGATGGCGGTTAGGGCTAGATACAGAAACAACTGAAGCCAGACCAAATAATTACTTGAATTATAAAATACATTTCCAAAGCCTCTCACCACAAAGTAGGAAGCACACAATTTTATAGAATGTAAGTGGGGCAGTGGTCGCTGAGTGGTTGAGACAATGGATTACCAATCTGAAGGATTGGGGATTAGTCCACAGTAACATTACTGTCAGGCCCATAGACAAGGCCCTTAATTATACATCGCTCTGTTGTAAAAAAAAAAAAATAAAATAAATAAATAAATACATTTTTAAAAAATGTTATTGTAAGTTGCTATAGATAAGAGAGTCTGCAAAATGCAATAAATGTAAATGTAAAATGTAGCTGTACAATGTGCCATCATACTATGCCAAACAAAGCCAGCATGAAGAAGACATGATCTGCATATCTGCATAGTTTAATGAATACAAATGTACATGAATTTGACCTGTACAGAACACTGACATCAACCCACTTTCACAGTTCAACCTTTGAATTGAACTGGGCTGCAAAATGCACCAGAGGTGTCTCAGAATCAGAATCGTTTTATTGACCCCAGAGGAAATTGTGTGCACACAGTTTCTGCATACAAGTGAGAGTGAAGATAAAGTTCTTCGACAAAGACAACTTTAGAAAATGAGAAACATGTAAATGTGTACACATACACACATACTGTATATGGACACAAATATATAAACATGCACATATACCAGACATACACACACACACACACATATATATATATATATATATATATATATATATATATATATATATACACACACACACACACACACATACACACACACAGTAGGCCCTTGACTATTTGCGGTTTTGTACCCACGGTTTGAGTATTCACTGACTGTCGAGCAACCGGCATGTGATTCAAATTCAGCCAATGGCTGCCCTCCTTTCTCCTAATTGGTTGAGCTGATGTCCCGCCCCTTTTTCCTCATTCGCACACAAGTTGTCAATGAGCCTCTTTTTTGTGCGTGTTTTAATTACCAATTAAGCTTTATGATACCACTCAAACGCTGTGCGTCTTCTCTGGCTAAGCGATAGAAAGCCAATGGGAGGCCAGCGGGGCGTGATGTTTGAACGTCATTGATGGAAGAGCAGTTCGTACATCGTTTGAATGACGCGTTTTAATGTTTGAATGGCGCGTTTGAATTTTTAAGATGGTGCTCCCATAACGTGAACTTGTCTCGTATACTGAGACAAAAAGTTTAGGAAAATGCTTTTTGTAACCTGAATTTTTCGTTTGGTGAGACTTTCGTAAAGTGAGGTACCACTATATATATACACATACACACACAAAAAGGTGCTGGATCGCTGATCCTAGGGTCAGGGGTTCGAGTCCCACTCTCCACTGTCCCCCTAGTGCAGCTAACCGGGCTATCAAAGGCCGGCCATGTCTCTCACTATCTATGCTAAGAGGTTCATGTAAAAGAACCATTGATGACTTTCGCAAAGAGTAGTTGTATAGCAGTCAGCATGTTTCTGCCCCTTGCTAAAGGTTTGTGTTAGGAAAGACATCTGACGCAAAAACCTACGCTAAATCAAACATGCAATCATTCGCTGTGGCGACCCCTGAGGAAAAAGGGAACAGCCGAAAGGAAAAGAATATTTTATATTATATATATATATATATACACATACACACACATATACATACATACATACATACATACACAGAATATGAATATATAACTGTGGATGTTGTTATATGAAGGAGTTGTCAAGTTTAATGGCCACAGGTACAAATGATTTCCTGTGTTGTTCACTGATGCATTTAGGTTATATCAGTCTCTTACTGAACATGGGGCAGTGGTGGTGTAGTGGTATATGTTCGAGTCCCACTCTCCACAAGGTTGTCACTGTCCCCCCCAGGGCAGCTAACTGGGTTATCAAAGGCGGGCCATGTCTCTCACTATCTATGGTGTGAGGCATGTAAAAGAACCATTGCTGACTTTCGTAAAGAGTAGCTGCAAAGTCGTCACCGTGTTTCTGTCCCTTGCTAAAAGGGTTGTGACAGGAAGGGAATCCGACGTAAAAACCTCTGCCAAATCAAATGTGCGAATCAGATGATGCGCTGTGGCGACTCCCGAGTAAAAGGGAAAAAGCCGAAAGGACGACACAGTCTCTTACTGAACGTGTTCCTGTGACTGATTAGCAAGTTGGGAAGTGGGTGGGAGGTATTGTTTGTACTGTGCTTGTTTTGGACAACATTCTCCTTTCTGACACTACCATCATAGTCCAGCTCCATCCCTAAAATGTCACTGGCCTTGTGAATTAGTTTGCTCAGTCTGTTTGCATCTGCAAACCCCAGCCTGCTGCCCTAGCATGTAACAGCACAGAGGACACAACAGACTCATGGAATATCCTGAGAATGATCCGCAGACGTTAAATGACAAACTCCTCATAAATTAGAGATGGCTCCACCCTTTTTGTAAAAATGGGTTAGTGTTCTTTACCCAGTAAAGTTTATTGTGAATATGAACCCCTAGGTATTTGCAATCCTTTACTATTTCCACTTTGTCACCCTGGATAGAAACAGGGGTCACCGAAAATGCACAATCAGTTCCTTGCTCTTTCTCACATTAAGCTGCAGATGATTCTGCTCACACCATGTGATGAAGAAATCCACCACAGTACAATATTTCATTTCATCACCTCCACTGACACATCCTACTACACAGCAAAGTCAAATTTCTGAAGATCTCTGTGCAGTACCTGAAGTGTGTTGTGTAGAGTATGTAGAGGAAGGGGGGGAATTCTTTGTGGTGCTCCTAGGGTGTTGCTGACTACTGTGTCCAACATGCAGTGCTGCATACGCACATATTATCAAGTTCTAGTCAGGTAGGCCACAATACAGGACACAAAAGAGGCATCCACCTTGCATCGATGTCAGATTCTCACCCAGGCGGGTCAGCCTGATGATGCTGAATGCAACTGGAAAAGTCAGAAAACATGAGTCTCACAGTACTAGCCAACTGGTCCAAGCGAGTCTAGAAATGGTTAAGCTTTAATATGATAGAGTCCTCGACCCTGAGATGAGGTTGGTAGGTGAACTGTAGGGAGTCTATATTTTGTTTAACCATGGGTTGGAGTTGATCCAGTATTAGTTTCTTGGTGGTCTTCATGGCATTTGAAGTCAGTTCCAAGAGTCTATAATCCTGGGGGCTACTGGAATGTGGGCTCTTTGGTACAGGAACTAGGCTTAACATCTTCCACTACACTGGGACCCTCTGCAGACTCAGGGTCATTATGAAAATATAATGCAAGACTCCACAGAGCTGGGGGGGGGGGGGGGGGGGGGCTGTCTGGATCTGCTGCCTTGTGTGAGTGAAATCTTCTAAGGTTGCTTCTTGACCTGATTATAAGTGAAATTGACAGTTGAGAGGTGGGTCAGATCCATCATAGAAGGCAGCTGTATATTGAGAAGGAGAGAGAGAGAAAGTAGTGTGGCAGAAAGGTTCAGGCTTGCTCCTGACAAGTTTTAGAGGGGTGCTGTGCACTAACTGCAGTGTCAAATCTGCTAAACAGCATATTCAACTCATTGGCACCTTCCTCAGTTAATCTGTTGATGGATGGCCTGAAACTAGTGGTCTTCATATCACTCCAAACCTCTCTAATTTTGTTCTGCTGGAGTTTCCAATCCAGCTTTCTCTTGTAATTGTCATTTGCCTCTCTGATCTTGACTGTCAGTGAAGTTTGGATCTTCCTTGCCTCCTCTCTATTGCCAACCCTGAATGCATTATTCTGGTTGTTGAGGAGGGATTTAATGTCTTTAGTCACCCAGTGCTTGTTATTTGGGTAACAAAAAAACATTTGAGCTGGACAATTGTGTTGGTGTAGAAATAAATATAGTGTGAAACGCACTCAGTAAGCCCATCAATGTAATCATTGAGTGGCTCACAGAGCGCGGGACAATCTGTAGTTTGAAACATGAATTGGAGCTCTTTCATGGCCTCCTCTGGCTGACTCTCTCTTACCAGTCTTTGTTATCGTAAGTTGCCTATTCAGAACAGCCATATAGCATGAAGAGTCTATAACCACCATCCAGTATCTGGCCTCACTAATCCTCTTGGGGATAAATGGACAATTCCCAAAGCCACACTTTAAACTTTTGTGAAAAGACTGGAGGTTATGATGACATTGAAAGGCAGACTACCGTAAATATGGAATGGAACATTCAACAAGCGGGTCTCAGGTGTCCATCGAAGTCTGTACAAAAAAAAAAAAAAAACGCTCCCCGACTTACGTTTTTAACTGGTTCCGGACGGCCGAACGCAAGTTGAAAGTGAATGCAAGTTGTTACAGTGACCTATGACGCGCATACTGTACTATAAATCCATAAATACCATTACCGTATCTTATAAAAAAAAACCTAAATCTAGTATAAACATAACATTGTAAAATAATATCAAATATATCAAATAACATCAACATTAATTTCAAATAAGTCACTTATTCATGCAGAGTCCATTTACATGAAACTTAAAACAGCCAATCAACACTTACAATATGTGAGGCACTCAATACCGAAAGTAGTGTACTTGCAAAAGTAGTGTACTTACTGTGGGTTATACGGACTTCTGGTCCTTTGAGTGCGCAAGGGTGCCGTTGAACTCCTTCAGAACACTGCCTACACTAATGTGAATCACCAGTAGAGCGGAGAGTTTTTTCTTTTGTGGATTGGATTTTCATTCATTTTACAACTCTCTTTGCTTAACTGAGTATGCATGGTAGATTGCGCCGATCCGAGCAGATAGTTAATTCATCTCTGTGTATGAGATTTGCACCCATGCTAGTAGGCTTATGCTTCTGACCAACCATATTTGCTTAGGGTTACAAAAGTCCACAAAACTGTGTAAACACAAAGATCACACACATGCATACATACATATACTAGTCCTTCTCAAAAAATTAGCATATTGTGATAAAGGTCATTATTTTCTGTAATGTACTGATAAAAATTAAACTTTCATATATTTTAGATTCATTGCACACCAACTGAAATATTTCAGGTCTTTTATTGTTTTAATACTGATGATTTTGGCATACAGCTCATGAAAACCCAAAATTCCTATCTCAAAAAATTAGCATATCATGTTCAGGTAGTCTAAACGAGCTATTAACCTAATCATCTGAATCAACCAATTAACTCTAAACACCTGCAAAAGATTCCTGAGGCTTTTAAAAACTCCCAGCCTGGTTCATTACTCAAAACCGCAATCATGGGTAAGACTGCCGACCTGACTGCTGTCCAGAAGGCCATCATTGACACCCTCAAGCAAGAGGGTAAGACACAGAAGGAAATCTCTGAGCAAATAGGCTGTTCCCAGAGTGCTCTATCAGGCCACCTCAGTGGGACGTCTGTGGGAAGGAAAAAGTGTAGCAGAAAACGCTGCACAACCAGAAGAGGTGACCGGACCCTGTGGAAGATTGTGGAGAAGGGCCGATTCCAGACCTTGAGGGACCTGTGGAAGCAGTGGACTGGGTTACAGATGTCGCATTCCCCAGGTCAAGACACTTTTGAACCAGAAACAGCGGCAGAAGGGCCTGACCTGGGCTACAGAGAAGCTGCACTGGACTGTTGCTCAGTTGTCCAAAGTACTTTTTTGGATGAAAGCAAATTTTGCATGTCATTCGGAAATCAAGGTGCCAGAGTCTGGAGGAAGACTGGGGAGAAGGAAATGCCAAAATGCCTGAAGTCCAGTGTCAAGTACCCACAGTCAGTGATGGTCTGGGGTGCCATGTCAGCTGTTGGTGTTGGTCCACTGTGTTTTATCAAGGGCAGGGTCAATGCAGCGAGCTTTCACAAGATTTTGGAGCACTTCATGCTTCCATCTGCTGAAAAGCTTTATGGAGATGAGGATTTCATATTTCAGCACGACCTGGCACCTGCTCACAGTGCCAAAACCACGAGTAAATGGTTTACTGACCATGGTATGTCTAAACTCAAAATTGGACTTTTTTTTTATTTATGAAAAAATGTAAAACGAATGAACGTAAGTCGGGGAGCGTCTGTATTACAATTCTGGTTGCCTGGGACAAAGCATTTATAGTTTTAAATGGAAAACTTCGCTCAATAATCAGAAACCGACAATAATCCACACCCCCTACTGACTTTACAAGACTATTTTCTATGTTATTTCATAACAGTGCACTTCAATGCTATCAATTAGAGCATTTTTAATGCTATGACTGTTTTTTTTTTTTAATTCTACATATGCTAAATCTTTTTGCAAGGTGACATTTAATTCATTCATTTTCTGAACCGCTAAGTCCTAATTAGGGTTGCAGAAAGACTGGCACCCATCTCAGTCAACTCTGGGCGAGGGCAGAGTGCACCCTAGACAGCTTGCCAGACCAGTGTAGGGCAGAAAAAGGCTGATGGCTATGCAGCCTACATTTGACGAAAGTCAGCAATGGTTCTTTTACACCTCTTACCACAGACAGGTGAGAGACATGGCCAGCTTTCGATAACTCCGTTAGCTGCACTGGGAGACAGCAGTGATGACCTGACAATAGTAGGCTTGAACCACAGACCTTGGGATCAGTAATCCGGTAACCTACCACAAGGCCACCACTTCCCAAGGAGACACTTGGCAATATATATTCTTTTTGGATATGTCTCCAAACTATGGGATGGTTTTGCAACAAGTGATTTTTTCATCCCTAGAGTCTTCAAGGCAGAAGTTCTCTTTGCAACACTTTTCTGTTTATGAATCATTTTATTAATTTAAAAAAAAAAAATGGAATTAAAGCCTGCTCAAGGAACGGTCTATAATAAGTGATGACACGAACTAGTATTGTGACCTTTCCACTACAAAATGATGAAAACATAAATAGAGAAAAATGTTGTTCTTCAATTACAGTATAAGAAAGATGCTACTTGTGAATCGCTGTTGCGCTAGTGGATGAAAACTCTTTGGCGTGTCGCGTTCCAGCTAAATAATCTAGCTTCTGATAATGCTAACTCTACTTGGTCTCAGGGCAAAGCAAAATACACAGCTATAGATTAATTTACTATTAGATTTCAATGTTCCAAAATGTTTTATTACATATTTATTCAAGGGAAAAAAAAAAACATTTCAAAGTGTATTACCAAATGAAATGTACAGAAGCTAATGGTCAATGGCTTCATAGGAAGTTGTGATGATTTATGTAACTGGAAGTGCAGAGACTTTCATCACAAATAAAAAAAATCCTTCCTTTATGGAGGTCACTCAAATTCCCACATTCCAGTGTGACATTTTATTTATGACCTCATAATTCTGTCAGAATGAGTGAGTAAATTATAACGGAAGTTTAAGCCATCTGGTGCCTCAGCAATTCCTGGATATAAGATGGATCGTTTTCTTGCAAATGCACTGCTCCTTGGTCTTTAGCTGTCCCGGGAAAGAAAAATCAATATAAACACAGTTAGCTGTGATTTGTTGAAGTGTTTCTTTCCCCCCTGGATCTGTTACCCAAAACCTGACTTAATATAATGAAAATTAATTGTGTGCATTATGATCCAGCAACACTTTATACAAGTAATGTTTACTCAACCTCTAGTTCTGTCTAGCTCCATATACCCTTGCAGCCAGGACCATTCCACCTGGTTTATGTATACTAAAACCAAACAAATATATAAATAAAAGGAGTTAAAGAAAGAAAAAAAAAAAAATCAATGACTGCTGTGACATTTCTGAGCTGTGAAGGCTAAAGCGCATCTCTCTATTAGACGGGATAAATTAGAACAAAGAGACAGATTAAGGAGGGATGATTGCTTTCTTTGCCTTCTGTGGGAAGATTAGCAATCTATCACTTACCATTAGATAAAACCAAAATTGAACATAATCACCACACAAACACACACACACACACACACACACACACTTGCATAGTGCTCACTCCAAAAGCAAGTTGACCTCTGAGCCAATCAACCAGATTGGTTTCATCCATTATTGTAATCTCCTTTACAGCAAGCTTCTGTTATTCTTAATTATATCGCAGTCACGTGGAATTCATGAATCTGGTATTGATAAATTTTCAATATCAGCTGCTCTGACAATGATTATAATTGCAAGGCTTGACATCACAGGTTTACGATAATGTGCTTGGTATAATACATGATATCACAGCATTAAGATTGATTCCCTCCATGTAATGGTTATTCTCTCTATAGTAAAATGTGTTGTGATGCATCTGCTGCATAAACTCGGCTTATTATTATTAAAAAAATGCATCATACATAACACAAATACAAATAATAATAATAATAATAATACAAATAAATGGCAGTGGTGGCCTAGGGGTACAGGTGCTGGATCACTGATCCAAAGGTTGGTGGGTCAAGTCCCACTCACCACATGTCACTGCCCCCCCCAGTGCAGCTAACTGGGTTATCAAAGGCCGGCCATGTCTCTCACTGTCTATGGTGAGAGGGCTGACTTTTGTAAAGAGTAGCTCCATAGTCGCCAGCGTGTTTCTGCCCCTTGCTAAAGGGTTGGTCAGGAAGGGCATCCGACGTAAAAACCTGTCACATCAAACATGCAAATCAGATGAATCATGAGAAAAGGAAACGTCCAAAAGCAAAAGAAAGAGTTTATCAACACAAAGCTCAATGTTACAGGAAAATGTCTGCATGCCAGTAAAGAAAGATACATATTTAATAAAAGACATCTCTGAGAACCTTATGAGTTTGCATAAAATTAAAAAGAGCATTATGTTACAAAATGTACCCGTGTAACTTGGTTCCCGAAGTGCCCACTTAAATATAAAACATAGATTCACAGAAGCAGAATGAATAATGACTACAAACTTGGTGCCAGTGATGGATGTATTTAGTGACTCTGCACATTCATATTAATTTACGGAGGGATGCATGAAGTCCTAAAGGTAGACGGACGCTTATTTAAATAATCAAAGAACATTCCACAGATAAGGAAGCTGAAGGGTAATCTTCCTTAAACCATTTCTCAATCTCATAGTGACCACATACATTTCTAGGATGTGGCCTGGTGGTAAAGGTGCTGGATCGCTGATCCTATGGTTGGGGATTTAAGCCCCACTCTCCACGGGTTGTCACTGTCCCCCCCAGTGCAGCTCACTGGGTTATCAATGGCCGGCCATGTCTCTCACTGTCTATGGTGTGAGGTTCATGTAAAAGAACCATTGCTGACTTTCGTCAACAGTCGATGCATAGCCATCAGCATGTTTCTGCCCTGTGATGGCCTGGTGAACTATCCAGAAGGGATTCTGCCCTAGCTAAGAGAGAGAGCGGATACATGCAAGGGTCAGTGATGCCAGAAGCATGTCAACACACCAGTTCCCAGTAAATTTCCAGGATGAGAACGCTGCCCAAAACAAACTGTTTTCGGTGGCATGCCTTCTTCACATATTCCACCCCGTCACCATTTCTTCCCACACTGAACGCAACATAGCTATTCATACAAGAAAATGCGATTCATCAGACAAATCCGTCTTCTTCCACTGATTCCTGCTCAGGTTATAATGCTCATTAGTCCAAAGCAATTTCACTGGTGAACAGGAGTCAAGCATGTGCACTCTGACTGGTCTGCAGCTACACAGCTACAAACGCAGAACTGAAATCCCCTGCATTTTCAACAGTTTGTGTTCCTTTGTGGTATCAGACCTTGAGTTAGCCTTCATGCCCCATGTATGCTACTAGGTGCCAAGGAACCTTTCCTGATTTGTCCATCTTTTGTAAGAACCATCATTCACATAATGGGAACACTGCACAAGACCTCTGCTTTTAAAGATTGAGTTTTGCAGAAGTTCTGACCCGGTCATCTAGCCATGGTAATTTGGCCCTTGTTACTCAGATCCTGCTGCTTGCCCATTTTTCCAGCTTCCAACATAACATCAACCGACTGTTTCACCTAATAATGATATGCATCCTATAACCCTTTGGATTCAGAATGGCTGTTATAGTTGAGGAGTGCGTTGTGAGATTGGGCTCTCACAGCATCTCAAAGTGCTCCTCATGGTGTGCGTCTCTCATCGCCTCTGACAGCCACGCCCGACTCCGACCTCCACGCAGTGAAACTGGCATTACAGACCGGAGCAGGGGCGAAGGTAAGTCACTGGGGCCTTAAAACCAGTTGCCCAGGGTAGATGGGGCTCCAGCCAGGGAAGGCAGCTCATCTAGGGGAAGGAAAACCCTGATTCCAAACCCTCCACTGCCTTGTGGCTAGACCTGATCTCAGGAAAGCTTTCAGGAAGGTCACCTCAAGAATAAAGACCAGGAGTGGAGCCCCGTGAGTCAGTTGTAGCTGTCCTGCACCTGTATCCGGCAGCTCCTGCAGTTGGCCTGGCACCAAGTCGTATTGGTTCATCCTTTGCCTTGGATCCTGCCAGTGGCACCAAGAGGAGGACACTGCAGTCTGGGCAGCACAGTGTCTCCATATCATAGGCAAACACCTAGAGAGTGGCCTCCAGCTGAGTCAATATAACCCTTTCCATAACAGATGTCACGGTTACAAGATAAGATCATTGAAATATCTCAATCAGGACAGACATGGCATTAGTATCATCTGACCGCTCTGACCTTTAGCATAGCCAGCATTAATAGGTTCACTACTTTGTTCGATGGTAGCTCTTGTGGTCGATCTGTCCTTGGACACCCATTACACTTTTGCCAGTTCACTGGTTGTACATCCCTGGACCGACTTTGGATTGTACTTACCACTGCATACCAGGAACACCCCAAAAGCCCTGCTGATTTGGGGATGGACAGATCTAGTCATTTAGCCATGAAATATGATCTCGTCACAGTCACTCAGATCATTAACCTTGCATTTGTTTTCTGCTTTTAACACAACAACTTCAAAATCCGATTGTTCTCTTTCTGTCGAATACATCCTACTAGTCGACAGGCACTAATGTTAAATGTTCATCAATATTAGTGCATACGGCACAAAACTGACAGTCTTATTGGCGTGCTCTCTCAGGGATTTTAGCGTGGATTACAAACAAATAGTGCTTGAATCAAAATGACAAACAAAAAAGTGTTCACATATTGCCTAATCCACAAAGGATTTCTATAGACTATTACAGATTTTAAAAATAAATACAAATAAAATAGGGGAGATAAAATAATAATAATAAAAAAAAACAGATTGTGAAACTCTACCACAGGCTTATCTGTTTTCACAAAGCACATACAGGAGCAATGAAAACAAAAATTTACTTTCCAGTCCCTTTTACTGTACAGGTTGACAGGATGATGTGTTTGTTAGTAAGAGAAATATAATCAATAGCTGAAAATCACTTGACATGCCAGAGTGTGGAGAGTTTGAGACTTACACAGGAAGTGTGAGGAAATGGAAAAAGCTTGTCATACTCTCCGAAATCTGAAGTTGTGAATATTTTATTTTTTTACCATCTCCAACCAGAGACGAGTAGTACATTGTAGCTTCAAGTAGAGGTCTAGCATGTCCTAGCATGTCCTAGTTATAATCTCAGCTCAAATAATGTATTTAACATATAATAAAATCAATAATAATTTTTATTTATAAGTAATAAATAATATAAGTGTATTACTTATGAAGTGATGCATATACGGCCATTTTAAAAGGCAGTTCTGGGCTAAATCCTGGTGGGTTACTGAAGTGTAAAAAAGTGGACACACCCAAAATTGCTGCTTAATGCAGAATTTCAAACCGCATAAAAATTATTAATGAAAACCAGGGCTATTGCGTCATTATAATAATCTGTTGTAGCATCCTGAAAATACATGTTAACATAAAAACTCGGCAGGTTTCACAGCACTATTGTGATCTTGAGTGAAACCATGACGACTCTTACTGGACAGAATTTATTTGTAAATGCTTTCTATGGGTGGAATTTATAAATTTTATTTTGTGTTAAGAGAGAGAGAGAAAAAAAAAAAGCAAAATTCACACTGCCGTGCAAATCATACCTTCCAGCTTTAAAAATGTATAATTAATCTGAAATATACATACATAACCCAAAAGTGACAAATTAATCAAGTTAAATTATTTTAATATTGTGATAGTTGTATTAGAGTAATAAATACATTTTCTAGCATGTAATTAAATCCAAATATACATTTTGAAGTAAAGATGTTATGTTTACCTCGAGCCGAGCCCGGGTCTAATGAAATGCTCCATGAGCACACAATGCAATGTCAATTGTCTAGTTATAAGTTTTATCATCTTAAAAAAAAAAGAAAGGAAAAAAAAACATTCATTCATTGATTGATTGATTGCAAAATAATGCAAGACACATGAATTCCCTGTCCTGGTAATATCCTGCATCAGTAATCACTAATACCGATATTCAGAGATGTTCAGTGCAGACAAATTGCTTGTCATAGAGAATCTCATTCTCTACTAATGCAAAATGATTAGTTGTTTGAAAGAACACTCCATGTGTGAGATTCATAATTTCTGTAAACTAATGTCACTATTCTGTCGCACATACAGTCATAAAACATGATAAGAAGAAAGAATAGATATTAGTTTTGTCTGGATCAATAAGCCAGTTTATGGTGATGCATGAATATCATGTACTACAGACTGGGAACAGGTTTTTGTACTTGCCAATAAAGATATGGATATGGGCACCATGTGTTGGCTGGTGGTGCTATCAGATAGGAGGCTCACAAGGTATCAGTATCTCAGCAATTAAATTAGTAGCATCCAATGAAGTCTATCAGAAAGTCCCACTGATTGTAAAATGTATGTTTGCAGTGAACATTTCGCTATCGGGTGCATTCCACCAAGTCTGTTTATAATACTGCATTGCTTAATGAAATTACTCCAAAGCATGTGCCGCAAGGTTATCAGGCAAACACACACACCAAGTCACCCATCCACCGACTTACTCTCTCATATTTACAAAATATTCAGTGCTCATAAGTTTGATTTGATTAACCTCACTGATTGCACATACAAAGCCAGTAACAAGCTAAGGTTAAAATAGCTAATTCGGGCCTAACACGTTTTCTAACAGACACCAGCATTAACTTTTACATCCACTGACTCAACTTTTCAGGTATGTTTTGAGGTACCTGATGGAATTTTGTGTTTGAGCCACAAACATCCCTCATGTTGATACAACACAGTTAATTTGCTATTCTTCGGTCTGTCTCTCATGGAATCACATTAGAGCCAAAGAATATCATAAACAGTATAGCAGATACAGATAGTGTCAGTCACATGTGTAGCATGCTACAGCTTACAATTTTCTATGGTCGCATGCATTCGTGTAAAAGGGTGATTGGAACTGGGGGAAGGTATGCAGTATAAAGTACACAGATAAATGTAAAGGTGATGCTTCAGATTTTATTGCAGTAGGGAAAAGTTCAGTGGTGAGTGCCAGTGCTTCAGCTGGAGTTTTGAGAACTAATAAGAAAGCTTGGATTGTCATGAGTGTCGACAATTCTTGTGCCCCAGAATCACAAAAATAACCTATTGATAGAGGGTCGCGAGTTGTTTACCAACATCCAAGAAATTCTAAAATAGAAACTCAATGGTTTCACCTGCAGCTCATATTCATTCATTTACTTATTAATTAATTAATTCATACATTCATTCATTCATTCAATGTTGTAGTTGAAATTACTTCACCTACCTGTTGTCCCTGTGAATTCAACCTTGACTCGAGTAAAGTAAACTTGTCTAACAGAATCCTCCCATGAAGCTAAATGGGTTATCAATGGCCGGCCATGTCTCTCACTGTCTCTGGTGAGAGGTTCATGGAAAACGGCCATTGCTAACTTTCATGAAGAGTAGCTGCATAGCCGTCAGCGTGAAAAGGGAAAAAGCCAAAATGAAAAGTACTTTATATATATATATATATATATATATATATATATATATATATATATATATATATATATATATATATATATACACACACACACACACACACACACACACACACACATATATATATATATATATGTATATATGTGCGTGTGTATATATATATATATATATATATATATATATATATATATATATATATATATACATATAAGCCGCAGCACTTTCAACACACTTTTGAGGTTTGTGTCTGCTGATGCTGCTCAGTGCGATCAGATCAATCATTCGCATAAATTGAATTGAAATTCCTTACAAAATAACTTCATATTTTATTCGATTGCATGTATTGCAGGAAGATGCTGAAGTTACACGTTTTTTTTTTCTCCTTCCCAGAGCATGGTTTGCAGTCTGAATAGCTTGGATTGTCACTATTACTTTTGAACTATCCAGCTCACGGTCATTCCTTCTTGTCTTTTTATTAATGTAACCGTATACAATAGGCTCATATCACACACACGTTTTATAGAGAGAGTTGAATGTGGGTATTAAAACTTCTTGAGTCACTGCATATCTCATCATATAAGTACCATTCACACAAAAGTCAGGACATGTTTGCAACAATATTAGCATCATGTCCTAAATATGCAAGTCTTCTCAGACTTCTTTCTGGGTGGCCTTTTGTTTGTGGCTTCAGTCGGCAAGTTGTGATGAATCTGTATCTATACGTCAAATGAAAAAGTATCACACTCTTCATACTTAGAGGAAGAAACTCGGGTTCTGTTTTTCTCAATAAGGAAAAAGTACGATTATACTAAATATGTAATGCAGCAGATTTATAAATAAACATTAGTGCGTTCTGTGTCAAATCTTCAGTATTTCTCTTTGTAACCCAGCTTGCTGCGCCATCCACAAATACAGGTTAATACTGAATCATGCAAAGAAGAAACCATACGTAGACATAATCTAAAACCCCGCCCTCTTCTCAGGGCCAAAGCTTGTATAAAATGAGGTAAGGCAAAGTGGAAAATGGTTTTGTATTCAGATGAATAGAACATTTGAATTCTTTTTGGAAAACATTGACGCCAAATCCTATAAACTAAAGAGGAGAGAAATCATCCAACTTTTTAATCAGTATTCAGCTCAAAATTGTGGAGCTCTCAGCTGTGTTTACAGTACAGGGATCCCTCACTTTCCATGGTTAATTGGGACCGAGATCCCAACTCAACCACTGAAATCCGCGAAGTAAGGTCACCCCCGCGCGCCCGCCGTATATGTACATGTATTAATATCAATAAATACATATTCAATGCTATACATGCTTATGATAATAATCATTAGAAAATAATGCATAAAATATAAATACACACATATACAGACGCACGCATGCACACACTCAAATGTGCACCTCACAAAAATGTACGTAGTTTTGATGGGAGATTTTGGATTGTTTTTTGTTGGTTTAGGGTTTTTTTGCATAACTGGCCTTGTTTTTGTGGCATTTTCCTTAATTTTCCCCCTATTCTTCTTTAATTTCCTTATTTTTTTAATTCGATGAAAAAAACAAAAACAAACAAAAAAAAAAACCAAAAAAAAAAAAAACCGCAATGCACTGAAGCCACGTGAATTGAAGCACGAAGTAGCGAGGGATCCCTGTATTTTCTCCAAGTGTACATGAGCACATGCAATGAGTTCCATTAGAGAATCATAACTATTTTTAACATACTACCACTACTGATTTTTGGCTTTGTTCCTTGTGCACAAAGATTTCCCCAGAGTGTCTGAAATTTTTGATGATATTACATACTGTCGATGATGACATGTTCAACATATATACATTTACGAAAATTATTCTAAAATTGTTCTACAATTTGTAGATGTAGTTGTTTTTCAGATCAATGAACCTCTGGCCAAATTCGCTTTTTATAACCAATCAGGTTACTGCCCTGTTTCCAATTAACTAAAATGCTTGCAAAATTTTCCATTAGCTATATTTGTTAGACCACTTATTTTTCAGCCTTTTGTTGCCGGTCCCAACTTTGAGATGTGTTGCTGCTATCAAAATGAATAAACAACAACAACAACAACAAAAGGTTCGATATTTTCATGAATTCGTAAAATGTTTCACTTTTAACATGTGACGTTCTATTGAAAATAAAATACGCCTTTACAACTTTTGTTAATTATTGTATTCTGTAACTCTTAACATTCCACCCAGCGCTCCAACATTTATTTATTTTATCAGGGTTGTAGCATTGGTAGAGTTTCCGATTTAACATTCAAATTCTCGTAAAAACTTCTGAAACCTTCTGAAAATACCTTTTAACTTGATATTTGCATCCAGTGCAGTTAAACATACTGATGCATACATACCTGGTAAAAGCCAAAAACTGAAGCAGGAGTGTATTGGCTTGTAATGGATCTGCCTCCTCTCTGTGGGGGTCAAAGTTCACATCCTCATCAGGATCGAGAAGCTCAGCCACTTGATTGAATTCATCACGGACTTCAGGGAAGTGAGAGGAGAAGAGATGAGCTAAAAAACCTCGGGAACTCGTCCTGCTGGAGCTGGGGGTGGAGGAGAGTGATGGTCACCATTTCTATGCATTTCTTATAAGCACAATGCTGGATTTTTCTAATTACTCTTAATAATAATAATAATAATAATAATCTCCCTCGATATGGAGAAACACTGCCGCAGTCAAAGTTCAACATGCAGTCACCCAAACTCACAGTCCCGGTGCTAAAACACTTTACATCACATTCTACATTCCTGCACCACAATACAAACACAAACCCATGATAACAGTACTTTAAAGACTCCAGCACAGCACTTAAGTGAGCATGAAGAAGCCCAAGAGAGGTCCACGAGAGTAAAGAAAACAGCCTGAAGCCCAGAACATCTCTGGTGATAATCCATCTCCATTTAAACAATGATCGGACTCCTGCATATCAGGGCTTTAATTTCCAGCATTCAGATGTATGCGTCAGATTTGCATGGAAAATCCACATGCATTAAAGCGAAGTGGATCAAAAACTTACAAATGGCATGGGCTTGGATTTAAAATGATTCCCCATTCATCTCACCGTACGTAATTTCACAGTAAAACTGTATCCCACTCAGTACTCAAGATGACTGGATATGAAGAGTCATTATTTTAAAATATTAATGTGTTTTGTCATGTTAAGTGATCGATGGCCAACACCATCACACCACCCACCAGCGTGCAATGCTGCTGGCTGGTACACCATGCTGTGGAGCTACAGTTACATGATGCATCATAAACAAGCAGGCACAATACAGGGATCCCTCGCTACTTCGCATTTCAATTCATGCGACTTCAATGCATCGCGTTTTTTTTTTTTTTAATGTTCATCGAATTAAAAAACAAGGTAATTAAGGAAGAAGCGGCAAAATAAGGCCAATTATGAAGAAAAAAAAAAAAAAAACCCAAACAAACAAAAAAAAAAAACACCCAAAGCCCCCCATCAAAACAACTTACATTTTTATGTCAGATGTGCATCTGTGTGTGTGTTTATATTTTATTTATATCGTATGCATTGCTTTTAAATGTTTAATTGTTATTATAAGCATTTATAGTGTTGCATATGCATTTTTTTATTGATATTATATACACATATACATGTATGTGTACGTCAGTCAGGATGAGTTGATCCTATTTTGCAAAATTTGGCAGTCGCGGGGGGGGGGATCTCGGTCCAAATTAACCGCGGAACGTGCGGGATCCCTGTATTTTGTAAGGTCCCAGAGAAGCACAGTCGTATAAACTTTAATAGCTGATAGTCTTAAATACTGTGCTAAGAACTACAATGACAACAACAAGAGAAATAACCAACAATCATAATGGTACACATTAAGAGCAACTATAACAGAGAAAAGAAAAGAAAAAAAAAGAACATTTTGCAAAGGGGCAGATATTGTTTGAGCTTAAATGCCAACTTTGTATTACTTTACACTCACAAGTCCTTAAATCTCTCAGTAGGTCCTTCAGATCTTTACATTAACCGTGGTGAATACAGCGCAAGTAGTTTCTACACTAGATCTGTCTGATAGTTTCATTACCAACTGAAATTCAAACAGCATCAAACAAAACCAACAAAAGTACAACAACACATCTGGCAGCCTTGTTCAACTGCCCAAAAGTGGTGAACGAACCACAGACCTTCGGATTATTAACCACTAAGCCAACACTTAGTGGTGTGGGCACATGAACAGAACCAAAAAAAAAAACCTGCGAAGGTAAAAATCTGTGATTTTTTTTTTTTATGATGATAATCAGTAGTATTAGTGTGGTATTTTTCTTATTACCCTTTATCTTATTATTATTATTATTATTATTATTATTATAACAAACTATAACAAGTAAAAAGTGGCAAGACATCTGTTTTGTATATAGCTTGGCATACTTCATTGCTTTATCGGCACCAAACAGACATTATGGCAACCAGTATACCCCCTACACCACCAGCCCACCACTGCCCCAGTAATAACTCAAGAAAGGAATAACCAAAAACAACAAATAACCACAAGAGCCATTGGGGCAACAATACAGCTGGGATAAAAACATCAAATCTATTTCATTAAGTAAAAGATATAATGATAACAGTAGCATTAGCATTGATGCATATTGAACATTAGTCAACGAACGGTCACATTATTGTAAACTTCAGTATTCAGTCGATATGTTTCTAGAAATTTTCTTCTGAAGTGCTTCTTAGAGCTGCATTTAAAACTGGATCTTTGGCATTTGGTTAAAATCAAATCCTTTGCACAAGCAACTGATAACTGCCTTTTTTCCCCATAAAAAAACAAAACAAAACAAAAAGGATGATCCAGAGATCTGGAGAAAGGGGAACTGCCTTTGGCTGCAGTGATGGTGTGCAATAATCTCTATATGAGATTTATGATGTGTATTTATATATATATATATATATATATATATATATATATATATATATATATATATATATAGAAGTGAGCTTCGTTTGCCAGTGCAGTTGCTCAATACAGATGAATGTGCCATGCTTGCATACAGCAGCAGTGTGAATAGCATGCAGTCCCCAGCAGTAATCTAAGTTGCTTTAAAGAGCAGACCTGCCCAATGTGCGCGCACACACACACACACACACACACACACACACACAATGACTTCCAGCTCAATAGCAGTGCATTAGTGTAAAAGCATGAGTGAGTTCATGTCAACAGTATAATAAGCATGCAGTGATCAATAGTATGACTTCCTAGACTCTCTGGATATAATTATTGGGTTAATGCCACTGTGCCAACTCTTCCATCAGTGGTTTTTAATTTGCTATATACAAAGTAGGAAATAACAATATGTATGCAGCACACTACAATTTTCTTCAAAATTAAGCATTATTAACCCAGACTGCTTATTAGTGTCATATTTTCCTCACGCTTTGTTTTTAACACAGTGGCTCCAAAGACAGTAATGGATTTCTAATGATAAGTGACCTCAAGAAACCATAAAAAAATAATAATACAGAAAAACAATACAACTCCTCAAGAAAATTAGCATATTGTGATAAAGTTCATTATTTTCTGTAATGTACTGATAAAAATTAAACTTTCATATATTTTAGATTCATTGCACACCAACTGAAATATTTCAGGTCTTTTATTGGTTTAATACTGATGATTTTGGCATACAGCTCATGAAAACCCAAAATTCCTATCTCAAAAAAATAGCATATCATGTTCAGGTAGTCTAAACGAGCTATTAACCTAATCATCTGAATCAACCAATTAACTCTAAACACCTGCAAAAGATTCCTGAGGCTTTTAAAAACTCCCAGCCTGGTTCATTAATCAAAACCGCAATCATGGGTAAGACTGCCGACCTGACTGCTGTCCAGAAAGCCATCATTGACACCCTCAAGCAAGAGGGTAAGACAGAAAGAAATCTCTGAGCGAATAGGCTGTTCCCAGAGTGCTCGATCAAGCCACCTCAGTGGGACGTCTGTGGGAAAGAAAAAGTGTGGCAGAAAACGCTGCACAACCAGAAGAGGTGACCGGACCCTGAGGAAGATTGTTGAGAAAGGCCGATTCCAGACCTTCCAGATGAAGATTTTCATTTTTCAGCACGACCTGGCACCTGCTCACAGTGCCAAAACCACTGCTAAATGGTTTACTGACCATGGTATTACTGTGCTCAATTGGCCTGCCAACTCTGCTGACCTGAAGCCCATAGAGAATCTGTGGGATATTGTGAAGAGAAAGTTGAGAGACACCAGACCCAACACTGTGGATGAGCTTAAGGCCGCTATCGAAGCATCCTGGGCCTCCATAACACCTCAGCAGTGCCACAGGCTGATCGCCTCCATGCCACGCCCCATTGAAGCAGTCATTTCTGCAAAAGGATTCCCGACCAGGTTGACTTTTTTTTTGTCTTCAAAACACTTTTTATTGGTCGGATGAAATATGCTAATTTTTTGAGATGGGGATTTTTGGTTTTTCTTTACTTTTTTGCCAAAATTGTCAATATTAAAACAAAAGGCTTGAAATTGGCGGTCCCCATTACCCGTGGAAAGTGATGGATCCATGTATTTGGACAAAACAAGCAAAAACACAATTTTCTTGCTCTGTTTTGACCCCCAACCCCCTGCCTCTTGCCCCGCCCGCCCCCGCAATAGTTTTTAAATATTAGATCATCCTTCTTCTTCTCGTATGGTTTGACTCATGTGACTTGCCGCATAATTCATGGCTTCTCCCCAGTAGAGCACAGTGCCCAGCCTTTCACTCCACATTATCATAAGTTCCACGTTTCATTTAGTATTTTTCAAGCATTCTAGGAGGAAAGTAAAAAGTGAACTCTTAGCAATGAAATACAATTTTCTGAGTTTAGTAAATTCTTTAGAAAATATGCACACAGATTTTACAATCCCTGTTCAAATATGAATAAATATTTTCTGGAAATGAATGCCATTGCTGTACAGCTTTCTGGGGGGTACTTTGAAATCATCGTCAGTGCTGTCCCTCATTGTGTACAAATCGAGATGACTTCTCTCCTACAAACAAAATATGTATTAAACTGTACAACAGTGCCATTCTATTCAAATAATTCTCTGTGTAAAGCTACAGGACAAGGGTTTTGTATTATTAAAAACATTGATTTTAATATTTTGAAGTATAGACAAAGAGAAATACAGAATAACCTCAGTAGAGTATGTACGAGTGGTACCAACCCGGCTGTGTGTGTTCCCAATGTGATTACAGGAGCATGGAAAGGGGTGAAGGTCAGTTCACGTAGATCACACTCTTCCTCTTGGGCATTCCTCATTTT
>CM045749.1:17029228-17074228 GCA_024760905.1 Plotosus lineatus
GACAAACGTGCAAAAATTGTCAGAAATTGGTCAGGGGGTTACATGAAGCTGTGAATAAAGAAAGTTCCTGATTACACAAATGCAACTTAAACAAGCAAACAAACAAACAAAAAAACCCTAATTCTTAATCAAATAAATAAATATATAAAAACATTGATGTTCCCGTCATGGAAGGCCGTCCCATCTTGAAACTCCAGATAATCCTCAGCAGCATGGATGACTTCATCTTCACTCTAAAAACTGGAGAAAGCGAAATTTCTGGTTCGGAAACAGGTAGAAGTCAGATGGCGCCAGATTGGCTGAGTGAAGTGGATGGGGCAACAGTTCAAAGCCACATTTGGCGGCTCGGCCAATGCCACTGCTACTTGCACTGCATGAAAAATCAAGATGTCTTGTCGCACTAGAACGTTGGCTTCAACAAGACAATGAGAAAACAAACATTTTCGGGGAGCACGATATGAGAATTTATAGTATAAAACCATGCCCTGAAAATAAGAGTTATAAACCATGCTGTCTGACGACGCTAAGAACATTTTAAAATTCTAATAAGAATCCCTATTAAAATTGATCTCTTAACTCTCTGCATAACTGGATATGGATTTATTATTATTCAAAATTAATTATTGTGCCAGGATGGATAGTTTCTTACTTAAAATTAGTATAATTATTATTCTATTAAGTCATATTCTCACTGAATTTTTGAGGGCAGCAAGGTAGTGGAGGAGCTACCACATTCACCTCAAAGCCAAAAGGTCATATGTTCAATTCTCGTGTCTGCGTTGGTTTCCCTGGGTACTCCAGTTTCTTTCCACAGTCCAAAGATATACACATTAGACTAAATGGCTGTTACAAATAGCCCTGGTTGCGAGTGTGAATGGTTGTGGCCGTGCTTTCCTGGTGTGGTCTAGTGAGCTGTTCAGGGTGTACTCCACCTTTGTCAAGTAACCATAGTAGGATTATGTTATTTGGCAAATGAATAGTGACAGAAAGAGTGAAAAGAAATAGGGCCAGTGGGAGGGGAAAATAAATAAATAAATAAATAAAATAATAATAAAAAACCCGAGCCATAGAAGATCAGGCTGATCACTGTATTTTCTAAAGTGTGGACCTCTGCTGATATATAACTCAAATTCAGCACACAGTCTGCTGTGTTTAGCAATTACCAACAATTGGTAACACATTTATTTCTGTTCTGCCATCTGACAGGCACAGATATCACATCATAACACTTGCAGATGTGAAAATATTTTTACAGCATATACCGAACAATTTCAAAATGTAGCTTTGATGAAGAAACGTATTTTTGACTAGATTAGTGTTTATAACAAATCTAAAATCCTTTCAGTTAGAGTAAATAAATAAAATTCACAAGCTGTCAAGATGAAATTGGTGGCAAGCTTCAAGCTTTAAATGTTCACAAAAAAAAAAACCTCAATTTCGATATTTCGGGCGTATCATCAGATGTTTGAATTGATGCCTTGATTTACATTCAATAAATTGGACTTGACTTCATAAAGTTTTCATTATTAATAAATAAATGAGTGTAAAAATATTTTAATATAACCATGATATTAAATCAATGTATTATATTAGAACTGT
Source organism: Plotosus lineatus (assembly GCA_024760905.1). Taxonomy (NCBI): domain Eukaryota; kingdom Metazoa; phylum Chordata; class Actinopteri; order Siluriformes; family Plotosidae; genus Plotosus; species Plotosus lineatus. Next base: position 17,030,828 of record CM045749.1, read on the forward strand.
CTGATTCATTTTTACTGAGGGCTGTACAGGGATCCCTCGCTACTTCGCGCTTCAGTTCATGCGGCTTCAGTGCATCTTGGTTTTTAAAAAATATTCAACTAATCGAAAAGTAAGGAAATTAAGGAAGAATAGGGAAAAAGTTAAGGAAAATGGCATAAAAAAAAAAGCAAATTATGCAAAACAAACAAACAAAAACCCCTCAACAAAACTACTTACATTTTTATGTGAGGGTGCACATCTGAGTGTGCGCGCACATGCGCACGCCTATATGTGTGTATTAATATTTTATTTACATCTTATGCATTATTTTTGAATGTTTGTCATTATAAGCATTTATAGCATTGAATATGTATTTATTGATATTATATACACGGACCTATACGTCAGTCGGGGGGGAATTGGAGGGGTGAGGTCCCAATTAACCGCGGAAATTGAGGGATCCCTGTAATCACTAAATTTAAAGGTGAGTGAGGGCTGAATAATCCCCTGTACTCTAAAAGGGATTAGACATTAGTCATTGCTAACTCGTGGCTGCTAGTTGTGTCGGCCCAATCACACAGTGATTATGTTTATGACTGCAATTGCCTTGAATCCCTGAACAGAACCTTGCACATCCAATATGCTCTAATTCATGGGTGTCACTTTTTATACATTCTCCATATCATCCAAAAACCTTCAGTTCATTTTAATCCACATAATGAGCAGGTCCTAGCTTTGCTTTACCTAAAAATATTTCCTCATGGCATATCAGGGCTGTTGCGTTGTCTTCGCCACCTTTGGGTGCTCATTAGGGGTCTCATTAGCCCAAAATTTCTGCAAAGTAGCTGTTTGACAGTCCCACAATCCACATTAAATGTGAGAGAAGACAGACTCGTCTCACCATAAAAAGGGAGCAAGCAAGCGAAGAAAACAACAAGCCAACGGAAAATAATAATGAAGACAATCTGCTCTACTACAGATCTGTCTTTATATCTCTGAGCTGGTTTGTACTTGTGAGTGTAGAACAAAAACGGAATATGAGTGTAGCACTGTTTTATGCCAGGATATATATGCATGTATATACTAATTGGGGTATGCAAGTACTTTAGAATTTTAATACGTGTATGAGTGGGAGTGCTAGTGTACACTTAATACTTTTTATGTATGTTTTCTGTGTTGATGCACGAATGCGTGGGAGGCAATCTTACGGTGTGTGACAGCTGGTGGGCCAACGCCGTCGGGGAGAGAGTGAGCGGAGCGGGAAGCTGCTGTTGCCATGGCGACCCCACCATGTGGCTCAGAGTTGGGTGGTGTGAAGTCACAGCCAGCTGAGAGAGTGAAAGCTAAGAGAATGACAGAAAGACAGAATTAACATATGTAACAAACATGTGTTTGTCTCGTAAACAACAGCCATGAGCACATAAAGCGAAGTGAACATCTGCAGTAGGCATTAAGACATTGACAACAACACAGGCAACAGAAAGTGGAGACCCGTGTTATTAACAGGGTCATCCCTGTGTCTTGTTTTCAGTCTCAATTTTTTTTCCCTCTATCCTCCTCTACCATATTGTGTCTATTAAAAAAAGACAAGCTTTATAAAACACAAACCTCCTCCACACACACCCACACGGCTGTGCGCTGATATAGTCATCAGCTGCAGCATCTTAATGGGGTCATTAATATAATGAATAATGCAGATCAAACAGAATCCGTAGAGAAGCCTGCGAGTTTCATGCACTTCATTTTAGCAGTCGTGCTTTTCTTTCTGAGAGCCGGTGTGCTGCATCGGACCACTGAGACTTCACATCAGCAAAAGTGCATTTCAAAACTGCGCTTCTTTACAGAGCAGTCCAATAAAGCAAAGGTTATTGAGATGGTCAAACAGATATATATTCAGATCCCTGTGGTACTTTTATCTTTTCCCCCCTTTCCCTTTCTGTTAAAAATAAATACAAGGAGTAGGTGAATGTGGCAGTGTAATAATGAAACTGGCCTAGCTCCATGGGTGCGGGCCAGTTTCATTATTGCATGGCCGAAGTGAGCTGGAGCGGAGGACTGTGGATTAAGCAATGACTCTCTGGAGGTTTAAAATAACACTCTGGTGATTTGAGATTTTTTTTTTTCTGCTGATATGTGATGTCTTAGACAGGATTCCTATCCTTTTGTTTAGTCATGGTACAGTCTCAGGACCTTATTATTAGGCTCGGTAAGGGTGTTTTTGTATGGAGTTATCTGTTCTTTCCTCGAAGTAAATTTAATGTTTGTCTGTGTTTCCTTATGGTGGTCTGATGAGGTGTGCAGGGTGTACCCTACCTTCACCTAAAGCCAGTTGAAATACCTACTGGAACCCAAGTAGAATTAAAAAGTCCATTAAAAGAACGACTAAATAAATGAATAAATAGATAATACAGGCGCTCCTCGGCTTACGAACGAGTTAGGTTCTGGACGGCCGTTCGTTAGATGAATTTGTTTATAAGTCGTTACAGGGCATTCCTTAGAGGGGAACATATGTTTAAACCTTATATAAGTAACCTATGCGAATTTATACTGTATACAATCTCTCTCTATCTCTCTCCATAATCATCTGTACATTATCAATATCATTATGTCCCGCGTTTAAACTCCTGGTTCCTCTCAAGCACACCACAGCGGATCTGATCAAATTTCACTCTTATGCAGTTCATTATAATACTGGAGTCAGTTTCTTTCTTCTTTGAAAGAGCTGTCACAGGAGTTCAGAAATGTATCGTTCTGCTTCTCTTCCCGGACCGCTGGTGCCACGCCCCACTGCCGGAGCCTAGTCTGAAATGTACCCCAGGATAATGTTTATTTTTTTTCATACTTATATTTATGATATATCTCTCTATAGATTTTATTCTATTTCTATTACTACTTGTTCTTCAATTTCATTTCACTTTCATTTTCGACCACATACAGCTCTGTTAGTATCTCTGGCTGTTTCGTAAGTTGGGGAGCGTCCCTATATGTATTTACTGTATTTTCCAGACTATACGTCGGTCCGGTGTACAAGTCATATTGGCCAAAAAATGCATAATAAAGAAGAAAAATACATAAAGTCACACTGGACTACAAATCGCAAACTCATGGAAACGGTCTACCTGGGCTTGGAAATCTGCTGACAGTTTTTGTGACGGTTGTTGGCCTCGCTCTGATATAGAGAGGTGGTTGCGTTGCATGAAGCGGTAACACCAAGAAAGTCCTCACGCAAATTCATTTATATTCATCTCCTTAACAACTACCTGGATGTGGAGATGCAACTGCACTGTTGACAAGCCTCTCTTTGAAGCACATTGCTCAAGCCCTCATGTGCGAAGTAGTTCCTCTAGCTGTGGCCATCTAGCTTTTAGCCTGGGATTAGCTTTTCGCCCACGATTAGCTTATTTTTGTTTTCTTCTTAGTAGTAATAATAATCTCCACTTTTCTTGTGGTTGTGAGTGTAAAAATGAACATGTGAAATTATGTTCACTATTATGACGAACAGAATTATATAATAATAATTTCACTACCTGGAGATGGAAACGCAACTGCACTGTTGACAAGCCTCTCCCTGCAGCACGTTGCTCAAGCACCCATGTGCAAGCTCGTTTCTAGCTTTTAGTTCGCGACTAGTTTTTTTTGTTTTGTTTTCTTCATTGCAGTAATAATATTCTCTGCTTTTCTCCAGTCCCTCACAAGTTCACTCCAAACTTTCTTTCTGCTGCTCGATTACCATTTTCTGCTGCATATTTCTTTACTTGCAGCTTGTAATCTGCACAATAGGATTTTCTTTTTGGGGCCATTTCTTCAGTGGTGGATGAGCAGGTACTGGTACCCAAGCCTAGAGTGCCCTCTTGTGGTTGTGAGTGTAAAAATAACAAACATGTGAAATTATGTCTTATTATTATGATGAACAGAATGATATGTAATAATTTCATATATAATTCGCTTTGGAGTATAAGTCGCACCTTCAGTCAAAGTATGAAAAAAAAGTGCGACTCATAGTCCAGAAAATACGATAGTCATGTTTTTAGTTTTCATTTTATCTTTATATTTGTTTGATTTATCTATATATTATCTATAACTAACTAATTATTGGTTGGCGATTTTCATGGAAGTTTTATTGTTATTCAAATGTGCATCCCCGCATCATCTTGTATTCATCCTGAAAATTCAGTCTATTATTTTTTTTGTTGGAGTGAATAATCGCAACACAGCGAGACTCCAGCACTGCCCACTATGATGGAGTGAAACCAGCTAATCCTCGTCACACACTGTTCACTATTATCCTTATGCTACAGTGCCATCCATATGCACGTATCTGACAGAGCAGAGAATTGGCCTAGATCAAGAAAACAAAAACACAGAAAAAGGAGTAAGCACAAGACTGTAGGATACTTAATGGAGACTGCAGAAAAAAGGTTGTGAATTATTCTTGCTCTGATTAAAAGCAAGTGCACCAGGTTTGTATTTATAGTTTTTATGGTGATTTTGTTGTTTTGTTTAAGATCAAAGTCCACTTTATCAAAACTCCATAATAGCATAAAGACATAAGTATTAACATAGAGTGGAGAGAGCGGTAATCTCTATATCCCACCCAACAAACACACACACATTATTGAAACTAAAGAAGAGAAGGGAAAAAAGGAAACGAACTGGTAAAATAAACAGGGAAGGAAGGCAGGAAATATGAAAAAAAAAAGTGTGAGTGAGACAGCTGACATGTGAACTGCTGAGAGTCTGCCAACACAAATGCACAGGGTTAGAATAAAAAATATGGCTGTCGATATTCACAAAGTGTGCCTGTTCTTGATGTGCACTCACTCTCCTGAATACTTAAAATATTTAAAATCAACATTACAGGGATGGCTTTAAAAGCTGCCATGATGAAGGATTAATTGTTTTAAAAATATATCTAAAAATATATATTTTAACAAGTTTAGCTATAAATAGAGAAGGATTTCACACTTTTCAGAAACCGAGTCCAAAATCAGATCTGCTTTGTGAACATTAAGCTGAATCACAGCATGAAGACCTAGTATTAAAATTCTTGAGCCGGTCATGTCTCATTGCTCTGATATGATGATGCACGAATGTGGGAGCTTGTTATCAGGAAGCTTTCAAACCGATGAGAGGAGAGGTGATCTGTTGCTCCTCTGCTTTGGGATGAACAGATGAGTATGAAGACATCAGTGCTATTACGGGAGAATAAAACGGATGGGAGGGAGGAAGTGAGAACAGCCCATCAATAAAAATGCTCTGATGAAGCCTAGATGGTCAACATCCGAATGAGACACATTTTATTGTGAAAACCCATTTTAACTTTCCTGCAGAAACACACCACACACACACACACACACACCACCCACACACAATGCAGTAAAGGAATTGTGAAAGTAGCATTCAAGTCAACCACAGGGTGATGTATTAAGTTTTCCAGAAAATTAGCTCCTTGCCAAAATCAATGCAGCCTGAATCAGTCGTGCAAAACTACACTGTGCGTGCTGAGAGGGATGTAAGCGTGGCTCTTTAACAAGTTTGCGGACATCTGTTCTGTGCTTTCCTGTCCCTCAGATATGCCAGGCATAGCTGGTAGAGAAAGAGAGAATGGGAACAGACTGAGCACATTTTCCCCTTCAGCCAAATCAATGAACTGTTTGGGATACCACAGGCACAATCTGACTGGCACACAGAGTGAGACAGAAACCTTGTGTTTAGAAAGTATGAGGCCACAACTCCACTTGTTACTTTTAGATTGATACCACCAAAATCGCAGTAAAAAGCAGAGAACTTAAAGGTACAACCATACAGAAACGTGTATTAGATGCAAGTAAACAGACAGCCACGACGGCATTTTCCGAACTGTAAGGTGCACCGGGCTATAAGGCGCAATAACACCAGATTATAAGGCGCAGTAAGCAAAACAACAACAAAAAATAAATAAATAAAAACAAAAAGTCTGATAAGTCAAACTTAATTCAATTCATTCACAATAACTCTCAACATTGTTGAGCTATAACAATAGAAAACAATAAACTCACCATTTCAGTTCATTCTTCTTCCACAAATCCACCCAATTCTTCATCTTCAGTGTCTGAGTTTAACAGTTGCGCGAGTTGGACATAAAGCCCGGATCAATAAATTACTTTTATTATTATATTATAATATTTTATTATCTATTATTCTCTCGGACACATGGCCTTGCAGATCAATAGAGATGGAGATCAGAAGTCTTTCAGGTCGTGACCAAAACTTCTCTCAGCCACACCCCCTTTAAGTGACGGTGTCATCACAATAACAAACATGGCAGCACTCATTCGCAGCTCAAGTATTGTGTTCATTCCTCTTAAGAAGCTGTCTCAGTGTAACTGTAAATTCAAGATGATTAATCTGAGGTCTCAAGAGGAGACCTGTAGCAGTGCTTTATCCCGGTGATGAACGTGAGACTCTCATTAAGCCAGCTGAGTGTCCTGAGGTGCAGAAGCATCCTGGTAACAAGACAGACAGTCGGTAGCGACGGAGATTAGGTGGAAAAAACACTCGCGTATTACTCAGCGAGTCACCTGATTAGGATAGCAGTAATGCCGGTATTTGGACATAAAGCCCGGATCCTTCTAACTTACTACCTGTTGACACCAATATTTAGCAGTTGAAGTTCTTTGACTAATCCACCAGAATGATGGTAAGGTCTGAATTAGTTTGCTTCACTTGGGTTTTGACGGTATCAGTGAGATGGGGTTGCGTGGCTTCATCCACACAAGGTGCACCATCAATTTTTTTGGGAATTTTGAGTTTTGGCTCTTGGCTCAAATTGGCTTTTGAGTGTGCCTTATGGTCCGAAAAATACGGTACTTCACAGAGAGAATGTGTTACATATGGTGCAGCTAGAATCACACAGATAAAGCAAATATATAAATTGGCATAGGTACAAACGTGGAAAAGAATTAGACAGGCACAACCAGACAGATACAGGGATGACAACAGCAAAATATATTTTCAGCTGAACTTTAGCCCCGAGGGTGGGGGCAGGGAGGAGCCTGTTTGCTATCTACCGTTGAGCAACATATCATTGAATGCATAGATTAATTGGAATATAATTTTATTTGTATATATATATATATATATATATATATATATATATATATATATATATATATATATATATATTTGCAATATAATATATACACAGAATTGCGAAATAGGTCAACCATGGCTCTATGAATCATGAATTCACAAATATTTCCTGTAAACCACTTTACAAATTTATGAAACATTTTCAGCTAACTGTCCCAGCCTGCTAGTTACTAATTATTGTTGAGATACTACTCGGGTAAATAACAACGACAGTGTATTTATTTATATGACAACCATCACCAATGTATTGAGTATGTTCAAATTGAACACAGATTACTTATGTTTGGCTGTAAATAAAAAAAAAATAAAAAACCTCTGAGTGCACTTGTCTGTCGGCCATAAGTGCAATACATCCACAAGATCCATAATTGATCAGGCCATTGCAATAAACACACAAGACCTTGCCGGCAACGTCAGATTTCTTTATGAAACTCGCCAAAGGTTCCGATACATTCTGAATCTGTTTGCCAATTTTCACCTCAAAGTCCACATTTTTTTCCAGCCATTCCCACTTAAACTTATTCTTAACATCCTTATGAATTTTTCACACATGGAATTCCTCTTCTTTTGTTAAAGATTGCACCATTTTCGGGATTTTCTAACCAGAGATTATCTTCGTAAAAACGCAACACGTTGCCATTTGCATTGAGCCGAGTCACTTTACATTAAGCTTAAAACAGCCAATCAACGAGCGGCTTACAATATGTGAGATGCTCCATCGAAAGTAGGCACTTGTAGGATGTTCACTTGCTTGTGCTTGAGACAAAGCGTGGCTTATTCGGACTTCCGATCTTTCAAGTGAGCAAGTGCTCCATTGAATACTAGTTTAGTACTCAACCTTAACTTGCTCACTTGAAAGATCAGAAGTCCAGATAAGCCATGCTTTGCTTCACAAGCTCCATACGTCACTAGCAACAAGCGCCTACTTTTGATGGCCCTATACCCCTCCTAAAATTTTCTCCCTGGATTTAGACTTCACAGAAATGACCAATTTGAGATAAAAACCGCGAATTCCATGGATCCGTGGAAAATTGTCATCCCTAGAGATAACAAGAAAGAGATATGGAACATGAAACAGGTACCCAAACAAAAGATGATCATATCACAGAACTATCATGGCACAATCAATCACAGAGAGAACACAGAGATTGAGAGAGCCACAACAACACAGGTTAATGCTACTGTGACTGGCAGAGAACCCATCCACAAAAAACAAACAAACAAACAAACAAAAAAAAAAACAGGGACAGACAACTACACAGAGAGACAACAAATGAGACACCAAGAACTCCAAAGAATGTGTTTTCTGTGGTGCAAGTATGATCACAAAGGGAAATCACAAAAAAAAACCTCTAAGAGTGCAGACCTCTACCAAGCTTGGGGGAAGCTGTCGAGTACAGAGCACACCTTGCTGGGCCTGCACACTTAAAAAACTAATCAAATAAATAAATCAATAATTTCTTTCATTTGACAATGTTGAAAAATCTTTTAAAAATTCCTGAATCCAGAATTTGATCCCAATCACTACCAGAATCTAATTGAATTTTGCTTAAGCCGTACATGCAATTACTTATTTTTGAATAAAGTTAGCAAACAAACAAACAAATCCTGAGAGAAACCCAACCTCTTGGTGGATGTAATCAGTACAACAGGGAATCGGTAACATGAGCAACAAAACCAACTCTTCGTAAATAATATTATTAATAATCTGACATTAAAACTCATGTCCAGTATGCAGAAGCTAAATAATTTAAATAATAGTAACGTTCACACGTTCAGTTGTAATTTGATGCTCAATTGTACCTCATTTGCAGTCTATGATGTCCTAAAACCATGACCTTGGATTAAAAAAAAAAAAAAAAAAAAAAATGTAAAAAAAACCTTGCACTTCAAACTAATTTTGTGTTCCTGTTCACTTTGAGTCTGATGAATGCTTCTCTCGACAGATGGCTTTGAGACTGACAATGGTTGCCTCCAGGGGAGGTTTCTTGATCTTATCATTTGTGATTTTTTTTTTTTCTTTATCAGGGTATCACAAATTTTCATACTTTACACTCCGTGTTAATGGCTCCAGACTACAACGGCAAATTCATTCATTCATTTTCCAAGTGGCTTAATTCTGCAGATGCTGGTAGTGGTAGTGGTTAGGGTGCTGGGCTCATGATTGGGAGGTTCCATTTTAGGCCCCCACAGTGTTACAATGCACTGAGAAAGGTCTTAACCACATGTGCGCCTCTGTCGACCCAGCAGTATAAATGGATTCCAATAAAACATTGAAAAGGTAACCTGAAATTGAATATTATCCGGAAGGAGTTGAAGTCCTAATTGCTTCACCAGGGATAAGCACAGTCTTGATCAGTCAGAAGGCTCAGGGGAAAAGGCCCAATAGACTTTACTTTTTAATCCTACTAGGGTCCACGGGAGGCTGGAGCCCATCACAGCCAAATCTGTGTCAAGGCAGAGGATACCCTGAGCAGCTTGCCAGTGAATTGCACAGTAAACACACGCACACACACACACACACACACATATATATATATATATATATATATATATATATATATACACACACAAACAATAGGGTCAATTAGCCTAAAGAAAATCAGACAAAACTGATTCAAAAAAACTGACAACGTGCAAAGTAACACAGAAATTCCCTCATCGAGCCCACGACTTAAACATGGAACCTTTTTGCAGTGAGGCGGAGATATTAAACACTATGCTAACATGCCATTTTCTGTAATCGCTTAATCCTAATTAGGGTCGTGGGGAGGCTGGCACCAGCCAACCCTGGGCAAGGGCAGAGTACACCCTGGACAAGCCATCGCAGGGCGGAAACTTGTCTCTTGTCGTACTCTTGTCGAAAGTCAGCAATGGTTCTTTTACATGAACCTCTCACCAAAGACAGTGAGAGACATAGCCGACTTTTGATAACCCAGTTAGCTGCACTGGAGGTGGGGGGGGGCACGCGACAGTGACAATCTGTGGTGAATGGAGCGTGAACCACCAACCTTAGGATCCGTGATCCAGCACCTTTCCCACCAGGCGTCCACTGCCCTATGCCATTGAAATTAAATCTTCATTATTTTATTTCAACCCAATATAGAAGAATTAAACTAACAATTTAAAAATGTGTAGCCTTGACTGTATATAGATTTAAGAACCACGCATTTATAAACCAAGAGGACCCTGGAATAGCAGCCAAAAATAAAATGATAAGCTTAAAATAAAATTCAAGATCATTCAAGCTTCTTCATATTCCATTGAAGTTTAATCATTAAACAAAACCAACAGAACGTGCATATTAAATTAGCAATGGAATGACATTAAATATTACATTGAGGATTATTCACCGTCTAGCACATAAGCTCTTGAATCAATCTAAACTTCTGGAAACCTGTGTTACACTCGGTGGCTATCTCAGACTGTCTGAGTTGAGGGAGAATTCATTAATTGTTTGTTACATTGCATGGACAGGGATCCCTCGCTACTACGTGCTTCCATTCATGCGGCTTCAGAGCATTGCATTTTTTTTTTAATATGCATCAAAGAAAATAATAAGAACATTGCCACAAAAACAAGGGCAATTATGCAAAAAAAAAAAAAAAAAAAAACCTAAACCAACACAAAACAAAAAAAACAACCCAAAACCTCCCATCAAAACTATTTCCATTGTTGTGAGGTGTGCATCTGAGTGCGTGCGTATCTGCGTGTGTCTGTATGTGTGTGTATTTATACTTTAATTACATCTTATGTATTATTTTTGAATGTTTGTTATTATAAGCATTTATAGCGTTGAATATGTATTTATTGATACACATATACATGGAGGTATACGTCAGTCGAGGGAGTGGAGGGAGGATCCTACTTCGCGAATTTCGATGGTCGCATGGGGATCTCGGTCCCAATTAACCGCAGAAAGTGAGGGATCCCTGTATAGCTATATATTTATGGATTTCCCAATTTACTCTGAAAATTTTCTACAGAAACTGAATCTGGTGCTCACATGTTTGTAAAGACATGGGAAATAGATTAATAATTAAATAACTGAATCAATCCACATTCCCCACAAAATAGACTAGCTGATTAGCACACAAATTAAATTGATCTGGAGTCTCCATAAGTACAACAGATGGCTCTATTCATTAACTTTCATGTGTGTGTGTGTGTGTGTGTGTACAGTATAGGTCATTCTGTTTACGGCCAAATGTTCTAATTCCACAGGTTGCTTTCATTTTAAAGCCAGTAATAAAATAATCATGAAACAATTAGTAAAAATTAGTGTCATGGTGATAAGAGTACAGAAAAAAGAGAATCGTAAGCATCTTAGTGAAGGTTGGTGAGAATGCTATGAGTATGTATAGTTCAGAGTCATGATTGAATCTTCTTTTACTTTCGGCTGCTCCCTTCAGGGGTCGCCACAGCAAATCATCCGCCTCCACCTCACCCTGTCCTCTGCATCTTCTTTTCTGACTCCAACGACCTTCATGTCTTCCTTCACCACATCCATAAATCTCTTCTTTGGTCTTCCTCGAGGCCTTCTGCCTGGTAGTTCCAACCTCAGCATCCTACTGCCAATATACTCACTATCCCTCCTCTGTACATGTCCAAACCATCTCAATCTAGCCTCTCTGACTTTGTCTCCAAAACATCTTACGTGGGCTGTCCCTCTGATATACTCATTTCTGATCCTATCCATCCTCAACCTCAACATTTTCATCTCTGCTACCTCCAGCTCTGCCTCCTGCCTTTTCCTCAGCACCACTGTTTCTAAGCCATACAACATCGCTGGCCTCACCACCGTCTTGTACACTTTTCCCTTCATTCTTGCTGACACTCTCCGATCGCAAATCAGACACTTTTCTCCAACCATTCCAGCCTGCCTGCACACGCTTCTTCACCTCTTTTCCACTCTCCATTGCTCTGGATTGTTGAGCCTAAGTACTTAAAATCCTCCACCTTCGTTATCTCTGCTCCCTGTAACATCACCGTTCCTCCTGGATCCTTCTCATTCACACACATGTATTCTGATTTTCTGAGGCTAACCTTCATTCCTCTCCTTTCCAGGACATACCTCCACCTCTCTAGATTTTCCTGCACTTGGTCTCTGCTCTCACTACAGATCACAATCTCATCTGCAAACATCATAGTCCATGGAGATTCTTGTCTAACCTCGTCTGTCAGGCTGTCCATCACCATAGCAAACAAGAAGGGGCTCAGAGCTGACCCTTGATGCAGTCCCACCTCCACCTTGAATTCGTTGGTCACACCGACAGCACCATGATTGAATGCTAAGTGAAATGTAGGTAAGGTAAAATCCGTTGGACATTTTACACCCGAGCCATTGTGGCGCATCAGGCCGGTGCTTATCCTCGGTTTCCATAGCGTGAAGGCAGTTCCTCGGCGGGACGCTAGTCCATCGCAGGTTTCCTTCCCAGTGTATTTTTACTGGTACCCATTTATACTGCTGGGTGAACAGGGGCACACTTGTGGTTAAGACCTTGCCCAGGGGTCTAAGCACAGTGGGGGGTGGGGGTCTAACAGGGATTTGAACACACAACCTCCCGATCATGAGCACAGCATCCTAACCACTCTGCCACCGGCCCCACTAAGTGAAACGTAGACAATGGGCATATTTACTTACGAGTATTTCCTAGATCACTGTATAATAGCTCATAATAGCTCTTTATGTTTTGGGAACCAGAATGATTCTAGTCTCCCGGAAACGGTCCCAAATGTTCATAATGCCACTGTTTTGTAACCACTCGCAACCAAACTGCATCTAAACTGAGATGATCGGGCTCATATTTTCCTTCTCTGGACAATAGCGAACTATAAAGATTATAGCAAGCTGCCTCGGTGCTCTCTGTATGAGATGCTGTTTCTATGGAAGTGAGAGACTATAGCAAAATGCATATTTGACAAAAAGTAGAAAAGAAAGAAAAGGTAACAGACTGTGCATTACTTACTCCGGGACCACGGGTGGTGGGCTGGAGTGAAACATCAAATCCAGTCTCGCTTTCATCTGCAAGAGGAGAAAAAACAAGCAGTCAGAACAAATTCAAATCCTTTTCAAAAATGCATATTTCCATTTGGGTTTGATCAATATTTAAGAACTTTTTTTTTTTTAACTTTTAACTTTAATGGCACTTTAAACACAAATAGCATTATGGGTACAAAGACATTAGTTCGACATGAAACTGGTCTGATTTATTTGCATATTTTTTTATAAATAGCCACAGATTTGTCACGAGACTGTGTTCACTTTATTTTATTAATATTTTTTTAATGTCATCAACTTTCTCCCCGGAAACTGTACAGCAACTCACTTATTGACTGTCAAATCCCTCAGACAAATTCCAAAAAATATATAATTAACTACAAGTTAATTGAACTTAAATGAACTCATGAGGTTACGCTTATGCTCAGTGAAGGATGTGTTTAAAATTTAAAGAGGTGCTTTAAAAAGAAATACAAAAAGTCTCATCAGACTCCATGATCATCGTCTTTCCATCTCCGGCTCCATCTGTTCTACCGCACTCACAAGTAAACCCATCGATCTGTCCTTTACGCTCGCTTCCCCATCCTGACTACACCCTCCTTCTTATTCACATCATCTCCCTTTTCCTCATATTCTCACTCACCACACAGCGTGGAACTTCTCTGTGTCTCGCATGAGTTAATCAGGAGACGATGTCGGTGAGCTGCAGTGACGTCTTATGACAGACAAGTAAGTCGTCCCCCCCCCCCCACACACACACACCAAAACTATCAGTGACAGACACTTGATATCACCAACTATCAGACAAATTATAAACATCTGACATAGTTCACTCAGCACCTCATCTGTGACATCATTTAATCCTACTAGGATTGTGGGAAGGCTGTTACCCATCTCGGCCAACACCGGGCGAAGGCAAGGTACACTTTGAACATCATCTCCGCAAATCATTGCAGGAACACACACAAAACCATTCATACTCTCACCCACACCTAGGGTGGAATTAGAACAGTCACTAAGCCTGGTGTGCATGTCTTTGGACGATGGGAGGAAACCAGAGTACTGTAAACAGAAGAAACCCGCACAAGCATCGGGAAAACATACAAACTCCACACTGAAATTCCCAAGCTCAGGAATCAAACTCGGAAGCTTTTTGCTGTGAGACAGATGTTCTAACCACTACACCATTGTGACACAAAATAGTTCATATGTATGCACAAATAAAGAAAATAAATAAATAAATAGCACGCCTTCTTACTGACTTCAGGTACTCTGTGTATATTTAAACAAGCCCACTACGCTAACTCTGATGAGGCGTTGCTGGTTAAGGTGGGCTTATTGATTTCCTCATTCATCCATTCATTCATTTTCTGAACCACTTAATCCTAATTAGGGTCCAGGAAAGGCTGGAGTCTATCTCAGCTGACTCGGGTGGGGCGAAGGCAGAGTACACGCTGGATGACTTGCCAGGATTATTGATTCCTTTGAACTGATAATCATTATTAAAGGAGATGTATCATTTTTTTTACCTAAATTTAGTTACCAAAACGTTTCTAAATATGCAATGAATGTTCAAAATATTCGAGTGTAGTCCATCTATATTAACATTAAATTGATTAAACGCACAAAGACAGTAAGAGAAAAAGACAGAAAAAAAAAAGACACAGACAGTAAGAAAACTACGTGATGCACATAAACAGTGGAAAACAGAAACAAATGCAAATAGAACATTTTCTGGCGCCCATTTCAGTCGACTCTGGGCAAGGGTAGAATACACCCTGGACAGCTCGCCTGGCCATCGCAGAGCATCCATATGGAACATGAAATTCAGATTCAAACCAATTATTTTTGGCAATAAATAAATAAATAATTGCTGCCTGACTATCAGTGAAATCTTGTTCAGCAGAACAGTTTTGAATACAGGGATCCCGCACTTTCCGTGGTTAATGGAAACTGAGACCCCCCCCCCCCCCCACGCAACTGCCAAATTCCGCGATGTAGGATCGACCCCCCCCCCCAACTGACATATATGTACATGTATATGTCTATATAATATCAATAAATACATATTTAACACTATAAATGCTTATAATAACAATTAAACATTCAAAAATAATGCATAAGATGTAAATAAAATTTAAATACACACACATACAGACACACGCGCACACACACACGCAGCTGCGCACCTCACATAAAAAGTAAGTAATTTTGTTGGGTTGTTTTTTGATTTTGTTTGTTTTGCGTTTTTTTTTTTTTTTTTTTTGCATAACTGGCCTTGTTTTGTGGCATTTTTTCATAAATTTGCTTAATTTCCTTATTTTTTTTATTTTTCAATGAATACTTCTAAAAAACCCACGATGCACTGCAGCTGCAGAAACTGAAGCACGAAGTAACGAGATATATGTATTTGAGATTGCATTGAATATCACTTACAAAAGTGACCCAGATTCATTTCCATTATCCTTCATAAACCAAATGACCATCTATCTGAATGTCTTGACCTTGTTTTGTAACACAGTACATGATAGTTAAGCCCCCCCCCCCCACCCACCCACTCCCCCACCCACCCACTCTCCCCCACACACCCAAACAGCCATGACACTGACCCTTTTACTATATGTACTAATTCCTGTACAGAGCTGTGAATGTCTGAGTTTTCATCAGAGATGATAGGACATTACAAATCCTAAGCATCAACCACAAAGTTATAAATTAGCATATATCAGCTTGTCCTCAACCGTCATCTTAAAAAAAAAAAACAAACAAACAAAAAAAAAAAAAGCATGCCATCATTCGAAGAAATAAAAAAACGAAACTGTTTTTCATTAATTACACCCACAATTAAATATTTCTTTATGAGCTACTTGTTCTTTTTTGACTCCAATTCACTGATATCAGAGCCATATGATCTGTCATCTTGAATTTGTCTTTGATGGACAAAATGTGATGCATGTTTAACTAACAAAAAAAAAAAAAAAAAGATATTTAAAAGCACTCAAACTGTAGAGGAGCAGAAAGATGAAAAACTTCTCCATATTCATTCATTACAATTTCCAACCTGCTTAATCCTACTTAGGGTCACAGGGAGGTGCTGAGTCTGGGTGAAGGCAGGGTACACCCTGAACAGCTTGCCAGTCCATTGCAGGGCCAATACGCACACAACACCACACACACACACACACACACATACACACACACACACACACACACACACACACACACACACACACACTGAAGAGTAATTTGGAACAGCTGTAGAAGACTGTGTATGTTTTTGGACTTGTGGACTGAAACCAGAGTACCCAGAGGAAACCCACACAAGCACATCAAGAACATTCAAACCTTCCACTCAGGAAAACCCAAGCCAGGGAATCAAACACAGGCCTTCTTGCTATGAGGTCAACCTGCCAACTGTCATGCCACCTTGACACCCAAGTCCTCAATACTCTACTGTGTAAAGTTTGCTTTTGGTCCCGCTCTCATTAGTGGTTAACAATTCATCATCATTTCCCTTCTTTGTCAAAATGAGAAACCCACTGAGACTGTAACATGGGAAAAACCAGACAAAGCAAAGCTCAGAACAATCCACAGACCAACACTTGGTGTGAAAAACGGACCAATTGGCAGGCACACACATCAATACTCTCTGACTGACACTCATACTGATACATGAACCAATACTCTGAGTAAAACATTGACCAATATCCAGGCAGACACATGGGTCAATACTCTAACTGATACCCAGATAGTCCCACATACCGAAACATGGTTCAGCACTTTATACGAGCACAGGGTCAACATTCTGACACTCAGACAGACCCAGACACCAATACAGAGTGTGAGACATGGACCAAGAAACAGACAAAGGGTCAACACTCTGACATTCTGGACTAAAACCTTGCATGGTGATATTACGGCATGTCTAAATTTTGTTTACTTTTTAGAGAAACTGAGAGGTGGAGCTTTTTGTGAAAGCAATTTTCTCTAGATTTAAAATATATACAGTGGTACCTACCAGCAAACGAGAAATCCAGGTTACGAAAAACATTTTCCACAATTTTTTGTCTCTGTATACAAAACAAGTTCTCCTTACAAAACGCACCATTCAAACAATGCACGAGTTGATCTCCATTGACTATCTCCAAACACCCTGCCCCACTGGCCTCCCATTGGCTAGGAGGGATAACACAGATCCCTCCCATCGGCTATCTCCAAACATCCCGCCCCGCTGGCCTCCCATTGGCTAGGAGGGATAACGCAGCTCCCTGGAGCAGCAGCTTGTTTCATGAGTTTTTCGAGTGTGTTCATTACAACTTTATTTTTTGCCTCAGGCTTTTAACCTTGCATAAACATTTGTAAGATTATTACTCTGTTAAGAAGACATAGTCAATACGAAGTAAGTACCTTAAAAGGTCTGCTTTTCTGATTTTTAAAGGGCAGTATTGGGGGGCCTTGGAACGAATCATGCGTTTTACATGTAAAATACGGTTCTACTTACGAAAAATCTAAGTTACGAAACCGCCTCTGGAACAGATTCATTTCGTAAAATGAGGTACCACTGTATATGCAACTCGCTTAAATTATATCATTTAGATCAAAGCATATCTGCACATCTTCGTCTATCTGTGTTACACGTCAGGTGGGACACAACCAAGAACAATGTAGCACATGGCTGTTCATATTATGGGGTTTAATTTTCAAAATTACCACGAGATTGATTGAACCACAATAATCTCCGTGTGGGAGCTTTGCATTTGGCAAAATACAAAAAGGTAATTTGCTCTGGAATTATTACCAATTTGGAGTCGATTAAAATCACACATCTTGTTTGTAATCACTTAAATTGCCTCCCCTGCTCAAACTAATCCAACTCGGAAACAACTTTAGGTGAGCTGTATTGGCAGTGCTGGATTCCCTGTTTAATGGTCCACATATTGTGCGTTCACAGCACAACACTCTCAGAAACACAGAGCTGTGGGGACTGCAAGGCCACGTCGGTTTTCATGTTATTCAAATCTGCCTGATTTAGAATCAATCTGCTTTCTACTGAATGAGGGTTAATCAAGCTTACATATCGCTTCATTAGCTCCGTGACGCCCACAGCGTAGGATCGTAAAAATCACAGTTAGCAGCAATTTGGTTGGAATTTTCATAAATGTTAGGGTCATGTTTACAGTTGGAAAAACTTAAAATTTTGGATGCTGTTATCTTAATTGTTATTCAGGGTCACAAAAATGACACATTAAAGTGAAAGTTTGCAATGTGGATTTTTTGTTTTGTTTGTATGCTTTTTGTTTTTATTGATCTTGACATGCTGCAATGTTTGGCAGGACCTTTACCACATATGGATTTAGCAGCTTGGAGGAAAATTGCCCCACCCTCACTATTTCTACTACAATTAATAATACAGGGATCCCTCACTTTCTGCGGTCAATTGGGACCAAGATCCCCAAACGACCACCGAAATCCGCGAAGTAGGATCAACCCCCCACAACCGCCATATACGTATGTGTGTATATAATATCAATTAATACATATTCAATGCTATAAATGCTTATAACAACAATTGTCTGTCTTGTCCGTCTTCCTTTCGGCTTTCTCCCTTTTACTCGGGAATCGCCACAGCGAATCATCTGATTCACACGTTTGATTTGGCAGAGGTTTTTACGTCGGATGCCCTTCCTGTCACAACCCTTTTTTAGCAAGGGACAGAAACACGCTGACGACTTTGCAGCTACTCTTTACGAAAGTCAGCAATGGTTCTTTTACATGTCTCTCACCATAGACAGTGAGAGACATGGCCCGCCTTTGATAACCCAGTTAGCTGCACTGGGGGGGACAGTGACAACCTAGTGCAGAGTGGGACTCGAACCCCCAACCTTTGGATCAGCGATCCAGCGCCCTATACCACCACTGCCCACATAAATGCTTATAATAACAATTAAACATTTAAAAATAATGCATATGTAAATAAAATATAAATACACACGGCGCGTGCATGCAAGTAAGATGTGCACCTCACAACAATGTAATTAGTTTTGATAAGAGGTTTTTTTTTTTTTTTTTGGGGGGGGGGGGGGGGGGGGGGCATAATTGGCCTTGTTTTTGTGGATTTTTCTTTAACTTTTTCCCCTATTCTTCCTTAATTTCTTAAAATTGATGAATATTAAATAAAAAAATAAAATAAAATAATTAAAAAAAAAAAAAAAACACGATGCACTGAAGCCACATAAATTGAAGCGTGAAGTAGCGAGGGATCCCTGTATATAAAACACATTTACTATCATTTTGTGCCACAAATTTCTGTTTTCTAATCAGGTCCAGAGAGAAAGCCAAAACATTAAAACTAGTTAGGCTTTGGTTTCTTTCTTCTTATAGATTCGACTGTATAGTTACAGAATCTCAACATTTTTTTAACCCTTATATTTTTTAGAAACAAAAAATTGGCTTTTTTATCCCCCAATACAAAACATTACTGTTATGATTATGTTGCTATAATTATGATTTTAAATAAAAAGAATGCAAAAAAAAAAAAAAATCTACTGGATTTTCATCAGTTATATTACCTGAAGATATTTGTATTGATACTAAAGTAAGAAGGCATATAAATAAATAAATTTAAAAAGTCAGTAAATAATAAGTAAGTAAGCAAATAAAGAATTAATACAATAAATAAATAAATAAGGAGCTAAGTATATAATTAATTCGGCAAGTAAACTAATCAATCTGTAAATAAGCAAATAAGTGCAGTTTGTAAATAATGAGTTAAGTACAAAATGAATCAGGTAAGTAAGTAAAGCAGTCAGTAAATAAGTAAATAATAAGTATGCATGGAAGGAGTTAAGTATATAATTAACTGTGCATCCAAATCAGCAGGTTACCTTTGGATGAGCTGTGCCACTTAGACTGAGGTTTTTCTAGGGAAATCGATTTGGAAGTCACACTGGTGCCTCCTGTGTTGATGGTAAACTTGAATTTGATAACGCTTCTTTCCGTATCAATCTGAAAATAAGTGAGAGAGCAAAATATATCAGTGGATTTTATACAAAAGTAATAGATCATGCTTAACAAACCTATCAAAGGAACCATAACCCCCAGAAACCATAACTCTTTACTTTCACATGGCATGCCACTGTTTTAGTGAGCAAGAATCTTCTTATGAGAAAAACTGCAACAGAAATGATGTTTTCAAGCAAATTAAATTGATCCTCATGTGCTATGCACGTTAGCAGATTTGAATTGCCTGGCTGGAGATACAGTGATGTTACTGCAGGGCTTCATCTCGATGCTAATTGACTTTAATATGACAGCAGCACAACAGGATGGAGCTAATATACTAATGAGGATGTAATGGCTCTAATGGCGGTTAGTGTCAGTCCATAGAACTCGCAAAGATTCGATGTACTTCTCCTGGACCGATGTGTGAACTGTGATGCTCTTCCACTAAACCTTAACGATGAATAGAGTAATTACATAATTACACGGGCACTATTATAATCGTATCATTGGAAGATGTGAGCTTAAGTACAGGATGTGGATACGTGTGTGAATTCAGAGGAGGTACATGATTAAAATAAACAAATACATTAAAGTGGTGGCCTAGTGGTATAGGGCGCTGGATCGCTGATCCTAAGGTTGGGGGTTCGAGTCCTACTCTCCACAAGCTTGTCACTGCCCCCCCAGTGCAGCCAACTGGGTTATCAAAGGCCGCCCATGTCTCTCACTGTCTATGGTGTGAAGTTCATGTAAAAGAACCATTGCTGACTATCATAAAGAGTAGCTGCAAAGCCATAGGCGTGTTTCTGCCCTGCGATGGCCTGGCGAGCTGTCCAGGGTGTATTCTGCCCTTGCCTTGAGTCAGCTGGGATGGGCGCCAGCCTCCCCATGACTCTAAGTAGGATTAAACGGTAACGGAAAATGAACTGAACTGAACATTGAATTAAATATAAATAAATGAATAAAAAAGAGAATGCAAAATATTCTGATATACATTACATATATATATATATATATATATATAGAAATTAATTTAAAATCAACCAACCATATAAAAATAATTATTATTAAAATCTAGATATTAGAAATTCTGCACTGTGATTGGTTATTTTACTCGTAGGACATCAGCTCACATACTGTGACCGCAGTGTCAGTAAATAAGTGAAAATGTTAAGAGTCAGGCCCCGTTAAAAGCTTAAGCATTTTACAATAAAAGCATCTTTTGATTCCGAATGTAGTATAAATATATTTCCATTAAATGATGTGGTTCTTGTAGTGAGTGTTTTAATATTTGTGTACATGTTGAATCTTTACCTGCTGTGTGTGTTCTGTGTAGACCATCACTCCACATGGGTTGGGTATGGCGCCACCCTGCAGACTAATACACACACTTTCACATGGTCCATCAGGATCTGAGAAAGGACTCCATACCCCCCAGCGGACACACTGCATAAACACCACCCTCTGAGCAACCACAGAGGGAACCTAAACAAAAAGAAATCAATCAATAAAAACACATTCTAGAGCCTGATTGATAATGTCCAATCAAGTGAGCTTTATTTGTCCCTTTTCAAAAGAAACTGTATAGCAGTGACTCAACGTAATGACGTTTTTATAAGGCCTAGCAACAAATACACTAACCACCGCATGTATGTACAATACACCTTGTTACCTGCATTTATGAATGTGCTTTATCAGAGGGCTAAAACGTGTCAAACAAAGACTTGATATTGAGAAATGTTTTATTATTCAAAGAGTACGGGATTGCCATTACCAGTATTAAGTGTAGTATTATTCGCAGGAGCAATACTAAACAATATTTGAATGGATAAGATACAGACCCATGACAAAGATATTAAGCATCTCTGTCAATAGATGGCTGGTAAAATAGTAGATGGCTGCTCTGAAACTACAACTAATCATCCGCTGGTCTAGTGTGGCATTCTGGATTACCCAGAATAACAATAAGCAGTGTAAGAGTGCAGTCATTTGTAAAGAGTTACAGGATGGCCTGTAAATGGCAGTTACAACTGTGACATACAGACGCTCCCTGACTTACGTTCATCAGTTTTACTTTTTCATTTTTTTTTTTTTTTAAAAGTCAAATTTTGAGTTTAGACGTACCTACGTAGCACGCTGACATAATGATGCTGCATCCATTGTTTACAAATGACAGACTGAACGTGCCCCTCCTTCTTTCCTGTTCAGTTTTATTTTATATTATATATATATATATATATATATATATGTATAGATATATAAAACCATATATAACTATAAAGTTGTATATATATTATAATATTATATATATATATATATATATATATAATATAACTTTATATATAACATATATATATATATATATATATATATATAAAGTTATATTATATATATATATATATATATATATATATATATATATATATATATATATATATATTGCGTGTTACCCTTGCGTTAAGACGTTGTCTCTGTGTTTACACTGTTTTGCGGACTTTTGTAACCCTATGCAAATATGGTTGGTCAGAAGCGTAAGCCTACTTAGCATGGGCGCAAGTCTCATACACAGATGAATTAACTATCTGCTTGGATCTGCCCAATCTACCATGCATACTCAGTTGAGCAAAGCGAGTTGTAAAATGAATGAAAACCCGAATCCAGGAAAGAGAACTCTCCGCTTTGCTGGTGATTCACATCAGTGTAGGCTGTGTTCTAAACGAGTTCAACGGCGCCCTTGTGCACTTGAAAGACTGAAAGGCTGTATAACCCACAGCAAGTACACTACTTTCGGTATTGAGCGCCTCACATATTGCAAGCGTTGATTGGCTGTTTTAAGCTTCATGTAAAGTGACTCGGTACAAATAAGTGACTTATTTGAAATTAATGTTCATATTATTTGATATATTTGATATTATTTTACAATGTTATGTTTATAGTAATTGATTTTAGGGGTGTTTTATGAGATACGATAATGGTATTTATGGATGCATAATACAGTATGAACGTCATACGTCACACGTCATTGTAACAACTTGCATTCACCCGTCTGGAACCAATTAAAAACACAAGTCGGGAAGCGTCTGTATATGGATGGCACAGAGAACAATAAGCAAGGAACTGTATGACAAACTCCATTACATCTGTTCAAGAGAGAATGACGAAGATTAGATCTGAATGCCTTTCATCTATACTACATGAAAATAGCACAATCTGGTCGTCTGTAGAAATACATCACTGCAGCATTGATTCTCTCGTCATATTACTAAAGCCTTGCCATGTAGTATACACTAAAATAATCGTCAGTCTCAGGCCAAGTGTGAGGCCATTGGTGTAGTGGTTAAGGTGCTGCGCTCATGATCGGGAGGTTGTGTGTTCCAATCCCAGTTAGACCCCCACTGTGCTAAGACCTCTGGGCAAGGTCTTAACCACAAGTGTGCCTCTGTTCACCCAGCAGTATAAATGGTACCAGGAAAAATATACTGGTGAGGTCACCTGCGATGGACTAGCGTCCCATCCAGGAGTTGAACTCCTGGTAGCTTCATGCTACAGAAACCGGGGATCAGCACCGGCCCGATGAGCCTCTAGGCTCGGTTGTAAAACGCCCAGAGGGCTTTACCTACCTTTTTACCTCAGGCTAAGTGGGATCACTGAATATCTGAAATAGTTATTAGCGATATCCACCTAGCCTTTAGCAAATCATTTCTACAACCCAAAAGAACTTTGACCAAAAGAACATTGTTCTTCAGTTTCAGCTTGATGTGGAGAAACAAAAAAGTGCATATCCAAATAATACCATACCTAGAGTAAGTAGAAGAAAAAAAAAAAAAAAAAACTGGGTGTGATACTTCTTGAGTACTGCACACCACATACCACAGAAAGAAAAAGATGTTTTACTGGAGGATCTAATCTCATCACTCAACAAAACTGAATCTAGAAAGGAGAAGTACATTTTAACAAGACATTGACTGCACAATAGGGGGCAATTATGGCCTAGTGGTAAAGGGCGCTGGGTCACTGATCCTAAGGTTGGGGGGTTCAAGCTCCACCCACTCTCCACTGGGTTGTCACTTTCCTCCCCCAGTGCAACTAACTGGGTTATCAAAGGGCGACCATGTCTCTCACTGTCTATGGTGAGAGGTTCATGTAAAATAACCATTGCTGACTTTTGTAAAGTGTAGCTGCAACGCCGTCAACGTGTTTCTGCCCCTTGCTAAAGGGTTGTGTTATGAAGGCCATCAGACGTAAAAACCTACGCCAAATCAAACATGCAAATCGGATGATTTGCTGTGGCGACCCCTGAGAAAAAGGGAAAAGCCGAAAGAAAAAAAAAAGAAGATTGTCCCCACACATGGAGTCATAACTCAAGAACATCATGTCCATCTCCCGAGTCTTTGAATCCCATTGAAAACTTATGGAGCATGGTGAAAGCCCAAGGACCCTCGTAACCTTGGGGTATTGATTTGAAGAGGGGATTGGCTCAAGCCTTAATCACAGGGCTACAAAATAAATAAATAAATATACTTTCATGAAGACATTCCGAAGCTGTTAATGCAAATATAAATGAATAAAAATTATAATAATAATAAAAATACCTCTGCTTACCACAATACTAAATGTTGGTCATGTGCACTGTCTGCACCCCCACAACAGCCTTTATCTGAAATAATTCCGCTAGAGGTATTTAGTTACCAATTGATGAAGTAATACATGTATTTGGAATTTGGGTGACCTTCATGCCTTCACTAAACCAGGTTGGAAGAAATGGGACAGGACTTTTAAAGCCTTAGTTTAAGTAAGAAAAATAGTGTTTCGTCCTTGTGTCTGGGAGAGGAGGGAGCCCCGGGAGGTTAGAATATTAGCACAGATTTTAGACAAAAGTAGAGCGAGTGAACATAGAAGGGAAAAGGGGAGTGAAAGCAATATGTTGCTGTGATGACATTAATCTAAACTCTCTGTAGTACGGTGTTCATTTAACTCTTCAGACAAAACACACCACTGATTATGGCATAGAAAATAATAATAGTAAAAAAATAAAAATAAAAAAGTGTGTACATGTGTGTGCCATAAAAATGTACTTGAGAAAGGGACAGATTAACATCCATCTATTGACACCATGTTGTGTACAGTATATACGTCCATTATGCACTGTCTGAGCAGCAATAGTATATAATCCTCAGGCAAGGGGGAGAGAGAGAGAGAGAGAGAGAGAGAGAGAGAGAGGGAGAGGGAGGGAGGGAGAGAACTGAAGCATTTCAATCTCAGCTGCACTGTGGCCAATCACAGAAGTTTTGAATAAATACATCAATATTTAGACAAATAAAAGTGGGGCAGTGGTGGTCTACTGGTAAAGGGTGCTGGATCGCCGACTCTAAGGTTGGGGGTTCGAGTCCCACTCTCTACAAGGTTGTCACTGCCCCCCACCCCCCCACCCCCAGTGCAGCTAACTGGGTTATCAAAGGCCGGCCATGTCTCTCACTGTCTATGGTGAGAGATTCATGTAAAAGAACCGTTGCTGACTTTCGTAAAGAGTAGCTGCAAAGCCGTCAGCGTGTTTCTGTCCCTTGCTAAAGGGTTGTGTCAGGAATGGCATCTGACGTAAAAACCTACACCAAATCAAATGTGTGAATCATTCGCTGTGGCGATTCCTCAAAAAGCCAAAAGAAAATCTCAAAGTTTCAGCTATTCATTCACTTGCCAAACTGCTTCGACCTACTCGGGACCAATATGTATACATGTACACTACAGAACAGCATGGACAAAGAGCGGAAATTGCGATTTCCTGATTTAGTGGACACCCCGCGGGACGAAGCATTATAGGCGATTCTTTATCGGCTGGTCAAAGTCAATACAAGGTAATAAGTCGAACAAAAAAAGAAGAGTAACAAGTCTACGGTCATTCTCTCTGTTCTTACATGTTTTCCACACACCCTCCATCTACCCATCTACCTGACACTTAATCTCTCTCTCTCTCTCTCTCAACACACGTCCTCACACACTCACAGAGACACCTCGCAGTGTGATATAAGGATCGTGTCGTGATGTATCTGGTCTGAGATATATCTGCTGTGTGATAAATACTCTGCACTTCAGCAAAGAGCTCTAATGTAAGAGATTCATCTTCGACACACAGATCCATCACATGGCTGAAGAAAGCGATTGGCTATAAACCGTCCTGCACTGGATTAACCTATGCGATGATTGCCAAGATCATTATGCATTTCACTATTGAACGCATACCTGCTATCTTAAATACTGTACAGTACAGCCATGTCCGATTTTAGACGCATGTTCCACATGTCTCAGACATTAGTCTGGCTATTGGTTGTTTGCTTCATATAAAAAAAGGAAACGAAAAAGACAGCCCCATGGAAAAAGTATAACTAATACAAAGAAGGTGGAAGGTCTGCGCTATAATATAAACCGCTATACAATTATTGTATTCGTGGACATTGCAGAGTTGTTCAATTACACGGTGACGTTCACCAAGACCAAGGTGAATAATTGTTTTAGCATATAGGAACATAAGAAAAGCTAACTAAAAAAAGTTAATGGTTTATTTTTACATTGTTAAATAATTAAAGCGTTCTCCGAAGTTTGCAGAGTGCCTATTTAACAATTATTTGGCAAAAGCAAGGTGGAGGTCACTGAACAGTCTATACAGATGATTCAGTGATATCCCAAACCAAGCCTGAGGAAAATAATTGTTTTTAGTATATAAAGTGTCCAAGACAGTGATGAGACCAGCGATGTTGTATGGTTTAGAAACAGTGGCGCTGAGGAAAAGACAGGAGGCAGAGCTTGCAGTAGCAGAGATGAAAATGTTGAGGTTCTCTTTGGGAGTAACGAGGATGGATAGGATCAGGAATGAGCACATCAGAGGGACATCACATGTAAGACGTTTTGGAGACAAAGTCAGAGAGGCTAGATTGAGATGGTTTGGACATGTACAGAGGAGGGATAGTGAGTATATTGGTAGTAGGATGCTGAGGTTGGAACTACCAGGCAGAAGGCCTAGAGGAAGACCAAAGAGAAGATTTATGGATGTGGTTAAGGAGGACATGAAGGTCGTTGGTGTAAGAGTAGAAGATGCAGAAGATAGGGTGAGATTTAGGCAGATGATTCGCTGTGGCGACCCCTGAAGGGAACAGCCGAAAGGAAAAGAAGATTCACATCTGGGGCATGTCAGAGTAGCTAGTTGACATAACGCACATGACTGAATTGTAGAAAGAAACTAAAGCACCTGGGGGTCATGTATGAAGATGTATTAAGATAAGATAAGATAAGATACAGCTTTATTAATCTCACAATGGAGAAATTCACTGTTACAGGCTCTTGAGGTACTATCAGTAGGGGGTGCAAAAATAGATACAAGTACGAACATACACACATACATATATTATATAAGTAAATAAATAAATAGATACATAAATAGTATAAATTACTAAACAATAAAAGAAAAGAATGGAGCAACTTTATAGATTGGCCTATATTAAAGTGTAATGTATCTGAGTGCAGAGTAGATGGGTTGATATGGTTGATATGGTTCATAGTCAGTGGGGTAGATGTGGTTGATTAAAGTGCGCGGGGGTTTTTATTGCACATAACCGGTATTTTTAATAATAATAATAATAATAATAATAATAATAATAAGTTTGCTTTAACAGTATATTTGGTTGTTCAATGTATTTCTTTACATTATACATGATTCAGGATCTTTCCGTATGCCATCTTTATTAAAAGTTAGCCTACAAACCAACAGTATGCGTCCTGTTTGATCAACTTTTTGACCTTAAAAATTTGTCATTTCCTTTTCCATCCAATCTGTCACTTTCATTGCAGGTACAGACCTGCTCCCTAATCCAATGTAGGCGACACACATTTCATTTTGGAGCTTTTCCCACAGGAGTGTAAGCTAATGAAGATGATCAAGCTCGCATCCCTCTCTAGAGGTGCCGAGGAACAGAGGACACACTATATACACACTAACACAAATGATTTCTAGCCTTTGTGGGTTAGGGCTCAGATGGCGCGATGCAGGGACACAGGTGATAAGTGCTTGGAGGGCTTGGAAGGGCTCAGGCGTATAATTTGTCGAAAATGAGATAGCATAAGCACGCTGCGTCTTAGCTAAGAGCATCTTCATGGCATGAGGACACAAGCAAGGCCAAATACTTGGGTCAGACGCAAACAGGTCACATTTTAGAGACTTTGAATGGTGTGTTAGCGTAAAGTCCGTGGGCGTATTTTTTAACACCCAAACCATAGTGGCTCATCGGTGGGGCCGGTGGTGTAGTGGTTAGGGTGCTAGGCTCATGATCGAGAGGTTGTGGGTTCGAATCCCAGTTAGACCCCCACCGTGCTAAGACCCCTGGGCAAGGTCTTTAACCACAAGTGTGCCTCTGTTCACCCAGCAGTATAAATGGGTACCAGTAAAAATATACTGGGAAGGTAATCTGCGATGGACTCGCGTCCCATCCAGGAAGAGTTGAACTCCTGGTCGCTTCACGCTACAGAAACCGGTGATAAGCACCGGCCTGGTGAGCCACTAGGCTCGGGTGTAAAAAGCCCAACAGACTTTACCTCCCATAGCGGCAGGTTACCTTCCCAGTATATCTTACTGGTACCCATTTATATTGCTGGGTGAACAGAGGCACACTTGTGGTTAAGACCTTGCTCAGTGGTCTTAGCACAGTGGGGGTCTCAGTGGGATTTGAACTCAACCTCCCGATCATGAGCACAGCACCCTAACCACTACACCACCGTGTGTTAGCGTGTTGCAATTCTATTGAAAACGATCATTAATGATCGCGTTCATGCTACATTTGATGGGTGGCACATCAGCACCGTGGTTAGCACGTTCATCTCACAGTAAGAAGGTCCAGGATTCGAGTGCCTGGCTCAGTAAGGGCGTGTTCTCCCCATACTTCCATGGGTTTCCACCAGTAGTCTGGTTTTCTGCCACAGGCCAAAGACATTCTGCAAACTGGCTGTTCCAAATTGCACCTGTGTGTGAGAGAGTGAACCCTGAAGGATTTTCCTCGTCAACTGAGAGAGTTTTTCCTCGCCACCAGTGCTGTGATCTTCTTAATTCGAGATGTGTCAGGTTTGAAGAAACAGTTATAGGTTTTAATTCTTTTATTTTTCTCTCTCCAATATTTATTTTGGTCTTGCAAGTTGTTCAGGGTGCACCCCACCTTGACCTGATATCAGCTGACAAATGCTTCAATCTCCTTGTGACTCAGCAGATAGATAGAAGGGTGGGAACATTTTTAAATTTTACAAAATATTGCCCAAAGCTGTTATTCAGTCTCATTTAATTTTACAAGCCGCTCGATCCTAATTAGTGCAATGGGGGGCTGGCGCTGAGCTCAGCCGACGCTGGGCAAAGGTAGGGTACACCCTGAACAACTCACCAAGCCATTGCAGAGCCAACACACATGCAACCATTCACTTCTCACAACTAATGGAGATTTGGAACGGCTAGTTAGCCTAGTGGGCATGTTTTTGGACTGTGGGAGGAAACTGGTTTTCCCAGAGGCAACCCATGCATGCACAGGGAGAACATATGAGCTCCTCATAGAAATACCTACAGCCAGGGATTCAAACCTTGGAACTTGTTGCTGTGAGTCAAAGGTGCTAACCATTGCACCAGTACACCGCCCCCAGGCAACTCCTGGTCTGTGTTTACCACTCACATTTCATAACTGCCTCATAAATTACTCATAAATATACCATTTAAAAAAAAAAAAAAAAAAAGAGATGGTTACTGCAGTTCTACAGCAAAAGAGACTCAGTACGTTTCATAATTGCAAGTTACCCTCAAGCAGAAGTTAATCAGAAGCCTTATACTGTAGTTGGCATGACAACACAACCTCATCACTACATGGGTACCAAAACATTTAAGGGTGTTACTGACCAAAAAGCAGTATTGCACAAGCTATTTCACAACTAGGGAAGTGTTTTGCCAATTTTTTTTTTTTTTTTTGGATTTTATTAGAACGATTTTAATGTATAAAAATATTAAAATTCAATGATAAAATATTTTCCCTGGTAGTTCCAACCTCAGCATCCTACTACCACACTCACCTCAAGTCATATCAAGAGACTGTCCAGAACAGAAAAGGAAATTTTTAAATCCATCACCACTTTGGATAATTAAATAAAATCAATTTTAAATCAGTTGTTGATGTTTTCATATGGCTTGACCCTCAGTTCAAAACCTGTATTGAGTTTAAGCCAAACCCCATATGGATTTCTATCCACTTTATTTTGCCTTCAAATTGCTCTGGATTTTCAATGAAGATTAATTGGCCACTTGACTGCATTTGGGTGTGTATGTCGCAATAAAGTGTGGGTTCGTTGAAGACTCAGTAATTGTGTTTGACTTGAATGCTGCCATTTAAACACATTTGATCTTCCTGGTAGTTCACCTTGGGAAAGAAGTCACACAATACCACACGCACATCATCAAATGAGATAAACCAGGTCAAAAAAAAAAAAAAAAGAGAGAGAGAGAGAGAGCGAGAGAAAGATGCTTTGGTGAATCTGGTGCCATCATTTATATTTATATACACATTTACTTCAAATAGGCTGTACTGAATCTTCAGCTCTGATTGGGGTGTTCATTTATTTAGTACATTAATAAACTCAGCTGCAAGAATAGGTACATTTTTTTGTGAGAAGATTCCTCGGTATCTTTGGAAAAAAGCTCGAGTGGTATTTATAAAGTTCTGATGTAAAATTAGATGCAAAGTTGGTTGTTTGAGTTTTCCTTCACAAAGATTTCAAGATAGATGGAGGGCTTTTCATTTTACAGCAAATTACCTTGTTCTTCCTTTTTTTATTCTTCATGGATTATTAAATCCAAGCGGGGCTGAAAGAGATGAAATTTATCACAATACAAATCCAATATTATCACAAAATGCTTCTTAAAAATATTCTAGTGTGATAAATGGAGATATTGTAATGCATTTAAATGTTGATGAATCAATTAATTTCAATAGAATTGCAAACAGCAGACATATATATATATATATATATATATATATATATATATATATATATATATATATATATACACACACACACACACCCCTGTCTCTTTCTCTCTCGCGCGCGCGCGCTGCAGGCCACGCCCACAAGAAGTGGAATTCAAAACGCATTCCCTGCTTGACAGGGAGGTCCAAACTCAACTTTAATTTGAATCCTTGAGGGATCAGAAATCCAGATGAACTCAAATGCGCCCACATTTATTAACATTTACTGAATTAAACAACTTAAAAAAAACTAAACAAAAAACTAAAGAGTTAAGCCTCCTTCTGTCTCGATCTGGGAGGCCAGCGGGGAGGGACAGCCAATGAGAGAGAGCAACTCGCGCATCGGGTGAAATTTTGATTGGCGCGTTTGAATTTCTTTTCGTAAGAGGGGGTTGTTTTCATATCCTGGGGATGGAAACTTAGGAAAATGATCTTCGTGAAATTCTTCTGTGTGTTTGATTTTTTTTTTTGTCTCCCTCTGGTATTTTTCATTTATTCTACACTAATGTAAATTTGTTTACCCCTGTACTGCATATAATGTAAACATTTGAGAACAACCTGCTAATAACGTGACTTTTTTTTTTCATGTGACAAATGTTTGAATCTCTCTCTCTCTCGCTCCTTTTTCTTATTAAATACATGTCCATGGTTTCATCCATTTGATCCTCACAAATAGGCCAGAATCAGCTCAGCTAGGCTGATGATAATCCCATACATGATACCCAAGTATATAAGCTATTATTATTATTATTATTATTATTATTGTTATTAGGACAGTGGTGGCCTAGTGGTATAGCGCGCTGGATATATATATATATCCACACAGCCACACACAGGGACAGTGGTAGTGGTGGTGTAGGGTGCTGGATCACTGATCCTAGGGTTGGGGGTTCGTGTCCCCTCAGTGCAGCTAACTGGGTTATCAAAGGCCGGCCATGTCTCTCACTGTCTATGGTGAGAGGTTCATGTAAAAGAACCATTGCTTATTATTATTATTAAGTCATGGGTGATCGTAAAGTCGAACAGTCACAGGTCACACACGTCGTAAGTCGGTGGCCTCTGTACCTTGTGATTATGGATCTGAAACCTGGACAACCTGTAGGCTTCTAATTAAGCTACTGGAAAGGCTTCATTAAAAGTCCATGTTGAGAGTCCGGAACATCAAATAGTTGCCGAATACACCACTTATACAGACACTGTAATCCTTGAGCGAGATACAGCCCTACCACTAAGGGAAGGGTAATTCAGAATCAGATGCTTTGGACCGGTCACATTTTTTGGATGAAAGACAAGAGGTTCACAAAACAATTAGAATATGAGCTAGACATAGGAAAAAGGCCAAAAACAGTTAAACATGTCCTGAAAAGCACTGGAGATTGATGTGCGTAACTGGGAAGCACTTACCAAACAAGTGCATTCTGGAGAAAGCTAATTGATAGACCTAGAAAGAAAGACTGTTGAGCATGCTGCATTAAAGCGTGCACTTTGAAAGCAGAACGAGAGTGCAGTGCTTGCCGATGTCCAACTGCAAGACAGACGGACGTTTACTTTGATCTCATGAGTAGAGGAGAAATGCAGCAGTTTACAAGGAAGCTCTGGTCACCTCATCCATCAAGCTGCGGGTACACTGGTTCTACATGTGGATTCGCTTGCAAGTCGACTGGTGGCCTGAATCGACAACTCCAAAGTACACACAAGATGCTCCTCAGCTGTCAATCAAGAAAGATGGAAAGTTCAAGTGTCACATCTGCGAACGTTCATGCAAGTCAAAAGCTGGGCTTAAAAGTCACCTTCGTGCAGATGGTCGTGCAGTGAACAAAAGAAGAGATGGATTTCTTCTGTCAAGAAACAGCAATCACCAAGTATGTATCTATTTTTATTTGAAGATTTATTTTTGCAAATATTTAAATATAATATGTAAACATTAAACACTGATACAAATACAGTACTAACTTTTCAGTAATTTAGATATCGATCTCTGTCTTTTATTAAAAGGTCATTTGTTTCAAACACTAAGCATCATAACAGTAAATAATTTATTTCATGGCACAATGCACCGGGTAATGTCACCAACAATATAAAACAAGTTGCAATAAAATAAATAGTTCTGTCCAAAAACCCTAAATATAATAATATATTTTGAGACTGCATTCAGATGGATTGTTTCACATCCGTGAGTGCCTTTGGCAATCAAACAGAAGAGAAGAACTGTGTTCAGAAAATGAGACACACTTTCAGTATAAACAGAAGGTTCTTGGTGTTTGTGGTCAGCTTCGGGAAGCCAATGCGTGGTGATGTATACTGAATGAAGAGCTGTCATGAGCTTGAAGGAAGCACGCCATGCAGTGTTACGCTACATGCTATTCTACATGGAGCTGGCAGCATGACTGATGGGTAAAAGAAGACAAGAATACAAAATGATCCTCCAGTCCACTGAAATAGGGGGAAAAAAAGCCGTATAATAATGAATAGCTTCACAGTGTAGTGAATGTTAAGGAGACTATTTTTAGTGTTATTCACGTAGGCTAATTAAGTGCTTACTTAAACACCCAATGGTAGCTGGTGCAAGCACAATACATGTGTGTTTGTTGGTTCAAGATTGATGCATTTGTTGTCTTCCTATCCAGCCCCCACAGTCTTTAAATAGTAAATACACTTGTGTCATTCACCATGCCAATGGACATGTGTAGTCAACTGCATCGCCATCTTGCTAGTGGAAAGCATTTGTGTGAATGACCAACAAAAACCTACTTTGATGTCAGCAGTACAGTGTTTCACCGTCATTATCATGATCGCAATATGCACTAATCAGGGATACCAGTGATGTTTAGAAAAAATAGAAGAAATTAAATATTTCAGCTGGGGGTCAAGGGAGCCCCTGAAGCTAAATAGGAGAGTAAAAATAGTGGAATTCCGCAAAAATAGCGGAGATCTGGGATCCCTGACTTATACAGGCACATGCTCACAGACTACATAGATGCTGCCCGTTACATACAGGGATGGACGCATATCAGCAAACAAACATGAAAAGTTTACATCACGCCATTTTATTAGCATATGCTGCTGTTGCCATAGCCGGTAAAGCCAACTGCGTAAGTAGCAGCATTTCATCTTCCCTGCTTCTTGGAAATCCGACATTACAATTGAGACAGAGTATGCCTTCTGAAGCATTTGCTCTATGGGCCTGATGCTGTGACCATTTTACACCATTAAACTAGTAAAAATTGATTTAGACAAAATGTAAATACAGTAGGCCCCCATTTTTCACATTGGTTCGGTTCCAGCCCATCCCACGAATCATGAAAATCCGCGAGTTATTAAAACGCGGTTTTAAAACACTAGGCATGATATTACATGCGCTATGCTTGTTAAACACATTCTATAGACAGTCTCCCTCATTAATACAGTAATAATACAGTAAAATGTCAACGATTAAGTAAAAACGTTTTCATTTTGTACTGTGATAATATTTATGAATGAATAAAGCGCTCAGGCTCCTCACCAGAAGCAAGAGAAGATGCAGGGCATTTGAGTGACATCATAGGGATTAAGTAATCATTAAAAACACACTAAATGCACATGAATGCACATTTCAAGCAATCACATTGATAACATGTGCGCAAAGAAGAAAAAAAGAGGTGTACACATCATTTGCAACCAATCAGCAGGAGGGAGAAACAAAACCTCTCAGCCATTGGCTGAATCACGTGCCAGTTACTTCTGGGTTTGTCGCCAATCCGCAAGTATGTGGGGGCGGGAGCACTGAACTGTGAATGATCAAGGGCCTACCGAATCAGAATTGTGTGATTTGCTTCTGACTGTGCACTTAGATTAATACACAGCTGAGAGTCACTAAGGTACAACGATGGCACTCAAATATGAACAGAAATTAAAAGTGCCCTGGGTAAAGAAAACGGTTGCATTAGACCTAATAATCTAAGAACGCATGAGCCGCAAAGATTCAATATGCAAAGAGTGTGGTACAAAACAATCAAGCAAGCAAATCAAAATGGATAAATAACATATGCATAAACAATATAAAGAACTAGAAGGTAAATGAGTTCCTTGAGCCAAAAAATAAATAAATAAATAAATAAACGAGGCCGAGTAATAACACTACGACTGTAATTTCATAAGAGACGTGGCTCATAACAGGACGAAAAATCCATCATCTGTGTGGCTGATTACTCTGCCTACGCAAGCAAACACTAAAAACATCTGACTGCATCTCACTACAACTTTTCAATGTAGACCCACTTAACTATCAACAGTACAATAACAAAATGCACAGACCAGCTTCTCAATTTTTTTCTATGCGTCCAAAGGAAATTTGTCAGTGTGACAGAATAAAATGACAGAATGTACAAAGGCATTCAAGAGGGCAATAAACATTTTAACATAAAGAAAGTAAGGCGTAATGGAAAGGAACCTGGACTCCGAGATCTCAACCCAATACCTACACCAGGCAGAAGCATAACCAAAGTTGTAATACAAGAGAAATACATTACCAGAGTGAAAATAAAACAGAAGGAAAATGAAAGAAAAAAAACAACAAAAAAACAAACAAACAAAGACCATTAATCTCCCAACTCCCTCCAAATTCATTTACGTCAATAGGACACCAAAAAAAAATACACAAATACACACATATATATACATACATATATACATACATAATATATATATATATATATATATATATACATACATATATACATACATACATATATACATACATACATATTATATATATATATATATATATATATATAAATATAAAATATACATACATATATACATACATAATATATATATATATATATATATATATACATACATATATACATACATACATATATACATACATACATATTATATATATATATATATATTCCCCCCCTAAATATTTCCCTTACAGCTGAAGGTTGTTGATGTTATAAGCTTCCAAGTGCTGATGTATTTTATTGTCATGTGTCTCGTGATCATCCCTATTGTGCCCACATGTTATTGTTTACTTACGTATTTCTCTCTGTCATTGTGTTACAATGTTTCTATATGTCTGAAGTAACGCACGTTCCTTTAGTGGTTCCTGCATTATAACGTCCCAATTGTAATCTGTTCCAATGTTCTTTATTATGATTATGGTTAGTCTTATGATAACCCTGCCTGGCTGTCATGTGACCAATGTTTCAGTGTATGATTCTGACTGTGATTAGTGGATTACTTCACTCATAACCTGCTCCATCAATCTTTAAGGAAAAAGCCGAGTGTAAGCACAATGTCACTGATTTTAATTGAACACTTTCTTGGTCACTTTAACCTGCATTTGTGGAGGACAGAGAGGACCGTGTTTACAGACAATCATTTCTGGAAGTGTTCTTAACCTCGTACAGTAATTTTCATGACAGAATCACAGCGGTTTTAAATTCATTGCCGCCTGCGGGCCTGAAGATCACAGGCATCCAATATTGATTTTTGGCTTTGTCCCTTGCACACAGATTTCTTCAGGTTTTATGAATCTTTTGAATGTATTATGTACTATAAAGGAAGTGATATTCAAAGTCTTTACAATTATGATTGGCAAACCTCTGCAAAGATGTTTTTTTGATTTACCTAATCATGCTGCACACTTGTTTATTATTAACCAAATTAGTTGTGAAATATTCTCCCAGCTGTTTCTTTTTAGTACCACTTACTTTCGCAACGAAACATATTGCTACCATCAAATTCAAAATGAGGTCATATTCATGAAACAGTAAAAATATATACCATATTTTCTGGACTACAAGTCGCACCTTTTTCATACTTTGGCTGAAGGTGCGACTTGTACCCCAGAGCGACTTATATGTGACATTATTACATATAATTCTGTTTGTCATAATAATAAGACAATTTCACATGTTTCTTATTTTTACACAAGCACAAGAGGGCACTCTAGGCTTGGGTACTAGTACGTGCTCATCCACCACTGAAAAAATGGCCCCAAAAAGATCTCATTCTGCGCTGCAAGTACTGAAATATGCGGCAGAAAATGGTAATCTAGCAGCAGAAAGAAAGTTTGGAGCGAACAAGAAACTTGTGGGGGACTACAGAAAAGCAGATTATTATTGCCACAATGAAGAAACCCCCCCCCCCAGAAAAAAACAAAAAAAAAGCTAATCGTGGATTAAAAGCTAGATGGCCAAATCTAGAGGGACGAGCTTGCACATGGGTGCTTGTCCACAGTGCATTTGCGACTCCACATCCAGATAGTTGTGAAGATGAAGAATATAAATGACTTTGTTTGAGGACTTTCTTGGTGTTACTGCTTCATGCAACGCAACCACCTCTCTATATCAGAGCAAGGACCACTTCCGTCACAAAAACTGCGAGCAGATTTCCAAGCCAAGGTAGACAGTTCTCATGAGTTTGCAACTTATAGTCCAGTGCGACTTATACTGCGGAGTGACGTATGGAAAATAGGGTAGGCTTATAAATTTTGGAAATCCTTGTATACTGTTTTTATTTACTTTCACAGATGCATTCCGAACATCTGGGGAATCCTGGCTTTCCTACCCCTGAACTAACCTAAAACTATGGTTTACATTATAAACATGAACATTAACCTCAAAACCTCTTAAAGTTTTCTGTTTCAATTTACCACACCAAATACAAATGGACTTTGGACCTTGTCTAAAGTTTACAAATGGAAACCATTACCATCCTATCTAGCACCGTTGCTAAACAAAGCCTTGTTTAGCCATCATCTACGAGTGCCAATTTTTAAACCCGATCAGTTGTAAGATAGGCATCATGGGAAGCTATCTTGGCTCTGAGGATGATCAAATTCTTCAAATTTGCTTCAAATTCTTTTCATGTATCCCTTCTGGTCAAAAATTCACAAAGGCATAAAAAGATGCAGCAGCAGGAGTGCGGTTGGGGACACCAGAAGCACTCAAGCGGCAATAATGATGGCAGAGGTGTTTGAGGAGCACATGACTCCGCCACGAAGGGCGTTTGATGCGTCAGTGATGTTCAGGTGAGGGGGACAGTCAAGCAAAGCACATGATCCCAGTGCATTACGTTTCAAAAGTGAAAGACTAACCATCTGTTTCGTAACATTTAGAACTGCTCGGGATTTAAACAGACTTGTTCTGTGTTACTTTTTTTAGTTCTTCATTGAGAAATATATTCTACAAAATGTATCTTCAAAAAAGCAGGATGTTGCTGCTGGGCTGTAATGAGTACAGACCTGTTAACGCAACAGGGGTTACTGACTGAGAGAAAGAAAACATGCTAAACTGTAAAGCATAACATTTTCACTGTGAATTCTGAGATTCTGGGGAGTTCATCAGTTCTGTACCGCAAAGCGAAACATCAGTGAGCCTCACGGTTTCCCAGTTGGAAGAATAACATTTCCTTTAAAAGTTTTGTTGTTCTGCAGCAGTCATGGCCTGGTGGTACGGCGTGGGATCATGGTCCCAAGGTCAGGGGTTCAAGCCCCATTCTCACAGCCATGTCTCTCACTGTCTATGGTTTGAGGTTCATGTAAAAGAACCATTGCTGACTTTCGTCAAGAGTAGCTGCTTAGCGGACGGGCGTGCTTCAGACCTGTGAAGCTCTGGCGAGCTATCCATGCCCTCGCCCAGAGTTGGTCAAGATGGACACCAGCCTCCTCGCGACCATAATTAGGATTAAGCGGCTCAGACAATGAGCGAATGAATGAGTTTTGTTGTTCCTTCTGTCAGCAGAGTTCCTTGTTCTTTATGATTCCTCCTCTTTCCAAATGACATTTTACCAGGGGGATTATCAATGTGCCTCCTAATAAACCCCAGCCTGGCTATTTATTGTGTCCTCTGGAAGAAGTTCCCCGAGTCTTCAAATACAAGGGCACTCCAACCCTGCTCCTGGAGATTTTTAGCTGCAAACTAAATCCAACACATTTCTTTTAGCTAATCAAAAACTTCATAAGGCAATATTTCAGATGGTGAGGTGTACATGATTAGGGTTGGAGAAACTTGGTTGGAGATCCTTAATATAATGCACAGCTTATTTTCATTTCTAGGAAATAATAGAAATATGCCCATTGTCTACATTTCACTTAGTGGGGCCAATGGCATAGTGGTTAGGGTGCTATGCTCATGATCAGGAGATTGTGTGTTCAAATCCCAGTTAGATCCCCACTGTGCTAAGACCCCTGGGCAAGAGCTCAACCACAAATGTGCCTCTGTTGACCCAGCAGTATAAATGGGTACCAGTAAAAATATACTGGGAAGGTAACCAGCGATGGACGAGCGTCCCATCCAGGAGGAGATGTACTCCTAGTCACTTCACGCTATGGAAACTGGGGATAAGCACCGGTCCAATGAGCCACTATGGCTCGGGTGTAAAAAGCCCAAAGGACTTTACTTTTACCTTTTATTTTCATTTTGATAGCTAGCAAAGTTCTGTAGTGAGATTCCATGGCAGCTGAACAGTACATCTGTCAATCCATATGCGTAAAACCACAGGCTCAATGTCTGTTAACCAGAAAATGTTGTTTAATAATTGAGAGATGCTTCGCATGTGAAATATGACTAGAGTGTCTATGGTCATGTTCACAATTATTGTATCAGAAACACTGAGCACTGTTAAATCCGAGAAAGGCACATTTTATGGCTTAGAAGTCCATTCACCAGATTAATATGTAATCGAAGGTTCAGCGACAAGCTGGCCAATCAAGCAAAGGGTCATGATATATAACTACGCTGTCTCCACAATGGCCAGTATCTCATTACAAATCAAACTCATTAGTATTGTACATCCTTTATCTGCTGTGTGTACTTACACAGAGTAGTTCTGGGAACCAAAAGGAGTTTTCCAATGCTTTGAAAGAACAAAGCACTTCAGCACAATAAATCATTTAAAACAGAAAATAAATACAAAGAAATGCAGACTTTATGGAGAGATTGGTTTTGGTGCCTATACATAAATTTATAGATTATTTAGAAGACATAGTGTAGTATAGGTGGTACGGCGGCATAGCGATTAGCATGTCCGCCTCACAGCAAGAAGGCCTGGGTTCACTTCCCAGCCTGAGCGTTTGTGTGAGTGGCGTTTGCATGTTCTCCCCGTGCTTGCGTGGGTGTCCTCCAGGTACTCTGGTTTCCTCCAACAGTCCAAAAACATGCACAGTAGGTTAATTGCTTGTTTCAAATCGGCCCAAGATGTGGGTACGAATAGTTGTGTGCGTGTTGGCCCTGTGATGGCCTGGTGAGTTGTCCAGGGTGTAACGCACCCTAACCCAGAGTCAGCGGAGATGAGTCCCAGCCTCCCCGTGACCCTAATTAGGATTAAGCGGTTCAGAAAATGAAAGAATGAATGAACAGTGCAGTATAGGAATAATGCAAGGGGTGTAAATCATCTGGCAACCTCTGCATGTTTTCTTACGTTAAAGATCAATATATTTAATTTCACAATCAATAAACTCAAAACATTCTAATTTTACCTTGAAAGAAAGTGAAGCTACAAAGTCAGTGCACCATTTAAATGGAAAATCAAGGTGTGACATGACCACCGAGTGAAATTACCAATGTAAGGAGCAGATCTTTTCAGGGCATTAATTAATATCAAAGACTCAAAAATCACTATGAGCTATTAGTCAATCATACAAGTTGAGTTCAGTTCATTTTCTGTAACCGTTTAATCCTAATTAGGGTCACGGGGAGGCTGGCGCCCATCCCAGTCGACACCGGCCGAGGGCAGAGTACACCCTCGACAGCTCGCCAGGCCATCGCAGGACGGAAACATGCTGACGGCTTTGCAGCCTACTTTTGGCTGGAATCCGTGTCAACCGACACTGGGTGAGGGCAGAGTACATCTTGGATAGCTTGCTAGGCTATCGCAGCACAGAAACACGCTGGCGACTATGCAGCTAGTCATGTCGAAAGTCAACAATGGTTCTTTGACATTGACATAGACAATGGGAGACATGGCCGGCCTTTGATAACCCGGTTAGCTGCACTAGGGGGCCAGTGACAACCTTGTGGAGAGTGGGACTCGAACGCCCAACCTTAGGATCAGTGATCCAGCGCCCTTCACCACTAGGGTCACCACTGCCCCAAGTCACATATGTTGATCAGAACATGCCAAGAGATCATATATGAGTGAAAAATCTAACTAGAGCACTCCAGAACTAAAAAGCAAAGTTCTCATGCAAAATGTAACAAGGTTCTATTACACAGGACCATACCAAGTCAACTTTAAAACTACCCCTCTCTGTGTATTAAGCAGTACAAGGTTTGGGGGGGGGGGGGGGGGGGGGTTCCATATGAATCTCTCAATCAGGTGCCTACAGGCTGCCAGCTAAAGAAACAGAAGGCTGGATTTGTTAGCCAACATTAACTTCCTCGGGCTTGGCAGAGTAACCAAAAATGGTAGGACATGTGGCACTCAAATGCATACAGAGACATAAAAAAAAGGTATTTTCACATCCTGTAGTGTCATCTCCACAGGAGATTATGTGGTGGGGCAAACTCACAGCAGGACCATGTGGGAGTTTGATGTGCTTCTCAGTATGAAGGTGTGACATTCTCTTTAATTAGGGCGCCACTGCTTCCTACCTGCTGAATGTTCACCCCCTGTGGATGGAGTGCAGGAGTCTAGGGAGTGTGACCTCTCTGTACAATGCTGAAGACATGCATTCTCATACTTTATGATGTTTAATTAACATTTCATTAACATTTCAGTGACATTTCCATCAGGAACAACAAAGGGGGGGAGGCAAAAAACAATTTTATTTATTTAATTATCAGTGTACACAACAAGTTTGTGTGTGTGTGTGTGTGTGTGTGTGTGTGTGTGTGTGTGTGTGTGTGTGTGTGTGTGTGTGTGAGAGAGAGAGAAGCCTTCACCTGTTTGGGATTTTTATTTTAAGATAATTCGTTCAACACTTTTTCTATATTTAACACCAACACGCCATTAAAAACAATACCCGTGAAAAAAAATTCTGCATTAACCACACCATCACCACCAGACGGCAGTGGCTAGTTGCAACATCTCATTTTCCAAATATCACTTTTGTTTTGTACGTACAAAGCAACAGATAAAACCTGGCTAGCTAGACTAAGACACTGAGACCCAGAACATTTTACAAACAGAATTAAATAAATTTATTTTAGTTTGATTACTGACAATGGCAGCCCTATCTTTCATTAATACATACATAAACATGAAAATGCAAAAAATATTCTTCTTCTTCTTCTTGTTATTATTATTGTTGTTGTTGTTGTTGTGCAGTGGTGGCCCGGGGAGAAGGTGAGGAGTTACCGATCCCCAGGTTAGGGGTTTAAGTCCCACTGGCAACAGTCATCACTGCTGTCCCCCAGTGCAGCTAACTGAGTTATCAAAGGTTGGCCATGTCTCTCATTGTCTATGGTGTGAGGTTCATGTAAAACGACCATTGCTGACTTTCGACATGACTAGCTGCATAGTCACCAGC
The DNA here is from genome assembly GCA_024760905.1 of Plotosus lineatus. Classification (NCBI taxonomy): domain Eukaryota; kingdom Metazoa; phylum Chordata; class Actinopteri; order Siluriformes; family Plotosidae; genus Plotosus; species Plotosus lineatus. Next base: position 17,073,432 of record CM045749.1, read on the forward strand.
GTGTTTCTGTGATGCGATAGCCTAAGCAAGCTATCCAAGATGTACTCTGCCCTCACCCAGTGTCAGTTGACACGGATTCCAGCCTCCCCATAACCCTAATTAGGAATAATCACTTCAGAAAATAAATGAATGATTTATTATTACAGAAGATTATCAAAATTGTGGTGACTGATTCTAGTCACCAGTTTCCCCACTTCCATTTCTCAAACATGTTCCTTATATAGAAACAGAGCATAAGAAGTAGATTTTAAAATATACCTTATTTCAGAAAGAACTAGTACACTTTTTAATGAAAATGTTTTCAAAAAAAGTAAAATTTCAGTGGATTTGGCTAAGAAAGCTAACCGCAAAACCCAATAAAGCAAAGAAACCCAACCATCTTTTTCACTAATTTCAACAACTTTACAGCCAAACACATCTTTTAAAAAACTCATATCTATATATATATCTCTATATATATATAAGAATGGACGCAGCGTCATTACATCAGCGTACTACATAGGTATGTCTAAACTCAAAATTTGACTTTTTTGTTAAAACGTAAAATTAAAAAAATGTAAAACGGATGAATGCAAGTCGGGAAGTGTCTGTATATATACACACACATAGGGATCCCTTGCTACTTCGGGCTTCAATTAAAATGGCTTCAGTGCATCATGGTTTTTTAAAAAATAAGAAAATTAAGGAAGAACAGGAGAAAAAGTGAAGGAAAATGCCACAAAAACAAGGCCAATCATGCAAAAAACAAACAACCCCCCCCCCCTAAACAAACCCAAAATCTCCCATCAAAACCATCC
>CM045749.1:17079228-17126728 GCA_024760905.1 Plotosus lineatus
GAATGAAAAAAACTGTCACAAGACCCCTGATTTTTCTCCAAGTCTATTCATTGTGATAGAGGCGAGAGATTTTCATATATCCTGCCGTACGTGCATAGGCCAGCACTGTGGGGTCGACATGACAAAACTGGAAAGAAGAATTTGTGATCGAGGTTTCAAGAGCACGAGGTCATGGTTTATATAGTCCTGCCATTCTGTCCGGAATTTCTGTCTCTCCGTCTCTCTCCCCCTCCAGTTCTATCCTGATGCTACATGGTAATGAGGAACTTAGAATGATAATGACACCCAGCCTTCAGCTTGGTCTTCCAACTGGAGGATGTCTTTTCTGTACTTTATGAGCAGTGGGAATTCATTCCCTTTCAAATGGTTAGGGTTCTGGAATCAGGACTGAGAGGTCTTAACCACAAGTGTGATTTTGTCCACGCAGCAGTATAAATGGGTAGCAGGAAAGATACCGGGATGGCAAACTGTGATAGTCTATCTTCCTATCCAGGAGGAGTTGAACTCCTAATCGCTTCATGCTACAAGAACCGGGATAAGCTAGGGTGACGAGCCAGTAGGCTCAGGTGTAAAATATTCCCTGAAATAGTAAATATTGAAAATAAAAATTATTAAAAAAAAAAAGATATATAGCACCACAAAATGAAAGTGGGTTTGCCAAACTGAATTTCTCACTGTTTAAATTTTAAAGTGACTTACGTTTCAGACAAAATGTGATAAAGATATGACAAATAAATAAATTTCATTTGTGGATTAATTCAAACAAAGTCATTTTGTGGAGATGTGTCACATTCATTTATTCATTCATTCATTTTCTGAACTGATTAGTTCTAACTAGGGCCGCAGGGAGGCTGGTGCCCATCTCAGCCGACTCAAGGCGAGGGCACTGTACACCCTGGACAGCCAGCCAAGCCATCACAGGGACTATACTCAATCATTCATAATTCACAACTAGGGGTAATTTCGAACAGCCACTTAGCCTACTGTGCTTGTTTTTGGACTGTGGGAGGAAACTACAGTACACGGAGGAAAACCCAAGCTGGAAATCAAACCCAGGACTTTCTCACAGTGAGGCAGAGGTGGTGTCGTGGTTAGCATCTCTGCATCTTCTGTTACACCAACTACCTTCATGTCCTCCTTCAGCACATCCATAAATCTCCTTTTTGGTCTTCCTTTAGACCTTCTGCATGGTAGTTCCAACCTCAGAATCATTCTACCAATATATTCACTACGCCTCCTCGGTACATGTCCAAACCATCTCAATCTACCTGGGATAAGTCACATATAGACTTTAATTACAACTCATGAGTCGTGTTAATTGTACAGTGGTACCTCACCTTACGAAAGTCTCACCAAACGAAAAATTCAGGTTAGGAAATGCATTTTCCTCAAATTTTTGTCTCAGAATACGAAACATCTTAAAAATTCAAACGCGCCATTAAAATGCGCCATTCAAACATTGCCGAGCTGCTCTCCCATCAATGACGTTCAAGCATCCCGCCCCGCTGGCCTCCCATTGGCTAACAACTGAGCTTTCGTTCATGTCGCCTTCACTCAAGCGCCATCTTGGACAGGTCCACCTGATGCCATCTTGGATGTCATTGCTTAGGAGGAATTACGCATCTATCTCCCATTGCCTATTATAGAGCTGAATCCACTGTGATGCTTTTCTTGTAAAGGACAGAGTTACTGTTGTTTTATGCTTTATTTCTTGACTGAGGCTTTTAACCTTCCATAAACATTTGCAAAATTATAACTCTGCTAAGAAGACATGGTCAACATGCGCGCGCACACACACACACACGATTTCCGGTGCGATTGAGTATAAGAAACGGGCTTGAGTGATATCACAAAGGAATATGGCCAAACCCGTCTACCATCGGTACGATATTGAAGCAGAAGGAGGTCTTAAAAGGTATACTTTTATCATTTTTAAAGGGTTTAGGGGTAGTATTGGGAGCCTTGGAATGAATCGTGCGTTTTACATGTAAAATGCGGTTCAATTTACGAAAAAGGTTACGAAAAAAGCTCTGGAACGGATTAATTTCGTAAGTGAGGTACCACTGTATTTTTAAATTGTTGCAGAAACTACAGTTCTCCTCAAAGTGATGTTTTGACTGAAACCAGTAGAACGTCAGAAAAGTGAGTCAGAAAACCGATGCACACATCTCCGAACATCATGCCCTTGGGGATCCCCCCCTCCGGGCTTCTATATATTCACCTTACACTCCATTACCCATAAGCTCAAGCTGCTCTAATAAAGAGTTCAGTACATCAGCCACTGCCAAGACCCTCATTATTATTTCATTGCACTCAATTGACAGACGTTGATTCAGAGCATGTTGAAAGCAGCCATTTTGGTTGGAACATAGTTCACACCTCATCTGCCGCTTCACAAAATTGGGGTTGACAGACTAGTATTAGGGGCTATCTGTGTGGAGGATCAACTGTCAGTCTCACAGAGTCAGGGGTAAGCAAGTGAAAGTGTGTTAGAGAATGGGGGAGGGAAAGTGGGAATGAGACATGGTGGCAAAGAATTGTTTTTTTTTTTGAAAGCTTGTACTTAAAGAATGCAATTAAGCTGCATGGATGCTTTGCAGTCTGTTTAAAGAAGGGGGAAACCTGTATGCAATGCTGATCGACATCATAAAACAGAGAACCGCGTGTATGTTGTATTACAAGGAGCAGAAAGCAAATCTGTAAAAAACTATTAAATAAAGATGAAAATTGAAGTACAAAAACATTTAGTTAAACAGAACAGAAATGAGAAAGAATGAACCGGCAGTAATATTCCCACATGTTGGCATGAACAGATTTGAGGTGATGATGGGATGATGAGGCATGGCTTTAAAGGCTGGGAGTGATATGGATGACGCTGATTATCAAACTGAGTGCTAATTTACTAGGCAGCTTAGGATCTACATATAACAGTTGAAAAAATAAACGGATTTTTATTGTTTATTATAAATTCACATTGTCTTTGTGCTTACAGCTGAAGAAAGAAAATCAAAACAACTATACAGGAATCCCTCACTTTCCGCAGTTAATTGGGACAGAGATCCCTACGCGACCATCGAAGCCACAAAGTAGGATCCCGCGCCCACCCCCAACTGACGTATACGCACATGTATATGTGTATATAATATCAATAAATACATATCAAATGCTAGAAATGTTTATAATTACAATTAAACATTGAAAAAATAACATAAGCTGTAAATAAAATATAAATACAGACGATCTCCAACTTACCAACATTCGTTTTGAAAAACATACGAAGATTCCAAGCTGATCAAGGTCGAAAGTGAAAGTGAAATGAAATTGAAGAACAAGTAAAAATAGAAATGGAATAAAATCCACAGAAAGATAGATCATAAATATAAGTGTGAAATTTGATTAAACATTATCCTGAGGTACACCTAATACTAGGCTCTGGCAGAGACACAAAATGCAACAATGAATCCTGTTTCGATGCGAGATTTTGGGTTGTTTTTTGTGGGTTTAGGGTTTGAGAGGTTTTTTTTTTGCATAATTGACCTTGTTTTTGAGACATTTTCCTTAACATTCCCACCTATTCTTCCTTAATTTCCTTATTTTTTTAATTTGATGAATATTTAGTTATTTATTTAAAAAAAAAAGAAAAGAAAAAAAAAGCGACGCACTGAAGCCGCATTAATTGAAGCGCAAAGTAGCGAGGGATCACCATTTCAAAATTTTAAATGCAAAAAAGAAAGAAAGAAAGAAAGAAAAAAAAAAAAAAAAAAAATCAGCCTGTATTCAAAGTGAGAATAATTCTTGCTAGCATTTTTAAATACATTTTCTGTAGGCATCATTTTCCAAATTATTTGTTACTCCTCCCAAAGGCTGTCTTAAGATAAAAGCTCTGCGGTTATCTTTTTGTTTGTTTGTTTTATTATTTTTTTAATTTAATTTTAATTAATTTATTTGCCAAACAGTTTAATCTTCTTAGACACAGGCAAAGTACACCCTGAACAGCTCACCAACACACACACACACCCCAAGAAGCATGGGATTGGAACAAACAACCTTGCTGTGAGGTGAAAGTACAAACCACTATGCCACTGTGCCGTAAATAACTTGAATCCTATACATGTTCAAATGAACTCAATTTTGGAATCTTATTCAGTCCATAATCTCCAATGTCTTAAATTATTGCTTTTTTTTGTTTGTTTTTAATTAGATAATGAAATGTTATGTCAGATAGCGTTCCTGATGGAACAATCCACATTCCACCGCAAGTGACTGAATTTCGAAATCTAATAAATTTGTTTAGCACTGTATACATATTGAAAGAAGCCCCACCCACCCGCCACCCGTTTAAAAAAAAAAAAAACTGGATGTACAGTGTGTATCAGAAACTTCAAAAGCTTTCAGAAAATCTCTCGTATTCAGGTCCATGACTTTGATGAAAACATAACAGGTGTAAAGAAATTGTGTTATAGGAAACGTCTGTGACCAATTTTAGTGAAATTTTAATTAAAATCCAATATTTAAGTGTTAGCAGGCTGTATTTACTGCAGCAGCATTGCTCCACAACTTTAGTGTAAATAATTCCGGGATATATAGCGATTATCGACTTTCTATTAAACTTCTGACCTGCAAACACTGAGGGCTCATCATTAAAATGTTAGGAGTCAGCTAAAGGTGACTGCAAACACCACTTAAAGGAAAAAATGCTCCCTGAATGGGTTGCATCTTCGTTTATTTTTTTGTTGTTGTTTTATTTAAACCATGTGGTCTTTTATGTGTCCCAGATTTACTTTATAAAGAAATTCAATGCTGACTTTTGAAGTTGAAACTCTTTTCAGTGGCATGTTCGTCTATTTTTAGTTTGGTTAAGAATTTTGTACATTTCCATTCTGTACACTTTTACAAACTCTGTCAAATAAGTGTAAAAACATTTATAATTCCTACTAATTTCTCCTACCCATGTCACTGTGTTTATCTCCAAGTGATCTTATACTAATATCAACTTTTGAATCGAATTGAAACTAGCAGAAGTGTGTGTCAAAACAATTGTGCCATATTATTGCATTGCAATACTTGCATCAAAACACTCCACTGCTTCTACTTTAGATTTCTTTCTCTTTTTTGAGAAGATCCCTTCCCTCTGATTTGGTCACGTCTAACTCACCTATCTAGAAAGCTCCCAATCACACAACAGCTACAAACCAGAGAGGGCAATGGATAATACATGCTTATTCCAAAGCCAGTGAAAGCCAACCAACTGTATAATTTCAGTCTGTCCACCTGCTAACATATAAGCGCATAGAGATCACTGTGATTGACATTGTATGCAACCGCCTCCTACCTGACAGCATGGCCAATTTTGCATTCTTGGGTTTCTGGTCACGGATGGCAGTGGCGTCGTCAGGATTCAAACTCACCATCTTTAGATGCCAGGTTTATTGTTGTTGTTGTTTGTTGCCATCACTTAGGAAAGAGACTTTTTCAGTGATATTATGGAAACGTTTAGGGATCTGACTATGTCAGGGGTGTCAAACTCATGCCACAAAAGGGCCGTGTGGCTGCAGGTTTTTGTTTCAACCAAGCAGTAGCACACCTGACTTTGCTCATTTAAACTGATCCGAGTCTTCAGGCACTTGATTGGTCAACCAGTGTGCTCTTTACAGAGACTGACCAATCAACTGCCAGAAGACTCAAATCATTCCTTTAAATGAGCCACGTCAGGTGTGCTGCTGCTGCTTGGTTGAAACAAAAACCTACTTGCAGACACTTGACTAGGTAATGTTACAGAAACTAGTCAAGTTTTGATTGGACCCTGATGTCTTAATCGGGAGAAGCATTACATTCTCAACTCAATCCGACTGTTGTAACTCCGGAAGAACCCTCGCTTGGCAAAGTATTGCCCTGTGTCTCTTGTCACCACACTACTAAGTTATTTTGCATATAGTTCCTTTCTCATGTTTGACCAATTATGTTTATCCTTTGCCAATTATCTACCTGACCTCTCACATAGTGCAAAGTGAGGATTTCCATTCCGAACTGCATTGTGCCTTTGTGGATCTGGAAAAAGCACATGATAGGGTGCTAAGAGAACTGTGGTATTGCATGAGGAAGGCTGGAGTGGCAGAGAAGTATGTCAGAGTGGTGCAGGACATGTATGAGAGTTGTAAGACAGTGGTGAGGTGTGCTGTCGGCATGACCGACGAATTCAAGGTGGAGGTGGGACTGCATCAAGGATCAGCTTTGAGCCCCTTCTTGTTTGCGATGGTGATGGACAGGCTGACAGACGAGGTGAGGCAAGAATCTCCATGGACTATGATGTTTGCAGATGACATTGTGATATGTAATGAGAGCAGAGAACAAGTGCAGGAAAATCTAGAGAGGTGGAGGTATGCCCTGGAAAGGAGAGGAATGAAGGTTAGCCGCAGAAAATCAGAATACATGTGTGTGAATGAGAAGGACCCAGGAGGAACGGTGATGTTACAGGGAGCAGAGATAATGAAGGTGGAGGATTTTAAGTACTTAGGCTCAACAATCCAGAGCAATGGAGAGTGTGGAAAAGAGGTGAAGAAGCTTTGTGCAGGCAGGCTGGAATGGTTGGAGAAAAGTGTCCGGTGTGGTGTGCGATCGGAGAGTGTCAGCAAGAATGAAAGAAAAAGTGTACAAGACGGTGGTGAGGCCAGCGATGGTAAATGGCTTAGAAACAGTGGTGCTGAGGAAAAGGCAGGAGGTGGAGCTGGAGGTAGCGGAGAAAATGTTGAGGTTCTCTCTGGGAGTAATGAGGATGGATAGGATCAGAAATGAGTACACCAGAGAGACAACCCATGTAAGATGTTTTGGAGACAAAGCCAAAGAGGCTAGATTGAGATGGTTTGGACATGTACAGAGGAGAGAATAGTGAGTATATTGGCAGTAGGATGCTGAGGTTGGAACTACCAGGCAGAAGGCCTAGAGGAAGACCAAAGAAGAGATTTATGGATGTGGTGAAGGAAGACATGAAGGTCACTGGAGTAAGAGAAGAAGATGCAGAGGACAGGGTGAGATGGAGGCGGATGGTTTGCTGTGGCGACCCCTGAAGGGGACAGCCGAAAGGAAAAGAAGAAGAGTGTATATAAAGCGGTATTTCCTCAACTTATAAGTACGATCTTACCTTGAACTGCAAGATGTCAGAAAGTTGATCCACCCCCCCCAAGAAAAAAAAATTCTGCTGTAAGAAATTAAACAATGAGTTGTACTATACAAAAATGGTCTATAACAGTGCTGGGTATTGCATTTCCAATAATATACACAAAACAAAAAACAACCCAAAACCTCCCATCAAAACTAACATTTTTGTCAGGTGCGCATCTGCGTGCGTGCGTACACATCTGTATGTGTGTGTATGTATATTTTATTTACAACTTATGCATTATTTTTAATGTTTAATTGTTATTATAAGTATTTATAGCATTGAATATTTATTGATAAACACACATATACATGTACGTATACGTCAGTTGTGGGGGGGGGGGGTTGAGGGGTGATACTACTTTGCGGAATTCAGTGGTCGCGCGGGGGGGGGGGTCTCGGTCCCAATTAACTGTGGAAAGTGAGGGATCCCTGTTTTTTTTTTCTTTATTAATGAAAGGCATGTCAGGCTTTTGATACATTACAGTGATCCCTCGCTACTTCCTGCTTCAGTTTCTGTGGCTTCAGTAAACAGCCATTCCTTTAGCAGCTTGTTATAAGAGCCAGAAACAGTAAAGGACAAAGTTGTACATAACTTATGTTTACACGAGTTTTCATAGCTCATAACATGGTGTAATCCATATACAGTATTATAAGTTTTAGATAATGAGCAAGTCCGTGTGTATCAGTCTTACTGAAATTACAAATATATCTGAACAACTGCATTACTATAAAGCCATAGATAATGATTTCAGAATGTCTGAGCGATCAGATTTAAGAATGAAGGTAAGACTGTTGTGGCAGAATGTTACAGCTGTTTACTGGCTTAGCCCAGAAGAATACAACAGGAAAAGTTTTCAGTGAAACACAGAAGGACAAGTGGTGAGGCTTTCACCCATAACAAGACCATCTGTCAAGCATCTGTAGTTAGGAGGGGAAGGGAAAAAAAATGTTTCCGCACATGCACTGAAATTCTGAATGTATTTCTACACATTGCCCAGAGGGGCTGTATGCCCAAATTGCATGGCCCGACCATTAAATTGGTCCTTACCCTGCCAGTATAAAATCTGTGTAATATCCGAGTAAATTATCCAGAGAATTCACAACGCGCAAGTGGGCTGTAATTTTCCGTTACCTGCAAGCAAGTGATGTGCAGATCAGATTTTTTAAAATACTTAGACAAATCAAACCCATTAGAGCCTGCGAACCTACCCACAGCACAAAAATATAATGTTTAAGAATAAGCCCAGCCACACCCGACCTGCAAACAGCTTGTTTTACCTTTATTCTTTGTTTGTTTTTTGCTTGGTTCTTGTTTTCACAAAAACAGCAGATTATAGGCTAATAAAATTGTGTTTATCCCAGTGTTTCTCAAATAGTATGGTCCCTGCCCCCCCTGAGGGGGGGGGGGTATATCACGGTACAATGCCGAGGGAGGAATGCGTATGACAATGGGGAACATGCTTTTCTGGAATAGTGTACTCTCGTACTATTAAGTGTAATTGCACCTCCACTCCAGTAATTGGCAGTGGCGCTCTCATTGTCACGCTATGGTGTAGTGATTTTTCACATGAGCAAACGATATGAAGTGCAGTAAACTACCCCTCAAGAAACAACACAGAAAATTTTCTAACAGGAAAGAAGAGAAAGGTGGAGAGAGACAGAGGGCACATTGGTGCACTTTAAGTCTTTTCTATTACAGAATAAAAAAAAAAACAATTTATGCGAATAAAGTTTTTCTTTATTGTCAGTTGAACTATATTTCTTTGTTTTTAATGTTCATAAAGTTACAATGTTATGCAGAGGTGCATTAATAATTTTATAAAAAAAATAATACTATTTATAGTCTCTTGTCGGACGGTGGGGGGCGTAATTTTTTTTTCCTCAGAGGGGGCGCCACAGAAAATAATTGAGAAGCACTGGTTTATCCCCATGCAATTAAATAAATAACCCAGTTCCACGTTGTTCTTCACTGGTGAAGTGCAGCAAAAGAAATATCCTGTAACCTTCAGTAATAAGTTACTTTATTCGAGAGACAGACTAACACAATTCCTAATAAACTGACCTGAGCCCACATTACCGCGCGCTCCCCCAAGAGCCACAACTCACCTACACCAATGTGACTACAAAGGATATAACAAGATGTCTGACATATAGACTCTCTGAGGGTGCAATGCGTGAAGGTGCAACTCCAAACATTTTTCATGTCTAAAAAATGCTTCATAAAAACACTTAATTTTCCCGATCCATGTGATACTGTATAGTTTATGTGGTGATTGTGCTTCATCCCAAGGTCAGTATTTCAGAGAAGAAATATTTGATCTGCTCAGATTGGAGCAGAAATCATTCATAAAAGGTATGGAATACCAATGTGGTGATTTGATAATTTGACTCCATTTGCCAAAATAAATTAATTTTAAAAATATTAAAGAAACAATCACATAAAGGAAACAGCAAACAGTAGCTTAGGCAAAATTGCGAGAGTCCACTGGTAGTCAACGTACTTCGGTGCTGCAATGATGAAGCAAATACTCATCCACATAAACTGCCTTTCTGACCCATTCCACTGTAAAAGAGACCCCAACAACTGGAAACCACTGTAATAAGAAAACTTCTACCTGTAGTCATGTACAGTCTCCAACCATTTGATTAGGACCACCTGTACTCCAGCTTATTTGTCCGAATATTAAAGTAACTAATCATGTGACATGAGAATTGAGGGAAATGTGATATTAGTGTCTTTGACTGTGCTTGTTGATGCCAGTTACGTTGGTTTGAGTATTACAGAAACTGATGATTCCCTGGAATTTTTTACTATAGTACAGCAGTTCCCAAAGTGCATGCAGAATGGTACAAAATACAGTGATCTCTCTCTTTTCATGGTTAATGGGGAACAAGACCCTTCACGAACACTGAATTTCCACGAAGTAGGAAACCCCCCTTGATTGACATATACGTACATATCGGGGGGGGGGGGTTGTTTTTGGTTTTTGTTTATTTGGGGTGGTTTTTTTGCATAATTGGCCTTGTTGTGCAGCATTTTCCTTCTTTTTGCTTAATTTCCTTATTTTTTTATTTTTTGATGAATATTTTTGAGAAATTCACGATGCACTGAAGCCACAGGAACTGAAGTTCGAAATAGCGAGGGATCACTGTACATCCAGTGTGTGGCAGTTCTGCATGAAGGAACACATTGGTGAGGGAGAAAAAGGAAAAGATAGAGTGGTTGAAATTGGCACAAAGACTTTTCAAAACAGTGTTATCAGAAAATCTCAAAACACCCAACATGACAAACAGTGAAGTGAATGGGATACAACAGCATGGAGGACTAGATATCTGCAGATGGCAGTCAGGAAAACGAATCGTCAGCTTCATCCAAACTGAAACACTGAAGGTAAACACCGAGACAACATGAGGAAGAACCCTTGAGAGGAATCAGTCTCAAACAGGAAACTCGCCCTTATTTAAGTGAAATCACAAACATGATTTGCTTTGCACCAACTGGTAGAAGTGGTGTAATGCTGGGGAGATGTTTTTTGGTGAATATTGGACTTCTTAACGTCAATCAATCTGAATGGGAATCTCAAAGGAATATTTCCACCACCTTGTGGAATCCATCACCTAAAGAACTGAACCGGTTCTAAGGGCAAAGAACAGTTCTAATAACCAGAAATCACTATGTACATTGCCAAACTGTTTAATTCCCAGCCCTCTTCTAAAGTCAAGAGATGTCCTTGGGTTCCCAAGAAGGGCTTTTATCTCAGAACAAGAACATCTCAACAAAAACAGCTGGAACAAGAGATGATTTATATCCATATTGTTTGCAATATGCAACATCCACAGATAAAAGCTCTTTGATGATCCACTTCACTGTGGACCAGCAACTCCGTGAAAGATTTATTGCAGGTCTGAAACTCAAGATGCACTGCACTCTGCTAAGCAAGCGTCCATACTTGAATAAGGCCACACATGGAACAGGAAAATATACTAAAACATTTGTGAGAGGATGAAAAGGCAGCACGTGCCTCAAAACTCATTGGACGTTTTGACATGATCCTGTACATTCTATATTTTGTCATTAAGCATCACATTACATGCACAAACTGGGCATGGAAGATCAAAGCTTAGAGTTTAAGCATATAAATCATAATTGATGTAAAGTCCGTCTTTAAATTGCATAATGTAGCTGAGATCTGTGTCTTAAGAGGAAAACAATACAACTGCATATCAAATCACAGCATCACAATTGGGCAGTAAAAGAAAAAAAGTGGGTTATTAGTAGTAGAGCATGTTTTTTATGTGACCCCTACATCAGACAGAAGACTGGTCAGTCAGCAGTATGTCTGGACATATCAATATTTTATTTATAAAATATAGAGGAAATAAAATGGGCAGTCTAATATTTTGCTGGACCCCCTTCAGCCTTACATCAACATGTACAGCCATCCAAAGTTGACATCCATAAGCCATCCATTTTTCATTGATGTTCAACAAAATTGAGCCAGTCCATAACCTTTACCCTGATGGAAGTCTATGGCCCTGTGGTGTCGGTTCATGAAAATGATTCCTCATGCTCCCCGAAACACTCTTGCACTATTTCAGCCTCATGTTTACATCTGTGTCATCAGGGAAGAAAAGATGCATTGATGGAATAACTTTCTAATTCAATATATTCAGCTCATGAGTTAACTTAATATTAGATAATCTGCTGAGCTTTGACCTGACAAATTAAAACAAAGATTCCATGGAGATTACGGTTTGTAATCAAGGCAGAAAACAGTTCAACAAAATATTACTGTGACTTCTGGCTCTGGAAAAAGACATGTTTACCATATATATATATATATATATATATATATATATATATATATATATATCCATTTAATCACGGGGTATAAAGACTAACAGTGCCATTCCCAGTGCTATAAATGTGTATGTGTGTGTGTATTATATATATTTTTTTCTTTTTACACATGCCTTCTTTTCCTTTCAGCTTTTGATGAATTTCAATTTGAAATTGTCCCTCTAGTTAATGTAGCTACAACAGGGATAATCCTTCCATTATCATCTTTTCCTTTCGGCTTTTTCCCCTTTCTCGGGAGTCGCCACAGCGAATCATCTGATTCGCACATTTGATTTGGCATAGGTTTTTACATCGGATGCCCTTCCTGTCACAACCCTTTAGCAAGGGACAGAAACACGCTGACGGCTTTGCAGCTACTCTTTACGAAAGTCAGCAGTGGCTCTTTTACATGCCTCTCACCATAGACAGCGAGAGACATGGTCCGCCTTTGATAACCCAGTTAGCTGCACTGGGGGAGGGACAATCCTTCCATAAGTTTTTCAAATAAGTAAACCAATATTGAAATGGAGCATGATCGAAGTGTCAGATGCCACTGGGAGCGCCGTGCGTTTTAGCCCCATGGATTGAGGAAGGCCTACGGCCCACCAGTCTGAAACATCATCACGTCATATAGTTGGTCCTCCATAAATTTTATGCAAATGATTGCACTACCCCATAACATGCTTGTATTAATTATAGATTATTAACAGCATCAACATGAATATGAAGACAGAAATTGTAATAGCTTTGGGATGAATTATCATATTTCCTTTATTTCAAGATATCTGTGATCTTCAAGGAGAACTGTCCAATAAAGTCATCTCTAATTAAGTATATGTTTAAATTATTAATGATTATATCTATAGAATAACTATTATACAATTTACTGCACTATTAATTATTGGATGATTTATGTGACGATTTATGAAGAGTTCATTCTCCGACGTGAGTGTAAGGTTATTTGATTTTAGCCATTTAATTCTGATCATTACAACAAAATGTCAGACAATGAAAAGAAATAAAATATCCGTTGTAAGCGATGGAGGAGCGTCGAGTCGAGACGCCTCAAGGACAACTTGATGGCATGACGTGTGATGCCATGAGGGATCATTTAGAACAAGGTCAAGTTGAGACCTGATGTAATTATGGACCAATCAGTGTGGAATGGGCACTAGATAAGCCACTCCAGAACGGTAGATGGTGTACAAGACTTTTTTCTCTGAACACTTTCTTTTGTGTGGGTCCGAGATTTTTCTGTTAGAAAAATTTTTTATAGGATTGATTGCATGCTCTTCGTTTAAAAAAAAAAAAAAAAGAAAGAAATATGACTGGATTTTTGGGCCTGTGGTTTTTTTTTTTGTTATCTTTTTTGTTAATTTTTACATAAATTGCCATCTCGTTAGCCCCCAATCTAACGCTGTTATGAGGAAAGGCATTAAGCCTGGAGACTCATCAGTGTGGCTCTTGAAATCCCAACCTTGTGATGTGTTGACAGTTGACGTCATTAAACGTCCAGCACTTTAAAGCTTGAGAAAGTGGTTTTCACAGAGACTATATCCTGAACACATTTTCAACCAATCAGACAGCTGGTTTCTAAACTCAGAGCAGTGAGAAGCCTGGTGTCTGTGAGCTGCAGTTATTCCTGCTATATTCGTCAGTGCAATGACGTCCACATCATCCTTTAACACAAGCTAAAAATATAGCACCCCACGCAATTTGTCTCTCTCCCACATTCTTTCAATACCTTCATGAAACATTTACACATGCCTTCTTTAATAGTTATGAAAGTCTAATTTGAGAGCAGAGTATTGGGAGAAAAGACACTGGATTGTTAGCATGTAATATTTACATTATGAATGACAAATCATGTGTATACGGCGGAAATACAGTTCAAGAAGCGAGAAAGCGTTGTGTGCAAGCTTTCCTTCTAATCACTGCTGGCGTGAATTTCTGTATGAAGCATGCAGCGGACTAAAACTGAATGCTGGCTTGTTTTCTCTCCTTAATTGGAGACTCCTGTGAGCTGAGCCAGAAGAAAATGGAAGCACTGACATGCTAACAGTGACCATCCAGTCGGCACACGGCAGTGAAATTTTACCAACGCACTTAATTGACGGACGATCTCCCATGAATTAACTGAGGTGACACCCGTTTATAAAAACACTCTGCAGTGTGAAGAGAAAAAAAAGAAGCACTAAGGGGACATGTTGATTAATGCAACATACACCTCTTTCTTTCGAGTGGTGGGGCAGGTGTGTGTCAGACTGGACTGCAATATGTTTGTAATGAGGCTCTAACGGAAGACGTGTGGGAGGGGTGTGTTGCTGTTGTCAGGCAACAACAGGATGTGTTTCCATTGGAATTCTTGGCCTGTTTGGAAGACGTTCTCGGTACATATACGCACACACACACATATATATATATATATATATATATATATATATATATATATATATATATATGAAATTTTTGACAGAAAGGACTCTAATTGGATGATTGTCGGACATTGTGTGGAGCAGGACATCATGTCCACATGTGTCAAAATAAAGGAAAAACATGTTCAAAGACAAAGCTTCCTCAATGGTCTTTCAACACGTGATATGCTCTTCCCACTACCCAAAAACATGTCAGCTATGTTAACTTGACCATAAAATTAACAAACTGTTATGGTCTTGGTGGTTTGTGTCCATTTTCCCATTCAGGGTGCATTGGATCCACGAACATATGATAAATTCTTTGTGAAGGTGAATAAATTCATCAAACTCGAGAGTCTTGGCTGTGTGTTGCTTTTCTGCTACTACAGTACATCTACTATAAACCACCAACAAATATCAGTGTGTATTCTGACGGATGCCAAAATGTCCTTGCAAGCAGTCCAAAACACTGACTCATGAGACATCATTAAAAGCGGTGTGTTTGTTTTGGGCACACCTTGTATGGTAGGGGGATATCAGTAATCCTAACACAGCCATTTGAACAAAATATGAACATACGATGTCTGAAAAATACAACTATCAAAAAAAAAAAAAAAAAAAAAAAAAAAGACATTTAGAAATGTCTCAAGTTCCTAAACAGCCATGCAACAATGTTGGTAGGTTTCAATTCTGTATTAATCATTATCAAGTAAAATCTGTTAATAGTCAATAAATGATGGAATAATCACTTTTTGGCTCAAGATTCAGACTACTGGACTATGTACGAGGCATCAGTCAGTAATGAGGACTCCCTGCACATTAACCTGCCAAAGCATAGTGCTGGGGTTGTCTGGGTTTTATCATGGATG
The DNA here is from genome assembly GCA_024760905.1 of Plotosus lineatus. Lineage (NCBI taxonomy): Eukaryota > Metazoa > Chordata > Actinopteri > Siluriformes > Plotosidae > Plotosus > Plotosus lineatus. The sequence continues at coordinate 17,094,510 of CM045749.1, forward strand.
CAGTAATCCAGAGAGGATCCATGCAGGAGCAGTATTGTGAGCCAAGGAGAGCAGTGGGAACCTGCTGGGATCACTAAAGACCTGCTATCTGCCATCCCATAGTCCTTCTACTCCACGGCACCGTTTCTTTTTTCTCTCCGTTTTTTTTTTTTTACAATGTGTTTATTTACTGAAGCTGTCCTGCCAAGGATGGCGGTTTAATTTCCTCTGGGACAGACACACTAATACACCAGAGGGAAAGAGACGGACAGAAAGAGACAGACTGAGACAGCAAAAATGGAGAAAAGTAGAGTTAAAGAAGGAGAGACATAAAATACAAAGAATAAAGAGAGTAGTTGAGAGATTTTAGATCACCTTTCGCAGCTCTCTCTCACTCTGTGTGTGTGTGTGTTATAATAAGCAGCAGCAGAGTCCTACACTTCTCCTTATGGAGCTCTGATCTGGTACACAGCTGCCACCTAAAGCATGCTCCTTCTTCAACATGACAAACCCGCACTTTATAGTATGGTATAAAGGGAACCGGGCCTGCTGTTAAACAGATGTGATCATATGAAATGTTGCATTAACTGCAGGTTAATGGGAAGTCTCTGAAACACTTGACTACTGAGATCCCCACTTTCAGACAGATCACAATATACAGCCTTTTAATTCAATGTCAGATCCATTGTGCTGCTTCATTTCTGCTTACTGCACGTGCGCCTAACCCTCTGCTCCTCATAAAAACTAAGATTTGCACGTCCTAAATTCTTCATTCATTTTCTAAGCCACTTAATTCCGATTAGGGTCGCAGAGAGGCTGGCATCCATCTAAGCTTTCTCTGGGGGTTTGGGGTACACCATGGACACCCCGCCAGTCTATCGCAGGGCCAGCACACACAGAGAGAGACACACACACACACACACACAACTAGAGGCAATTTGGAACAGCGAATTAACCCACCGTGCATGTTATTAGATTGTGGTAGGAAACCAGAGTTACCGGAGGAAATCCATGCAAGCCTAGGAATCAATCCCAGGCCTTCAACAATATTATGCGGCAATACAATGAAGTCAGCTGCTGACCTGGATGTATTAAATGAGCAGGTTCTCACAAATAGAATTTTTTTCCCCTTGATCACTTGGATATAAAAATGAGGCTTAAAAGGTAAAAGAGTGGTTCGGAGAGCATGAAGAATCATCTTCGCTCCTGAACTGGTAGCACAGAGTTCTGACCTTAACCCTACTGAAAGTCTTTGAGGTGTGTTGGAGAATTCCTTCTAGAGTGGTGAAAGTTTTTTTTTCTGTTATCATTTCAAGATTCCGGTTAAAAAAAAAAAAATCCATCACAATTATACGCCGTAATAATCAAATTACGTATTCTACGTAATAAGCACCTTGCCCCAATACCCCCGCCCCAATGTTTTTTATCTTACGTCTAATAACCACCCATGTGTACTGGGAGCAAAATGGTAGATCAAACTTGCTAATTTTATTCGATAGGTCTCTGTCACAGTAAAATTCACTGCCTGTAAAAGTGAGTTTACACGGTATTTCAAGACCCCCTGCCACTGGGGAATGTCTATAATGTTCAGCAGTCACAAAACATTTGATTTTTCCACCGTGCTTTAAAAAAGAGGAAAATATTTTGCTGTGTTCTCTTGGTAAATGTCCAAGAATTGATGAACCATTAGAAACTGCCACAGCAAAACTATGGGATGCTCTGAATGAATGGAGCGATGAGCCAGATATAAACCAATCAGAAAGTGATGACGAGGATTTTTCAGCCGATTCTCCTGCTCACTACCTTCATAAATTTAAGCACATTCCTGGACATGTGCTTTTGCTTATGTTTGTGTTGATTGGTTCAAGGTGGCATGTGCTAAAGTTGACATTTGTGTTGATTGGCTCAATTTTAGTTTTGGGAAAATGTTTCAGGGAACAGCTGAAAGGAAAAGAAGACCGGGAGAGAAAAGTAAGGAGTCTTTTTTGGGGAAAAAAAAGGATGCTGTTTTCTGTTTATTTTCAGCTTTCATGTAAGTAGTTTGATTGATACCACAAAATGAATAACACAAATACCAGTAAAACTCTTTTATTGTTCTGTTATTACTCATGTTTTCCACCTCGATGGTAATGAGCACTTACCACTCCACTCTGCTAGTAACATTTTAATAAGTGCCCGTCCACTGCAATTTTTAAAGCGCCCTGGGCGCTTATCACATCAAATATGAAAACATTAAAAAAACCTGCACTCATACAGCATGTATCTCACTACCCAACTTCAAACTCATGGTGCTGGTTTACACTCATTGTTGGTGATACATTCTTCACTATGTTATTCTGCACTATACTGTTCATTTTCTTTTTTTATACTACTGGTCTACTAACACTTTGCATTTGTTCCTTTGCGCATATTTCCTCACTTACACGCATCTGCATTCGCCCAAAGCTTTGTAAAAAACCAACACAGATCCTTCTCTATACATTGAGTGATTTAAACTAAAGTCAGATTCCTTGTTTATGTTCACAAACTTGGGAAATAAAGCGGATTCTGATTTTAATCGGGGCTGAAGGTCGTCCAGCAAAATATTATCAGGCAGGACTTTCAGAGAGAAAGTGGAATTGAGATCCGTCCATCATCTAAAAATAAAGTTAAATAGTAAAGTGTGGACAGTTCCATAATGAATAAAGCATAGCTGTTGCTCTGGATTTTACTTTCAAAGCATCACTTTTATCAACACAGACATACTCGGCTACATTAAAGGAAACACTGCCTGATGAAGCTCATGACTAGTTGCTGCAGTATAAACAACTTTAATATTGTACCATCTGTTCCACTTTTTGCATGTTTTTGTTCTTTTACACTTTTATCTTTCTATATTTATTCTTTTTGTTCTGGTTTCCAAGATTTATTTTCATCAGTTGTTGTGTCTCAGTCAGTTTTATTTTGGTTCAACCATTGTTGTGCTATGCTATTTTTATACTTTCTTTATTCTCTTAAATAATTAGTGATGCTACTTTGAGACTGCTCTGACTGTGAAATGTGCTATACATGCAAAACAACCTGATTTAACACTTGGATGAACGTGTGTTACCTTCCCATCGCCGACAAGTGGAATGGAAAAGACGTACTCCAGCTGGAAGACCAAGCTGAAGGCTGGGTGTCTTATCATTCTGAGTTCCACACTGCCACGTAGCATCAGGATAGAGCTGGAGGACAGACAGAGAGAGCGAGAGAGAGAGACATGAATGCTTAACACATGCATTATCAGCCAGCAAGACTCAAACCGTGTGTGTCTACCACGATTAAAGAGATCTATTTACTGAGGTGACTCACAGCAGATGCTCAGAGTCCTGATTCATTCATGTCTGTTATCACAGTAAGCGGTTTGTACCGTTGCCATACCCTTTTGCTCCAAATGGTGCTTTTTATTTATTTACAATTACTTTTCTCGGAGGGGAAAAAAAAAAAAAAAAACACCACCAAGAAAATGGTGGCTCGTTGGCATTACCACAGGCCTTAACCCTATCTGCTTCAAGGACACTATCATGACTGAGTCTGCACTCTTAAAAACCTGGAAACAGAAAGAAAAGAATTACCCAGTGCCATAATGTATACAGACGTTCCCCGACTTACATTTGTTAATTGGTTCCGGACGGCCGAACATAAGTTGAAAGTGAACGCAAGTTGTTACAGTGACAGATGACGTATGACGCTCATACTGCACTATACATCCATAAATACCATTACCATATGTCATAAAACACCCCTAAATCAATTATTATAAACATAACATTTGTAAAATAATATCAAATATGTCAAATAATGTCTGTCTTCCTTTCAGCTTTTTCCCTTTTACTCGGGAATCGCCACAGCGAATCATCTGATTCGCACGTTTGATTTGGCATAGGTTTTTAGGTCGGATGCTCTTCCTGTCACAACCCTTTTAGCAAGGGACAGAAACACGCTGACGACTTTGCAGCCTACTCTTTACGAAAGTCAGCAATGGTTCTTTTACATGCCTCTCACCATAGACAGTGAGAGACATGGCCCGTCTTTGATAACCCAGTTAGTTAGCTGCACTGGGGGGGGGGGCTTGGGCAGTGACAACCTTGTGGAGAGTGGGACTCGAACCCCCAACCTTTGGATCAGTGATCCAGCACCCTATACCACTAGACCACCACTGCCTCAAATAAATCAAATAATATCAATTAATTTAAAATAAGTCACTTATTTACACCAAGTCACTTTACATGAAGCTTAAAACAGTCAATCAATGCTTACAATATGTGAAGCGCTCAATACCGAAAGTAGTGTACTTGCAAAAGAAGTGTACTTGCTGTGGGTTATACAGACTTCCGGTCTTTCAAGTGCGCAAGGGTGCCGTTAAACTCGTTTAGAACACAGCCTGCACTAATGTGAATCCCAGCAAAGTGGGGAGTTTTCTTTTGTGTAAGTAAGTAAACTTTATTCAAGAGATGCATACAAAGAACAAATACAAATCCTAATGAATATTAATATAAAAATAGGTTTTCACTCTTAGGTTTCTGCTAAAAGACAATAAATATCTGTAATTGTTCTGTAATTTGTGGATTCAACTCTTTGCTTAGCTGAGTATGCATGGTAGATTGTGCCGATCTGAGCAGATAGTTAATTCATCTCTGTGTATGAGACTTGCACACATGCTAGAAGGCTTACAGTTCTGACCAACCATATTTGCTTAGGGTTACAAAAGTCTGCAAAATAGTGTAAACACAAAGATCACAGAGACGACGCCTTAACACAAGGGTAACACACTATACATGTATGTACACACATACACACTCAATCCGTAGTTTGTAAACAATGAATACAGCGTAATTTCCTCATTACGTCAGCGTACTATGTAGGTACGTCTAAACTCAAAATTGGACTTTTTTTGGGGGGAAAAAAAAACGTAAAATCGAAAAAAACGTAAAACAGATGAACGCAAGTCAGGGAGCGTCTGTACATCAGAAATAAAGGCTTCTTCTTATGATGTGGATTTCACCTTAGTGCTACACAAATTCTTATACAGTGGTACCTCGGTTCTCGACCACAATTCGTTCCAGACGGCTGGTCGAATTCCGATGTGTTCGAATTCCGAATCAATTTTTCCCCATTACAAATAATATAAATGGTCTTAATCCATTCCGTCGTCTTCTGAACAGAAGTTAACGGTACCGTAACTCGTACCATAGGTCCGCAAATGAAGTGAAAAAAATATTGAATACAGTACACTAAAATAAAAACCACAGTACAGTTAAAGCATAATAACAATAAAGATAAGAATTTTTACCTTTGTGGTGGTGAGCAGTTGGCTTATGTAAATATGGAAGCGGGAGAGAGGCGGCGGATCCCCTTCCATAACAGCTTCAGGTGAATCATCCAAAGGTGTTTTTTTTTCCTCTTGCTACTCGCTTTGGAGTGAATGACTGTTCTTCAGGATGTTCCTTTCTTTTCTTGAACATTTCTAACGTGGCTCGTTTCTGCCTTTTTTCAAAACTTTATGGAAGTGGCTCATGACCTCATAGTTAAAGGTGTTCACGGCGCTGCTAGCTTTAGCTTTATCAGGGTGATACATAGTATCAACAACTTCCAGAATTCCAGAAAGCATGCATTTCCCCTCCCTCTCGGTCTCTTTTTTTCTCGTTCATGCTCATTTTTTTCTTGCAGTTTTTTAGCGTTCGACTTCCAGATTTTGGTTGACTTCCGAGACCAAAAAAAAAAATTAAAAAAAATCCTGGATTTTTTTTGGTCTAATTCCGATTTGTTCGACCTTGAAAGCATTTGAGTATCGAGGTTCCACTGTATTGTGTTTTTGGTATCTTTTAAATGTGCAGATTTTTTTTTCTGTTACCTTCCTTCAATTTTTTTTTGTCTTGTTACAATTCTATATGAGACATCAGCAATGATTACCTTTGTCACTTTAATTAGGAGCATGAATCAATAAAAGTCCACTGAATAGATCATACATGAACCATCAAGTTCAGAATTATTGAGGACTTCAATATACAAAGGGCATTGCTTGTGTGTCTGTACACACACATACACACACACACACACAATTTGATTTTCAAAAGTCAATTTTCTCCCAATTTTTGATGAGTTCCACCCACCTACTAGTTCTCACCATCACAGTAGCTACAAAATGTTGAAAGCTCGCACATGTACTGTATCCTCAAAGAAACAGAAAATCCAGCCGTTAATCATCTTTTAAAATTACTACCACTACTGCAGATGCACATCACAACATCACAAGTTCCACAGATGTATAATTCTGAGTGCCAGATGAAATAGTAAAACTTGTACCAAAAAAACAGAGCACAGCAAAGTCGATTTTTGGACCCTTTGCTGTGCAAACAGATACATAAAATTAAATAAGAACATCAATTAAATTGAAATCCCCCACTTCAGCAAACTGGGTTATCAAAGGCCGGCCATGTCTCTGACTGTCTATGGTGAGAGGTTCAAGTAAAAGAACCATTGCTGGCTTTCGTCAAAAGTAGCTGCATAGCGGTCAGCGCGTTTCCGCCCCTTGCTAAAGGTTGTCAGGAAGGGCAGCCGACGTAAAAACCGAATCCAAATCAAACATGCGAATCATTACTATGACTTCCATGAAGATGGAGGCAGAAGATTCGTTGTGGCGACCCCTGAAAGGGAACAGCCGAAAGTAGAAGAAGATCAATTAAATTGAAATAAATAAATATCCACAGTTATAAAACCACTTTATTGTTGTGTAACATGCAGAAGCTGAAGTAGTTCTTCAGGATATATGAAAAAAAAAATTGCTGCATAAAATAGTGAGGTAATGGAGGAGTGCAACTCCATTTTAAAAGGTACTTTTTAATTCAGCTGCAGTTTATAGACACTTTTGCTAATCTGTCCTGTTTAAGAATGTAAAATAAACATAGCTTTAACAAATTAAACAGCGCAGAGAGAACCAAACTCATTAGTGGCCAATCAAGCCCAGCATAGAAAGAGCTATGAGAGATTACAGTGGTGAATGGGGCTAGGATCCCACTCTTAAACAACCACTTGGCACTAATGAGGGAAATAATTGACTCATGCATAAGTAGAAAGTGTACTAAAATAACTACAAGTGTAAGCCAGTAAGCTTGCACAGTGGTATCACTCTGCATATGATTATTAGGAAGAATAAATATGGTGTCGGAGGCGCCGTAGATGCAGAATTGGGCTGTTTAACCTACAAATCCAAAGGTCAATAATTCTAAATCAATCCACAGTCATATGTGAAATGTAATTCTTTGGATAGAAATCATCAACCAATTACAGTAAACATACACAAAAAATAAAACGTCCCTCCTACCCTCTTTATGAGACCAGGGCAAGTGGTGTAGGTGGTTAGAGTGCTGGGCTCATGATCAGGAGGTCGTGGGTTTGAATCGTCGTTAAACCCCCACCATACTATGACCCCTGGACAAGGTCTTAACTACAAGTGTGCCGATGTTCTCCCAGCAATATTAATGGGGACCAGTTTAAAAAAAATAAATAAATAAATACTCGGAAGGTAACTAGCGTCCCATCCGGGAGGAGTTGAACTTCTAGTCGCTGCGTAAGCACCATCTTGATGAGCCACTAGGCTCGGGTGTAACAGCCCACCAGACTTACCTGCCCTCTTTATGGGGTTCCTATAAGGACAATATTTGTGCCACTAGGCGAAAAAATAGCATAAGCTTGTGTGCGTGTACAGGGATCCCTCGCTACTTCGCACTTCAATTCATACGGCTTCAGTGCATCGCAGTTTTTTTTTTTTTTAATATTCATCTAATGAAAGAATAAGGAAATTAAGGAAGAATAGGGGGGAAAAGTTAAGGAAAATGCCGCAAAAACAAGGCCAATTATATACACACACAAAAAAAAAACCTAAACAAATAAAACCCCAAAACCTCCCATCAAAACTACTTACACTTTTGTGGTAAGGTGCACATCTGTGTGTGTGTGTATTTATATTTTATTTAAATCTTATGCATTATTTTTTCATGTTTAATTGTTATTATATGCATTTATAGCATTGAATGTATTTATTGATATTATATACACATACATGTACGTATACATCAGTCGGGGGTTGATCCTACTTCGCGGAATTCGGTGGTAGCGGATTGTTATTGGATTCCGCAATTAACTGCAGAAAGTGAGGGATCTCTGCACTTGCTATATACTGAAGACAGTGAGGAATTTGTTTTCAACCAACACAGGAAGGACATTTTTAACTGATCTTCACTTTTTCAAAAGGCTCTTAGGGTCAAGACGTGAGTTTAGTGTTCAGGTTAGAATTAGGTTAGGGTGGAGTGAGGCATGTAGCTGTAATGGTTAGGCAAAGGGCCTAGGAAATGCATTATGTTAATGACTGTCCTCATAAAGAGAGAAGTACAAGTGGTGTGTGTGTGTGTGTGTGTGTGTGTGTGTGTGTGTGTATGCAAGCTCACTTAAGTGTAATAAATTTCGAAGACGACGGATGCAGTAGCTCTCTAGTGTCTTTAGGAGTCAGAATTTAATATGTGTTTAATTAGTGTAATTATATGAAAGTGGGTCTTGGACCTCCCTAAAAGGTTGTGAGGTTAAGGGAATTCTTTGAATTTGTGCTATACCAAACTGGACTGGAGGTTTGCGCTCAAAGAAAAGTGATGCATTTTATTTTTATTTATTTTAAATGGTACAGCCTCTAAGCTGGGGAGAAACAAGCCGGAAGGTTTCTGGGGGTTTTTTTTAATATAAATATCTAAATACGAATGCTGTTTTAAATCGGTCAAGACCCTTTAAGTAAAGGTCAGGTAAAGTCTGTTGGGATTTTTACACCCAAGCCATAGTGGCTCATCAGGTCAGTGCTCATCCCTGGTTTCTGTTGTGTGAAGCAACCATGGCCCGGTTGTTCAAAACATGGTTATTTTATCCACCGGTTAACCCCTAACGGCTGGTTAAATTTTTAACCCGCCGTAAGCTAACCGACCGTTAAATCTGCGTTGTTCAAAGCATAGTTAGTCACGTCGTTAGTTAACGTTGCCGTCAAAGTTAACAGTGTGGTTAACGTTACTGGTTAGCACTAAGGGGTCATTCAACATTTTCCTAAGCGTACAAAATCTACGCTAGGGGGGAGGGGGTAAGATGTCTGTGTACGCTTTTTAATATTATAAAAATGTTGATCAACAATAATACATGCGCTCTGAATATATTATATTATATATATGCATGCACGTGCATCCCCCCACACACACACACACAGCAGGAGTTGAGTTCCGCTGGACAAGAAATTATGTGTATTCACAATCTTATAAATAAATTTAATGAGTGTTATTGAAGAGAAAGTCGGAGATAAGTTCCGTATGACTAGAGTCAGGAAATAAATCGGAAGTTAACGTGTAATGAGCACTGTGCATGTGCACGCCCGAGGTGACCAATCAACAAACATAATATCAGTAAGCAATAATAGCTGAACACTGTCAATCAAACAAAGTGCGAGTGTAAGAATAAAGCACAGTTTGTTAGTCCCGCCTCCGGCTCCTGCACATGTGTTAGAACGCAAACATTGACGCACAGAGAATGAATGGATAAAATAATCATAAGCCATCCAGCCTGGATCTGCAGTCTAATGCTCAGTCCTTTTATAAAATATATTTTAATAACATATATAAAAAATATAATAAATAAAAATAATAAAATATATAAAAAAATAGTATGTCTGTGCTGTAAATATGTATGAAGATTTTGTTCGTGCCTTTGAATAGATAAATAACTTTAACTCAATTTGTAAATGTATTTAGTACATGTACTTGCAGATGTAGTTTGAAATATATTTGAGAATGTTTTTGGTTGAACCTTAATATTAATAATATTTATAAGAATCCATCCCCGCTGATGCGGCATCATGAATGCAGCGTTAGCGATGAACGCCATCTTGCAAGATAACCACACTGTTAAAAATTTAACGGCAGTCCTTAGGTGTGTTAACTTTAACGTCAAGTTAACACTCAGTTAAAGTTAACCGCGTTTTGAACAACAAGATAATGGCAGCGTTAAATTTAACGGTCGGTTAACTCTACTTAACTAGTGGTTAAAAAATAACCGTGTTTTGAACAACCGGCCCCAGGAGTTCAACTCCTGCCGGACAGGACGTTAGTCCATTGTAGGTTACCTTCCCAGTATATTTTACTGGTACCCATTCATACTGCTGGGTGAACAGAGGCACACTTGTGGTTAAGACCTTGCCCAGGGGCCTCAGCACAGTGGGGGTCTAACTGGGATTTGAACACAACCTCCAGATCATGAGCCCAGCACCACAACCACTACACCACTGGCCCCCAAGACCATTTAATACACCATACAAACAACCTAAAGGTTTATAAATTGAGTACATGAACACATGCACAATACAAAAACGGGGGAGAAATAATTTGGAAAATGCCATATTACGCTTTGGCAGAATTAGTGCTACTACACGGCTGCAGTGTGAAAATCTATTAATTCCCCCAAAAACACCTGCCATGTTTCCATCATGCATGAGAGTCTGGGATGCCTAATTTGCTCCCAACAGTCTGCTTTCACCGCCCTCCCTCCCTCCCTCCTTCCTACTCACTCACTCATCAAGATGGCGGTAGTTTTGAGCTGTAAACGTATCGCTAATTAATCGCATTCTCTGTTCAACACCCTGAGAATACGTTAGTTTCTCGTTTGCCCTAAACTAGCCGTGAATGACAGGAGGCTGCGGTTGGTCTCCCGTTAACACGAAGCTGTAACACCTTCCGGTGTGAACTCTGAGATCTCGCACGTCAGAAGCAAAGAGCTGAAAATGAGTTGTGAGAGATGACATAAGGGAGATGTCAGCTCGCTCTCGCTGTACTGTTCATCTTCTCATCTCCACCAGGTTTTAAATATAGCCTTGTATCCAAGCATGTTGGAGCACACAGACTGTATAAAAGGGGAAAGTTGGAGTCGCTCTCTCACCTCATGGCATTTCTGCTGGGCTGACATCCAGTACAAGCTAATGAAACGGAACTTAAAGCAGAGGAGGCCGCGGAAGGGACCTTCATCCGGCCAACAGTGAAAACGTTCTGAAAAATGCATTTCTGAAATCAGATTAGGTTTGCACTATAAATTATTTATTGCTCACACAGATGTGTATATCGCATTGAATTCATATCTGATGAGGTGTGATGAATAAAAGATTGAGGTAAAGGTAACTCGGATGCTGGGATGGTAGAGCGTGAAGGGAACAGAGCGGGCGGGGCTGATGTGCACTAGTGAGGTTAAGATTCCAGGATAAGAACTCGGCAAGTATAACGCGACCGTAAAGAGGAATAGCAGTCGTGATAACAGCAGAGAATTGACGGCGGTAAGTATTTCCAGTAAGTTAGATGGAACACAGTGGATGCACAAGACGTTTTTTTTGAGGAATGTCAAAAAGTTAAGGTCCAAACAACACACATCATCTCTCTATCTTCAGCCGTAGACCATGCACCTGGTAAAGAGTGTCTTCCTTACGCCTCAGTCTCACGTTCACGGAATCACTTCACACGAAATGAGGGTGAGTTCCACACGTTTCCATTAGAATATGCCAGAGGAACGGAGCTACGTTGGGAACCAAGAGAACGTGGCTTCCATTCACCCCGAGTTGAAAGTATGCGTCAAAGGTTAGGGTTACTTGTGGTGAATTTGTATTACGAGTGCTTTACATCAGTCATGTATGGGATCGATAGTTACGTCAGGCAACGTCGTCCTCGCTTCTGGTTGAGTACAGGTGAGTGCGCCACACATGTTCAGTGAAATGTTGCCTTCTTTATTGGTTGTTGCAATCATGGTAATGACAAATTTGTTGGTTTGTCCTACTGGGTGGATTGTGTGCAGCAGATAAAACTGGATCAGATTGCTTTCGACACATCAAGCTGTGTATCCCATCAGTCACCGTGATGGAAATACAACATACGTCATGTGATTAACCGAAATTGTTAGAGAGTACGAATGGCAATCACCTGACACAATGTCATGATGCCCACCTTCAAATTCAATTTGCATTGTGATTCTGTAAGTAATGTGATTATAGTAGGCCTTTGACCATTCGTGGTTCAGGGTTCGTGCCTCCGCATACTCACGGATTGGCGACAAACCCGCGAGTTACTGGCACGTGATTTAAATTTAGCCAGTGGCTAAGAGCTTTCATTTCTCCACCCTGCTGATTGGTTGCAGATGATGTGTATACCTCTTTTTTCTCCTCGTGCACGTTATCAAAGTGATTGTCTGAATTTCAAAGTATTTTTTTTCTCATGCGTTTTTATTGATTATTGAAGCCCTATGATGTCACTCAAATGCTCCACATCTTCTCTAGCTTCTGGTAAGGAGCCCAAGTGCTTTATTTATTCATAAATATCGTCACAGTACAAAATTAAAAGATTTTTACTTAATCATTACATTTTACTGCTTTATTATTTTACTTCCTGATTAGCGGCAAACCCGGAAGTTACTGGCATGTGATTCAAATTTAGCCAATGGCTGAGAGCTTTTGTTTCTCCCTCCTGCTGATTGGTTGCAGATTATGCATACACCTGTTTCTTATTTTTTTCCTTTTCAGACACATGTCATCAACATGATTGCTTGAATTGTGCATTCAAGTGTTTTTAGTGTGTTTAATGATTATTTAAGCCCCATCATGTCACTCAAATGCCCTGCATCTTCTCTAGCTTCTGGTAAGGAGCCTAAGTGCTTTATTTATTCATAAATATCATCACAGTACAAAATTAAAAAGCTTTTATTTCATCATTATGTCTATAGAATGTGTTTAACATGCATATTTTAGCGCCTGTAATATCATACCCATCAGTGGGGCAGATGGTGTAGTGGTTAGGGTGTTGCGCTCATGATCAGGAGGTTGTGTGTTCAAATCCCAGTTAGACTCCCACTGTGCCAAGACCCCTGGGCAAGGTCTCAACCACAAGTGTGTCTCTGTTCACCCAGCAGTATAAATGGGTACCAGTAAAAATATACTGGGAAGGTAACCTGCGATGGACTAGCGTCCCATCCAGGAGGAGTTGAACTCCTAGTCGCGTCACACTACGAAAACCGGGGATAAGCACCGGCCTGATGAGCCACGAGGCTCGGGTGTAAAAACCCAACAGACTTTACTACTACTATCATGATACACATAGGGTTTTAAAATCGCATCAATAACTCGCGGATTTTCTTGATCTGCGGGAAGGGCTGGAACCGAACCATCGTGAAAAATCGGAGCCTACTGTCTATAAGGGACTTGAACCCAGGACCTTCTTCCTGTGAGGCAGACGTGTTAACCACTGCACTACCCACTATGTCACCATGTCTTCCATACACGAGAGAACACTCAAGAAAAATGTAAGTAGCTTTCTTCTTGAAGAAATGTATTACTTTTCAGTCATGAGGGTTTTTTTGTTTGTTTGTTTTTTGTTATATATAATACGGAAAACCATACACAACCTACCAGCACAATAGTGTTGAATTAGCAGAATGTACTGGAAAAATTAACTCACCTGTGTGTCTCTGATGAAGTTTGTTTGAGGCCACTGTTTCCGACAGTCCTGGGCTCGAGCATGATCACCTGAGGTCCATCCACCCAGCCCAGGCCATTATGGACACCAATGCGCAGCCTTCGCTCCTGCACCAACATCCGCACTTCCGCACCTATTCTCTAAAAATAAATAAACCCACACATGGGCACACATGAACAACAACAAAAAAAACTATGACTGGAAAGATCTGGTGTATTACATAACAAACACATGCAACATTAAAAGGCACATACAAATATGAGTGGCAACTGCTCCTGCATTTATGCTATAGCCAGAGATTTATCGTTCACTTCCTGTTCATCAGTTAAATTCATCATAGCGTTGATGTAGACGTAATGTAAATTAGTGCTCGTAGGAATAATGTACATATGTGTTGATTGAGATGACAATTTCATATGAAAATTATTTTATGTATTTATTCTCTCACGCTTGCTCACACACACACACACACACACACACACACACACAGGCTTCTTTTTAATGGGCAAGCATGTCATGTTCTGTAATTTGGACTTTTATCACCTACAATACTTTGCATAAGTATTCCACAAGAGCTCACCCACACATCTCCTTGGTTAATTTTAATGTAAAATTTCCCTAATAATTCATAAAGGTTTAAAACTTGTACAAGGAACTAGGTCTTGGGATATTTTTGGTCTGGGAGAAAAAGAAAGGGGAAAAAAAAAAAAAAAAAAAAAAAAAAGTTGAATCCTCAGGCATGTCTGACTGTCTCTCAGCCCTCAGCATAGTAAGTGCAGAAATAATAAATGTGTGGAGAATATGTAACACACACAAATAAATGCATTTCACACATGCTGGCACGCACAGGATGCACCACATATATGCACCATATGAATTTAGCCTGCAGAAGCATTTCCTGTTGTTGTTTAATCCTCAGAGAGTAATAGGGCAAAGTGTGCATGCCATGTCTGCATTGTTATGTTGAGATCCTGTCAGTTGTGTCCTCTGGGCTGCCCTGTGCTTTATCGATCACCTTTCTCCACTGCTTCTAATCAAGGCAGGGCTTCTTCTGGCTTAAAGGAACTGCATGTTGTTGCACTGACTGAAGAGAAAGAATCGGTGTGGAAAACAGCCAGAAGAAAAACAAAGCCATTTGCATATTTATGTAAAAACAGATTCTGCAAACCAAATCTGTAGTGATGAGTACAATCTTACTGCAATCTTAAAAATTATACCAAACTTTTAATGGTAAATCAATACATTTGTTAATAAAGTCAGGGATTATATACAGCATGCGAGTCATTCGGAGAAAACAAGCACCAAAAGGGATCAGGCCTTGCAGCAGCATAAATCAGTTTATTATATGATAACACATTTTCTTCACATTTCCCTGCTTATTACAGAGATTACAATAATTTTATTCATAACAAAAATACATTTATTGCTTTAGTGAATGATTCCCCACAGTCTTGGTCTGTTATACTTGGCAGTGGTGTATGATTAGCGAATGAATGAAAGATGAAGTTAAAAAAAAAAAAAAAAAAAAAAATCTAACCAATGAATACCATAACGGATAACTGACAAATCAGCATCAAGTATTCAAAAAGAGCTGTACAATGAATGCTTGCAATAATCACAAATTACATTGATTTTTTTTTTTTTTGGTGTTTGTGGCCTTAGCCCACTTTATTAAGGTAAATAAAACTGTTATTTGTCTAACTTTCAGTTCACAGCCAATTGTTTCATCCATGCATTATTTTGGCAGAACAAAGCCTTCACTTTACAGTACATTTTAACTTGTATTATTTTTCTTCCCAATTACGTTGTCAGTTTCCAATCAATAGCTACGTCTCACCGACTGCGGAGTGGCAAGCATCTACAGATCGTAAAACGTAGCACATGTCTTTTCTATGATGCTGACCAGCGTATATCTCCAACTGCTACTCATGCTGCACCACAGGAAGTCGAGCAGGCGGTGAAAAAACTACTGCGCATATGGCAAAACTTGATTGACAGGGGAGAGAGGATTGCTCTCCCATTCAGAGAACAGAATTTTTCACTTTTGAATTCCTATTTTGTATTTGTTTGGTTTAATTTTTTAAATGTTACCATACGTTGGTTCCACCTGTTGGTTACTGATGAAAGTTTATATTTATCAATTAAAAAAAAAAAAAAACACAAAATATCTCAAATTAAAGAAGTTAAATGCAGACATTAGGCTTAAGTTTACACATTATTACAAACTACAGTATGACAACAGGATTATCTGTTCATTTTCTGGTAATGGAACATCCTGAAGTGTTACCGCTTAGATCTACGGAAACGATCACCCTAGAGGTGAGACAGAGAAGCAGCTGACAGGACTTGATATTTTCGTGATTTTTTTTTTTTTGAGAATTTTTCCATTTTAGTCAAGATGTTTTTTGACTGTAAATGCAAGCAAATAGTTTGTGATTGGTTTGCAGATGTTTATTGGAAAAAGAGACTCTCCCATCAGTCACATTTTGTTCATTTTTTTGTTGTTGTTCTCAAACCATTTGCTTCTTATGCACATATTCATGTATTATTAGTGTACAAAATATGAATGATGACAAAATACGGCTAATAACAGCAAGTCGTAAACATTTCCAAAATTTTCTGCGTAAAAGTCTTCATTATCGATTTTCACTGCAGATAAAAAAATTAATTAATCATAATAATAATCATAATAATAATAATAATAATATGCGAGAAAAACAACAACTTTACTTTACTTTCTCGTGATCTGTTTGAGGTTTTAACACTATGCCATATCAAAGATTTAACATTTGTAGAAATTAAAAACACTTTTTTTTTGTTGTTGTTTTGAGCATGAATAGTGACAGTCAAATATTCCAATTCACATCAGTTGCTTTTCTATTGCACCTCTAATGTGATCACCCCCTAAGCTATATTAAATAATTATATATTTATTTGCTATTTACAATTCAATTTAGTGTTATATGTCCAAGAATATCCAAAAAAGTTTTGGTGACCACTGTCATGTTCCACTTGGATGTATAAAGCACATGTTTGATAAACTTCAATAAGTGTGCAACGATGCCATTATTCAATACCACACCCAAAGTGTGTGCGAGAGCGAGTAAAAATATTTGAAATACAGGTATACCTCGCTACTTTGCGTTTCAATTCATGCGGCTTCAGTGCATCGTGGTTTATTTTTAATATTGATCAAATTAATAAATAAAAAAAAATTAAGGACAAATATGGGAAAAGTTAAGGAAATTGTCACAAAAACAAGGCCAATTATACAAAAAACCCAAAAAACAAACAAAAACCCCCCCTAAACAAACAAAAAACCCAAAACCTCCCATCAAAACTACTTACACTGTTGTGAGGTGCGCATCTGCATGCGTGCACGCACATCTGCATGTGTGCACGCGCATCTGCTTGTATGTATTTATATTTTATTTACATATTATTCTTTATTTTTTAATGTATAATTGTTATTATAAGTATTTATAGCATTGAATATGTATTTATGGATATTATATACACATATACATGTACGTATATGTCAGCCGAGAGTGGGGGGGCGGGGGCGGGGTTGGAGGGGTGATACTACTTCGCGGAATTCAGTGGTCGCATGGGGATCTCAGTCCCAATTAACCGCGGAAAGTGAGGGATCTCTGTATTATCCCAAATACGTTCAATTAACATGCGATTGAAGGGCAACAAACCTTGAACTCAAAAGATGGTTGTATTAAAGATTAGTGCCGTTTCAAAGACTGCAGACATTTAAACCATTTCAGATGATTAAGTCAAACGTCCATTGTGTTATAATTACAATAACAGCATGCAGGCCTCAACGTTTAATTCTGTGATGAACAAATATATAAAAGCTTTTCATGTAAAGACAGAAATTTCCCAAACATCAAAACTTAAATTAGAGCACATGACAATACACTATATACTCTACTTGAAATATAAACAAAATCTTTAAAGTAATGAATCAGTGGGGGTGTTTGTATACCTCAGTTTCCTCCATTTTCCTTCCAGAGACATGCCTATTCGACGAGGTGGCTATTTCCGATTGCTCCTGGAGATGAATGTGTGTGTGTTTGACTGGTGAGCTGATCGGGCCGTACCCCACCTTCGCCATAGCCGGGATGGGGCTCCAGCATCACTGACACCATAATAATCCTAACAGGATTAATGGGTTTGGCAAATTCATGTTTTCTTTATTTTCTTAATTATTTTTTTAATCTGGATATTTCTTCCCCTGTATAGACACTCCCTGACTTACATTCATCCATTTTTTTTTTTTCAAAAAAAAAATTTGTCAAATTTTGAGTTTAGACATACCTACGTAGTACGCTGACGTAATGACACTGCGTCCATTGTTCACAAATGACAGACTGAACATGCCCCCCCCCCTTATTCCCAGTTCAGTTATATATATATTTATATATAAAACTATACACACACACACACATACTGTATATCATTTTCTGTAACCGCTTCATCCTAATTAGAATCGCGGAGAGGCTGGTGCCCATCCCAGCCAACTCAGGGCGAGGGCAGAGTACACCCTGGACAGCTCGCCAGGCCATCACAGGGCGGAAACACGCTGACGGCTTTGCAGCCTACTCTTGTCGAAAGTCAGCAATGGTTCTTTCACATGCCTCACACCATAGACAGTGGGAGACATGGCCGGCCTTTGATAACCCAGTTAGCTGCACTGGGGGGGGGACAGTGACAACCTTGTGGAGAGTGGGACTCGACCCCCCAACCTTTGGATCAGCGATCCGGCACCTTATACCACTAGACCACCACTGCCCCTGTATATCGTTTTATATATTTTATATAGATCAGTTATATAGTGTGTTACCCTTGTGTTAAGAAGTCGTCTCTGTGATCTTTGTGTTTACACTGCTTTTGCGGACTTTTGTAACCCTAAGCAAATATGGTTGGTCAGAAGTGCAAGCCGACTAGCATGGGTGCAATCTCAGACACAGATGAATTAACCATCTGCTCGGATCGGCGCAATCTACCATACATACTCAGTTAAGCAAAGTCTGTCCGTCTTCCTTTCGGCTTTTTCCCTTTGTTTTACTCGGGAGTCGCCACAGCGAATCATCTTGATTCGCACGTTTGATTTGGCAGAGGTATTTACGTCGGATGCCCTTCCTGTCACAACCCTTTTTAGCAAGGGACAGAAACACGCTGACGACTTTGCAGCTACTCTTTACGAAAGTCAGCAATGGTTCTTTCACATGCCTCTCACCAGAGACAGTGAGAGACATGGCCCGCCTTTGATAACCCAGTTAGCCGCACTGGGGGGAACAGTGACAACCTTGTGGAGAGTGGGACTTGAACCCCCAACCTTTGGATCAGCGATCCAGCACCCTATACCACTAGACCACCACTGCCCTCAATACTCAGTTAAGCAAAGGGAGTTGTAAAATGAGTGAAAACCCGAATCCAGAAAAGAAAGAACTCTCCACTCTGCTGGTGAGTCACATCAGTGCAGGTCGAGTGCGAAACCAGTATTCAACGGCGCCCTTGCTCACTTGAAAGACCGAAAGTCTGTATAACCCGCACTTTGTCTCAAGCACAAAGCAAGTAAACTACTTTTGGTGTTGAGTGGCTCACACATTGTTAGCATTGATTGGCTGTTTTAAGCTTCATGTAAAGTGACCATGTGTCAAACATCGGAACCATTTACAAGCAGAAAGATCGCATCATAGAGAATGTGACAGGTTATATTTGATATTTGATGAGTGAATTTGATTAAAATGTATCTATTTGAAATTATTTTGCTTGAATTTAATTTATTTGAAATTAATGTTGATGTTATTTGATATTTTACAATGTTATGTTTATAATAATTGATTTAGGGGTGTTTTATGAGATACGGTAATGGTATTTATGGATGTATAGTGCAGTATGAGCGTCATACGTCACTAAGAACTTACGATCACTTTCAACTTACGTTCAGCCGTCCGGAACCAATTAAAAACGTAAGTCGGGGAGCATCTGTATATTGCTTTTTATTAAATGATGTTAAACATGAAACATTGAAAATGTTTGCCTCGGCCTTTCTCCATTCATTTCGAAAAAAATACTTGCATTTCTCCATTAATCCATAGCCACCCATAGAAAACAAATATATTTGTGAAAGAAGGCACCACCGCCACCATAGCATGTATGCACAGGCACCTGCTGCTGCTCAGATGTATTAGCTGCTCAGGGTGGCAGAAACAGTGGTAAGTTGTTCATCACAGTGGTGGGTTTATGTGAGGCTGTGTCAAAGATGAACAGCATTTCTCCATCACATTTCCTCTGGCTGCTTTCTACACAGGCTTCCCACACACTCGCGTCTCCAATTAGTATATCCATTGTGCTGAAGGTTTATATGCAGGGCTAAAAAGAATGGCAGTGAACACACCACACTCTACACTGTGATTCATGCAGCGAGAAGTAGCA
This sequence comes from Plotosus lineatus, assembly GCA_024760905.1. Lineage (NCBI taxonomy): Eukaryota > Metazoa > Chordata > Actinopteri > Siluriformes > Plotosidae > Plotosus > Plotosus lineatus. Next base: position 17,114,489 of record CM045749.1, read on the forward strand.
GTCAGCAAGAAAAGCACCAAAACTTCTCAAGTAGACAAAATGCAATTTAGTGGCGAGTTCATTTTCAGTAAAGCAGAATGGGGCATATGACTCACTACATATTATGAACGCAAACAATTGATGGAAAATGTGTTTAAAGGAGTGGAAAAAAGAGAAGCTTTGTCTTGCAAAGCAATTGCAAACTCACATGATTCATCAAAATTATACCTTTGAACAGACGCAAGAACACAGAGAAACTTAGCCTCCTGCCATTTTTTTTTAAAACAATGATACAAGTGGGTAGTCAATCAACAACCATAGTTGGTGACGTAAGTCCAAAAGCTACTTTACGATTTACCCAGGGAAGCTCACCATATTCAGGAATGCTTTATACGACTTACAGGTGGTGTCACAAGGTCTGAGGACTCGAGACTCACCTGGTTTGACTCGAGAGACTCATTAGTCTTCTATGGTTGCTCTGTCATGGCCAAAAAAATGCAGTGGTGGCCCAGTGGTGCTGGGTTACTGAGTTACTGTTCCAATCTGGTTCAAGCTCCAGTCGTCGCCATCTGCCATCGTTGGGCCCTTGGCTATGTCCTATAACCCTCAATTGCACAGTTGTATAAAAATGAGAAATGCAAGTTGCTCTGGATAACGCCTCCTGCCAAATTCCATAAATAAAAATGTAAAAAAAAAAATAAAAAAAAAAATCACAAAATACTCAGAATGTATGCCAGGAACACTGGAGTGTACCCTGAGTGATATTTTCTCTTTCACAAACTAATATGTATACTCCGAGGGGCAATTTGTCATATTCAATTCCCCCTAATCCGATATGGGAAAACATGAGAAACTCCACGACGACAACAACACGTGGTCAGGATCAACCCCAAAGACACTGAAGTCATGGAGCCACACAACCCTTTACTCCACCATGAAATCTCAGTATTTGTCAGGTTTCTCATAATTTTTATTGAAATGGTCTGCTTAATATGTAATATAGCACTTAGATCTAGTATCAGACAAGTGCTTTTGTTGTTATACACCCTGATATTTTAAAGCATTCTTGGAGCAGTATCAAGTAATTAAATCAGGAAATGTTGTGATTGGCTTCAGCAAATGCCAGCAGTTTAAAAGAGGAGCGGAGACTCAATTGCATTAATAATCTCATTAGAATTCATGATGCTGTTGTGTTTGGATTTCATCATGACTGCAATAGCCTTGCTCTCGACTCCTTTTATGAGATTTCTTAGTAAATCATGACAAAACAAACAAAGAAATAATCCTTCCAGTATTTTCCCTACCCAGGCCTGACAGGAACAACATCCATATTTAAATATTATTATTATTATTATTAATAATAATACAGGGATCCCTAACTTTCCACAGTTAATTGGGACCGAGATCCCACTCGAGACCACCGGATTCCGCGAAGTAGGATCACTCCTCCAAGTGACTGACGTACACGTGTATATAATAATCAATAAATACACATTCAACTCTTTTAATGCTTATAATAACAAATGAACATTAAAAAAATAATGCATAAGATGTAAACAAAATATAAATACACACATACAGACATGTGCACACATACTCAGATGCGCACCTCACAACAATGTAACTAGTTTCCATGGGGGGTTTTGGGTTGTGGGGTTTTTTTTTTTTGCATAATTGGCCATGTTTGTGTGGCATTTTCTTTAACTTTTCCCCCTATTCTTCCTTAAATTCCTTATTTTTTAATTCGATGAATATAAAAAAAAAAACAAAAACAAACAAACCAAAAAATAAATAAATAAATCGCAATGCACTGAAGCTGCATGAATTGAAGCGCGAGGTAACAAGGGTTCTCTGTGATAAACAGTGGACAACTATTTAAGGGCACAGTGCAATAGTAAAAGTAAAATATGCTGTCATGCTGATAACAAATTACATTTCTGATTATTTGCAGATTGCTGCACACCGCTTCCTCCACTTATCACAGGCAATTTCCTCCCCACGGGAGGGCTTTACTCAGAGGTCTCCAGACAGTAGGGATCATATGGAATGAGACACACCTCCCATACCTTAGCCTTCCTCCCAAATATAAGATCATTGTTATTTGGAGTGGAATCAGTTTCCAAAGCTTTACAGTTCCAACAACACAAACCGGATGCAAATGACAAACAGAAAAACGTTATGAAGATACACAATGCAATCATTACTATTTCATTATGCTCTTTAATAGGAATATTATAATCATACTTGGGTACTCAAAGCACTTTTATAATACATTCCAACTTACTGCATATGTATTATTAATGGAACTAATGTATTTGAACGAGTGTTTGGCAGAAATGTTTATATGGCACTTGGTTGAAACTTCTTGGAGAGGTGTGCATCAAGACTGGGATCCCATGGGGTGCAATTAAAACCAATACAAGTTGAACGTTGTTTTACTTTTAAATTAGAAAGTGGTCAAATGTGAAGATCCAAGGGAGAAAGATAATATCCATTAAGGTGAATGTGATTGATATGCTAAAGTGATGCATTTAGAGTAGTTATTCATTCATCCGTAGTAACCGCTCAAGTTTGGTTGGGTTTATATTTGTGCAAGGGGCTCAAATGCTGCAAAAACGAAAACACAATCGCACGACAGCACACTGAATCATGAGCTTCCGTCCTGTACATTATGCTGGCATGTGATAAGTTGGCTTGATATACTTTGCACTCCCAGGGTAGTAGCTGCCATGTCAAAGGTGAGTGGGAATTGATCAAGGCTAAAATGGAAATTAAATTTATGGGGAGTGAAGATCATTCTTCATTTTCTGTAACCGCTTAATCCTAATCAGCGTCGCGTGGAGGCTGGTGCCCATCCCAGCCGACCCGGGCAAGAGCAGAGTACACCCTGGACAGCTCGCCAGGCCATCGCAGGACGGAAACATGCTGACAGGTTTTCAGCTACTCTTGTTGAAAGTCAGCAATGGTTCTTTTACATGAACCTCTCACCATAGACAGTGAGAGACATAATCGGCCTTTGATGACCCAGTTAGCTGCACTAGGGGGACAATGACAACCTTGTGGAGAGTGGGACTCGAACCTCCAACCTTAGGATCAGCGATCCAGTGCCCTATATCACTAGGCCACCACTGCTCTGGGGGAGTGAAGATTAAAACCAAAATTCCAAAAACAGAACCAAGCAAAACAAACACTGTAGCCACTTCCCTTCAAGTTTAAATAAAACTACAGACAGATATGTTGGGCTATCGAAACAGATTTTTATTTATTTATACCGCATTCATTTTCTGAACTGCTTAATCTGATTTAGGGTTACTGGGAGCTGGCACCCGTCTCGGCCAACTCTGGGCAAGGGCAGAGTACACCGTGGACAGCTCGCCAGGCCTTCGCATGTGCAGCCTCACCTTTATGTAAACCAGCACGGTTTAGTTTTTACATGCCTCTAACTATTGACAGCAAGAGACATGGCTGGTCTTCGATAACCCAGTTAGTTGGACTGTGGGGACAGCAATGGCAATCTTCTGACAGTGGGGCTTGAACCCCCGACCTTGGGATCAGTAATCCAGCAACCTATCACCGGGCCAACACTGCCCCCCCCCCCCCCCATACACACACACCACCACCACTCATATTTCCATGTTGATTGTTTTTTTCACAGATTATGTAAATCACTATGCAGCCTAAATTCCAAAACCGCTTCCAAGCATCGTTATATGACATGTCTGTCTTACAATTTATATTTAAATACCGATTTGAGTTAGTACAGAAAAGACATGGAATGAGGGAGCTAGAGAGAGAGAGAGAGATACAGGGGGAAAAGAGACAGTTTAATGTCAGTAGCCAGCCCAGTACATCTGTTACATCTTTTTATTTCTGTTCCTTTCCTCTCAACTGCTGTTCTGTACCTCTCTCTCTCTTTCTCTTTCTCTCTCTGCTCTGCCATGAGTTTTGTTTCTGTCCTCGAAATATGAATATTTCACCGCTAAGAAGCTTAAAGCGAACAATGAAATGGCCTGCAGTTAAATTATACCCAATATTCATAGCCATGGAGCAGAGAGTGGGTGTATGAGAGCAATAAAGTAGCGAGCACGAGAGGAAGAGCAAAAGAGAGATAGAAAGAGAGGTATGAGCAAAATTTAACAAATTTACAAAAGCTATGAGCACAATTTGAAAAGATTTAACAATAATAAAAAACAGAGCAGGCGAGACCGAATGTAGATTCGTGATTAAGCTCGTCCTTCCTCTGCAGTTTCAATGTCTGCTGTGAAAAGTCTCAGCTTGGAGGGTCACACGTCATTTAGCTCAGCTGCTGTAGGAAAGGTCATCTGACTAGACAACCACCGGCCCACCGCTTGAGCCACAGCTCAAAGATGAAAAGCAGACAAGTGTGCGCACGCGCGCGCACACAAACACACGAAATACATCGAACGGTGCACAAATACATCAAGTGATGCAAACATTTACATATCAAGTTACTTCAAGCAGCACATTTATTTTAACTAGCATATACATTTCTTAATATTTAAAAATAATACTTAAAATAAATAAAAAGGTACATAATGGCAATATGTTCGGAAGACTCTGTGAGGAGCTGCAGACTAACAATTCCACCACCACCACCACCACCACCACCACTCCTGGAAAGCAGTCACAACATCCATGTTTTGTTATGGGAAAGCCCAAAAATTCAATATTTGATTAAAGTTTGGTTGAAATAAGATGAATAAGGGGCAGTAGAGGATTAGAAACAAATGTTCGTGGATGAGCAAGTTTGGTGTGGAAGAGATTGGCAGGCTTGCACAGAGTTCTGACCTCAGCCCAACAGAACACCTTTGGAATGAATTCGAGCAGAGAATGCCAGCCAGGCCTTTTCATCCAACATCAAGTGTCTGAGCTTACAGATGTGCTTCTGGAAGAATGATCAAAAAATCTGCAGAAACACTCCTAAACCTTGTGGAACGTTTTCCCAGAAGCTGTAAAGGGAGGGCCAACATCATATTAAGCCCTATTGATTAAAAACGGGATGTCGTTTATGTGTGTGTGTGACGGCACATGAGCGAATACTTTGGCAACGTAGTGCATTTTGTTAAACCGCCTTGACACTTGACTATAGCGCATAATCACCATGGCACGGTTGCTTCAGTTGATTAGGTCGAAACTCAGCAACATTATGTGACAATAAAATAAAACTTGCTGATGACCCAGATATATTGAATAAGCAGGTTATCACATCAAGGAACTTTTTTTTTCTTTCTTGATGGCACGGATACAAAACAGGGGCTGAAAAAAATGAGATTTTAACATCAGGGTGCATGAGGAGTCATTCTCGCACATGAACTCACACTAGAGAGTCCTGACTTTAACCTTATTGAAAGTGTTTGGGTTGTGTTGGAGAAGACTTTATGGCAAAATTTTAATTTCCGATCATCAATTTAAAATGTTGATGAAAAATGAACTAGATGGAAATAAGAGCGTTGATGATACTCAAGCTTGTTGATACAATCCTATGGTAATTATGTGCCAAAGTAAATTCTGAACAAAATACAGGGACCCCTCGCTGCATCATGCTTCGATTCATGCGGCTTCAGTGCATCGTGTTTTTTTTCTTTAATTATTCATCGAATTAAAAAATTAGGAAATTAAGGAAGAATGGGGGGGGGTGTTAAGGAAAATGCCGCAAAACAAGGCCAATTATGCAAAAAAAAAAAAAAAATCCCCAAACAAAAACAAACAAAAACCCCCATCAGAACTACTTAGATTTTTATGTTAGGTATGAATTTGAGTGTGTGCACGCACATCTGTGGGTGTGTATTTATATTTTATTTATATCTTATGCATTATTTTTGAATGTTTCATTGTTATTATAAGCATTTATAGCGCTGAATATCTATATATTGGTATTATATACACATATACGTATGGGGCAGTGGTGGTGTAGTGGTATAGGGCGCCGGATCGCTGATCCAAAGGTTGGGGGTTCGAGTCCCACTTTCCACAAGGTTGTCACTGCCCCCCCCCCCCCCCCTTCCCCCCAGTGCAGCTAACTGGGTTATCAAAGGCAGGCCATGTCTCTCACTGTCTATGGTCAGAGGCATGTAAAAGAACCATGGCTGACTTTCGTAAAGAGTAGGCTAAAAAGGGTTGTGACAGGAAGGGCATCCGACGTAAAAACCTCTGCCAAATCAACCGTGCGAATCAGATGAATCGCTGTGGCGACTCCCGAGTAAAAAAAAAAAAAAGGAAAAAGCCGAAAGGAAGACAGACAGACATATACACATACGTATACGTCAGTCGGGGGAAGGGGGGGGGGGAGGGGGTTGATCCAACTTCGCGGAATTCAAAGGTCGCGGGTGGATCTTGGTCCCAATTAACCACGGAAAGTGACGGATCCCTGTATTATACGGAAACTTTCTGATCAGGCAGTGTATGTATCCTTTATCTTAAAATACTACTACACTTTACTAATATCTACTATTTTTTAAATGAGATGAAACTACTGTACATTTGTTAGCGATTATCTTAATGTTCTCAAAGTACAAATCAGTACAAACCTTTTCTCCAAACAATAAGACACCTTCTTTCCTGTTCACTCATTTTCTTTCCATCTCATTAAGACTGCATTTAGTTGAATGTTCAATTTTATACACAATAATTTATTTGATTAGTTTCTGTGGAAATGCTGAATAACACATTCTTCTGTTTTCGAGTTTTTTTTTTTAATGAGAATTAGTAGAGTCAAAAGGTACTCTGATCTGTAATCTGTAAAATGTTATGCAAGATGTGCTTTCTCCAACACATTTTTATAATACTCATTACTTAAACAGAGTGGTACTGAAAAGCCAAAATACTGCTTTATATGCCATGCCTTTAAAGCTTTCTTCTGCTGGAACTTCATGAGTTGTTTAGGTTGCCAGGGAAACTGCCAATCATTACGTGATCTGTTACATCTACACACTTATGATCAGACTAAAAAGACTTTGTAGATTTTACGCATAATTAAGTTGTAGTTGGGGATAGACAGTTATTGCATCACCCTTGGTATAGCAAGCTGCTTTAATGATGGGTGATTTTGAACACTTAAAATCATAACACAACTGGGATTGAGAGATTCTGTGCAGAACCCTACATCAGGGTAATTATGCAGAAAACTCCTCAAAGACTGTACCTTTCCATATGAGAGTGCACTATGGGAGGCGCAGAGGTTCAGTATTTAGCAGTCACTTTACAGCAGAATAGATTCTGGATTGCACCCTGTTGATGGGGACCTTTGTGTTGAGTTTGCCAGTTATCCTTGTGCAAAAACTCAGACAATTAGGTTCACTGATTACTCAAAATTCATCTCTGCTTTCCACTTGAGCGTTTTGCAACCTTGGAGTATTCCTTCGGAAATTTCATATCCAGAAGTCACAAGAACTCAATTTGATCCATTATCATTCTTCGGGCTTGCTGCCAATCAATATCAAGTATGCCTTCTACCTTATCCCACAGACCTGAGCTCGGTATTTGTGTAACAGAATTTCTAGATGGGTAAGGTTCTGGTGATTTTGTGTATTTGTTCATGAGATGTCTAAAAACTCCAGTCAATTGTTTTGGGATCCACGTCCTTTTAAGTTCCCCCCCATCTGTTGCGCTTGTACACTCCTTGTTTGAACCCATGTACGATGTATATGACAATGTATAAACAATAACTATTACTTAAGGTCTAGTTACTATGTCTCCTAAGCATATTTTAAAGAATATAGCACATACCTGTTTCCAGGTGAAGATATAATATTTCCCATAAAGGAAATGAAAAGTTTAGTGCATAAAACTATCCTGAAGCCCATGCTACCACAAACCATTTTATAGCCTGCTTTAAATGTTTACTTTCCAGGTTGGACATACCTGAAACGCCACACGAGGGAAATGTTTGGGAAACATTCTAACGAGATGCCCGTGCCACCTCAACTGGCTCTTTTCAATGCGGAATAGCAGTGGTTCTACTCCAAGCTAACATCAACCGCAAACGGCAGACATGAGATCCAATGGCTACCAAACGAGAAATCATCATCACTTCGGCTGTGCCTACAAATTATGTACAAAAAAATTATGAACATAATCGGTGACAATGGACAGCCTTGGTGGACTCCAACCATTACCGGAAACGAATTCGACCTGTTGGTACCAATGCAGACCAAGCTCTGGCTCCGGTGACACAGAGACTGAATGACCCGCAGCAATGGCCAAGATGAAAACCACATTATTCCTCCTCAATTGAGGTTCAACTATTGGTCGGATCCCCTCCAGTAACCTTGCATAGGCCTTCCCGGGTAGGCTGAGGAGTGTGATTCCATAATAATTGGAACCCCTCCTGCCCCCCTTTTTAAAAAGCAGGACAACCACCCCAGTTTGCCAATCGAGAGGAACAGCCCCCGATGACCATGCAACGTTGCAGAAACATGCCAACAAGACAGTCCTACAACACCCAGACTCCACAGATATTCAGGGTGGATCTCATCTACCCCCGGAGCACAACCACCCAGGAGCCTTTTGACGACCTGAGTGACTTCAGCTCCAGTGATGGATGGACCCCAACCAAAACCCTCAGGGTCTTCCTCCTCCACAGAGGGCATGTTGGAGGATTGAGGAGGTCCTCGAAGTATTCCTTCCACCTCCCGGCAACATCCCCAGTCGAGGTGAGAAGTACCCTTTTTGAGAGCAATGCTTTCCAGACCCCCACTGAACTCCTCCCACACCCAAGATTTTGCATCGGGTGACAGCTCGGGCTGCAGCATGTTTGGCCTGTAGATACCCATCTGCTGCCTTGGGAGTGCCATAGGAAAATAAGACCTGATAGGGCTCTTTTCTCAGCTTGATGGCTCCCTTCACTATAGGTGTCCACCACCTGGTTTGGGGATTACTGCCATTACAGGAACCAATGAACTTCTGCCCACAGCTATGGGGCTGTCGCCTCAACACTGTAGGCATGAAACATGGCCCATTCTGATTCCATGTCATCTTCCTCTCTCGTGACATGGTTGAAGCTGGGCTCACGGTGGGAGTGAAAGGCCCCTCTGACAGCAGATTCTGCCAAACGTTCCCAGGAGACCCTACCTAGCGTTCCCAGGAGACCCTACCTACTCGCTTGTGCAAGCCAAGTCTGAAGGGCGGCCTTCTCAACCATCAGAGCCAGCTCACACCCAAGTGGTGATTGGTTGTCAGTGCAGCTCCTCTCTTCCCCCGAGTCTCCAGAACAAGCTACTGTAAGTCCAGTGAAACGATTACAAAGTCGATCATCGAACTGTGGCTTAGGGTGTCCTGGTGCCAAGTACACTTCTAGACACACTTATGTTCGAATATGGCGTTTGTGATGAACAAACCGTAATGAGCACAGAAGTTCAACAACAAAACACCATTCGGGTTCAGACTGGAGAGGCCGTACTTACCAATCATACCCTTCTAGGTTACACTATCATTGCCCACATGGACGTTCAAGTCTCCCAGGACAACAAGTGAGTCACCCATGGTTGCGTTCTCCAACACACCCCCTCAAGACTCCAATAAAGGTGGGTACGCCGGTGCATAATCTCAAACAATAGTTCAGACCCATCCACCCACCCAAACACAGAGCTTTCATCAACCAAGAAGAACCCCAACATGTGTGCACCAAGACGGGGGTAACAAGGACGTCCACACCAGCTCGCCACCTCTCCCCATGAGCAACTCCAGAAAGGAATAAGTTCCAGCCCATCTCAAGATGGGTGGTTCTAGAGCCCAAGCCATGCACTGAGGTGTCCGGCTATATCTAGCCAGTATCTCTCCATCTCGCGCACCAGCTCACCGATGACCCCTGGTGGTGATCTGCTGGAGGAAGTGGCTGGGGAGAGGGAAAATGATGATGATGAACTGTTTACTTTTTTTTTTTGTCTAAGAAAATGTTCCCATTGCAAGTAGAATACTTGAATGGCTTTGACACCAAGGAAAAGGGGTCTTTCTTGGCTATCAGTGTTGTCATTTGTCAGCAAATTCAGTCTTGGTGTTTTTACAGAGCTAAAAAATGCACAAGGGAAATACTTTCCCCAGTGGCCTTGCTTTGAGCCCTAACCTACTTTACAGTTCTCCAAAGCTGTGAATGAGGTAAAAGATGAATAATAAGACAAATGGCACTGCAGAATGAATCAGACTGTGTATTTAGTTCCAATCACTAATCAGAACCAATTTCGAGCCAATAAACCAAGAAAAATGCTTGGAATTCTGAAATTACAGAAACATAGCCAAGGAAGAACTGAATGAAGTATTTTATTATCAACTAGATTGAAAAAGATATCGTAAGTCTTGCTCATAATCGAGGTGACTACTTTATTACAATTTATCACAGTAATTGCTTGATCATAAGCACTGAACTTGGGTGATGCTAAAACTGTGGCATGACCCTATAATTCCAGTTTACATCGATATATGGAAGTATAACATCGAGACACTAACCAAGACATGACACAGACCATGAGTCAACGTCATCTGATCGATGGACAATTACATTATGGCGTGATTCGGCTTCAGAATGACAGTATTCATGGACAAGAAAAGCTAGAAGATAAAGAAGGCTCGGATCTCAGATGCCAAAGAGTTTCTTTGCCAGTATATCTACAGTACTCTTATTCTAAAACATCTTAAACAGGCCAGCTTGAAGCACTTAGGAAGACAGTAGCATGATAATTAATTGAATAAAACATAAATCATTGTTCAAAAGCACTCACCCCACTGCAATTTAAATCAATATTATGGTCCTAAAAAGATAACTGCACTGATGAAACTTAAAAGGAATGTTAGCATTCAAAGATAGTAATAAATAAATACTGCAAAAAACACATCTGCATAAACAGGAAGGATTAGAATAGGAACTTAGGAGGGAGGGAGGGGACGGATAAAAGTATTATTTATACTGTGTTTAATGGCAAAGACAGTTATCTACTTGTACAGCATGTTGTGAAACTGAACGTGAACACTGCCGTCTACAGCTCTGAGGTAAGTGTTTCTGCTAGCATTCTACCGTCTCAGAACTGATTTACTATTGGCCGAAGTGTTTCTGTCCATGCTAACCAGTACACCACCAAAATCCCATCTAAGAAAAAAAAATGTAATCATTGCTGTGTTTAGTATTTTAATTTAAAAATAAAGCAGGGAAATGACCTCAACATCATTTTTAAATTTACCTTTAACATCATTTAGATATCCTGGTTTGGCAAAGAAATTCCATACTTTTGACCTATTCCCACACCTAGACTTGTCTTTAGGATAGTTCTCTACAGCAGGGGTCCCCAACATTTTATCAACGCTTGTCAATTTTACCGGGGGGGGGGGGGGGGGGGGGCAATAGATTATTTATAGTGTAAATATAAATTTATTTATATAAAATATTATTATTATTACAATTATAATTTTAGCAATAATAATAATAATAATCACAATAATAATCTCTCCATGAATGTTATTTTTCAAAAGCTGAAATAAAGTTGATTGGGAAGTAGAGCTTGAACTTTTCTAAAAAAAAAAATAAAATAAAATAATAAAAATTAAAGAACTAAGGTGGAGAAAAGAAAAAAAAAAAAACACCACAGGTTATGGTGCATCAACAGGGAGAATGAAGGTTCCAGGCTCAGTCTCACTCAAAATCCCCGCTTATTTGAAACATGTCCAACTCGCCTCTGTTCATGTGCCGTCCCCTTGTGGGTTACATTTTCGCGCTCAAATGACCGACATGTAACCGAAAGAATCCGGTCATTTTTTCAAAATAAAAGATTTTTCAAAAATAAAGATCCTTCAGACGCCGATAATAAATAAAACGGAAATATTCAAGTATTTCTTTTGGAGGGCAGTGGTGGTCTAGTGGTATAGGGTGCTGGATCGCTGATCCTAAGGTTAGGGGTTCGAGTCCACTCTCCACAAGGTTGTCACTGTCCCTGCAGTGCAGCTAGCTGGGATATCAAAGGCGGGCCGTGTCTCTCACAGTCTATGGTGAGAGGTTCATGTAAAAGAACCGTTGCTGACTTTCGTAAAAAGAGGAGCTGCAAAGCCGTCAGCGTGTTTCTGTCCCTTGCTAAAGGGTTGCGTCAGGAATGGCATCCGACGTAAAAACCTACGCCAAATCAAACGTGTGAATCATTCGCCGTGGCGACCCCCGAAAAAGGGAGAAGCCGAAAGGAAATCTCTCTCATTTAAGTATTTCCTTTGCAAACCGGTACCAATTGAGCCGCGGACCGGTGGCTGGGGACCCTGCTCTACAGC
>CM045749.1:17131728-17154228 GCA_024760905.1 Plotosus lineatus
AATCACTTGTTTTACATGTAAAATGCTGTTCAACTTACGAAAAATCCGGGTTCAGAGAAAGGCTCCGGAACGGATTAATTTCGTAAGGTGAGGTACCACTGTATATTATATATATATATATATATATATATATATATATATATATATATATATATATATATATATGGGTTTTTTTACACTATACTTGTTTAACATCAATTGGCATGTAAAAGAACCATTGCTGACTTTCGTAAAGAGTAGCTGCAAAGTCGTTAGCGTGTTTCTGTCCCTTGCTAAAAAGGGTTGTGACAGGAAGGGCATCCGACGTAAAAACCTCTGCCAAATCAAACGTGCGAATCAGATAATTCGCTGTGGCGACTCCCGAGTAAAAGGGAAAAAAGCCAAAAGGAAGACAGACTTGTTTAACATCAACTAAAAAGCCTTATATTTGGTGACTTTCCACATTCAGCTGCATATTTTTCCTGCCACGTATTTTATTCCATCATAGTCTCTTGTCCAGCTGGGACAACATAAAATAAAGGAGAACACAAGCTCCATTTGGCCTTTCAAGATACCTTTTGTCAGACATACACTTTCCCCAAGCACATTAAAGATCCATTCCAGTATTAAAATACTAGGATTAATTTTATAGAGCTTGACAGACAGACAGACAGACAGACAGACAGAGTGGTAACCGTTGACAGTCTGGCTTGAACCACCATCCTTGGGCTTGGGAATCCAGCATCTTACCACTGGGCCACCACTGTCTGAATGAACCAATTTTTTTTTTTTTTTGAAACATGCCTCACTGGTGAGGAAGTATTATATCACATTATTATTTAAATTACACATCAGTGTAAAAAGAAAATTCGAAATTCTCCGAATGTTTAATTCAATCTTTAATTTCAAATATTTTCTTGTTAATAAGATTCACACATGTTCGACTGCATTTACTTGACATCAACATCGTACTCCTTGACATTTTATCGGTGTTCAGCAATTCCAGTTTCATTTTACGTTTCCAGCATCCTCCTTGAGATCTAAACTTACTGTGACTGTCAAGAACAATTACCACACATAGAAATCTCATTTGCATAATATTTTCAAGCGCAGATTTCTATGCGACATCACCGATGCAATTATTAAATTAATTGGTAAATCACCTGCAACACGCCAACTAACAGCCCACAATTTATCCCAATGCGGACACAAACTAGGAGGTCAGGGTGTGAAAGGAGGTCTGTTGGAAGTTCAGTGAATTATTTCAACAACAGTCAGAAAATAAGATCAAATAAAGCAGAGTTCATGCTGCTAGTGCTAGGTGGCGTGTTAGTGTTCAAAGGAAGGGGGAAAAAAAAAAAAAAAAAAGAGTGGGGGCTGATGGGATTCAACATAAAGACAATTTAAATGAGTAAACATAGTGATTTGGTATTTTCCAGCACATCCTAGTTCTGTCCAAGAGATTATTAATTGGCTACCTCGTCTAATTAGGATGAAAGTCTTCAAAGTGTTTCCTCTGTTTTCTGCAGCCTCTGGCAGACAGAGTTGTGCTACTTTTTATAATGAGGACAAGCAAGAATGGGAGACAAAGAATAGACGATCAGTCAACCAAAAAAAGGGATGAAAAATGTACTGTTGTGAAGCGGTTTATTTCATGGAATTTGGAACCATTCATTTTTTTTATTCAATAGAAAAGAAAATAACTCCACTCTTTCCCGTACCTGCTCAAAAGTGAAAATCCGGCTATTGTGTCGGCGTGTGTGCACACGTTTGCTAGATGATGTTCGGCTAGATGAAGAGACAATGCATCAGGAGTCACCCCAGTGAAAAGGTCACCCTCCCACATGAGAGCCAATTAGCAAATCCCGTCAACCGCAATCACAGTTGAATTACCACCTCCAAAAGGTGGGGAAGAGGTCGCATCTGGCAAGAAGTGAAAGACAAGCACCAGGCAAGATTGATGATCAATTCTCCCTCTCTCTCCCCAATATCCTTCATTAAGATTTTACTGAGAACAGAGGCACCTGTAGGGCGTAGAGTCATTCACAGGTCTCAGACTCTCATGTGGCTACTTGAAGATGTAGATTTATTGAGCCATTATGATATATTATGCCATCATCATTAAGCTGTACATGTGGGGGGGAAAGTCTGAATCTGAAAAATTTCAAAAGGCAAGCTGCAGGAATTGTATAATTAACATTTATTTGCCAAAAGATGAAATGGATGTCACTGAATAGTCAGAAAAATGGACCGTCATGGGGTGCACTGCTGAATGTTTCATTCATTCTGATTGGTTAAAGAGTGTTCACAAGCACAGGTTTGTATAAATGCGCTTTTTTTTAAAAAATAGATGTTGCTAGGTTTTTTTGTTTGTTTGGTTTTTTTTTTGTTAGTAACAACCAAGTCAAACTAATCCTATTTTACAATTCTACAAACACTATTTAACAGTGAAATTATAATAACTTATTAGTTTTTATGTATTTTATTCCATTTTTAAAAGAAGGGGGGGGGCACTAATGGAAGGAGTCTCCAGTATCAGAAGAAACAATTCTTCATGACAGAAATTTTATACCCTCGAGATACTCCATGTCATTTTTGCTTGAAATATCTTTCAAGCAGAAAAAGAAAAGAACGGGAAATGATGCCCTATTATTCTTTAAAGAATTTCTGTTTATTTCCAATTCCTCTCTGCATGATGAAAGCTGCTGTGCCTGACAAGTGCAGCTGTAATCAAGACAGAAGCTAATGTAATATTGATTGCTAAAAAAAAATTGTAATTTCCAAATTACTAAAAAAGAATTAATTTTCTGCTGTCGCCGTAGCCCTTTTAAAGGCCTGTGTTAATTACTTGCTTTGAAGAAACACAACGACAGAATAAGCACTAAAAGTAAAGACCATCAGTAACAGATCTGAGAATTTTGTGGACCATGACATCCGACTGAGAGATTTGGAAAAACAGTCGTATTTGAAATTGCTTAAAAAGAAGGAAAGAAAGAAAAGTGCAGCAGGTCGCTTTCCCATCATTCATCAGCAATGTGCTGACTTGCACAGGCTCGCTAGCGAACAGGTTTAGTGCTGGTCTGATAGTGATGTAGACAGAGTGTGGAAATGGGGGAGACGGGGAGAACACCACAATTAAACTGGTGTGTACTGAGTAGCATATAATCACACACACACACACACACACACACACACACACACACACACACACACACACACACACACACACACACACACACACACACACACACAGCCCAATAGCTGGTGAAACTCACTGTAATACCACTAAACATGTTGATCTGCATGGGAATTTATGTGCATGCTCATGAGACACAGAAATACAGAAAATAAAGGCGAGAGAGAAGAGAGGTCTGAGGACCTGTTCGAATCTTTTCATTATGCATCCATTTTTTTCTCTTCATTTTTAGATAGAAAGACATACAAACACAGAGACACAAGCACTATCAGCTCATATCCCAAATTTGCATGAAGCTCTCTGGGGGGGCTTAATAAGCCATAATCAGACCAGATTTTCCTCGATTTCATATCTAGTCTGTAAATGGTGCTGAATACTATAAAAGCATGTAATGGTGACTGACATATGGCTCATGCATGAGTAGCAGACAGAAATTATCATGAAGGGCGCAACCAGCACATCTTTAAATGTTTTGTATACAGCAGTGCTTCTCAATTATTTCCTGTAGCGCCCCCCCTAGGAACAAAAAACATTTCACCCTCCACTGCCCAGGGAAAGACAATAAATCGAATTATTTGTCTATAAAATTGTTATTAGTACACCTCTGCATAACATTGTATCTTTATTAACATTATAAACAACAACAACAAAAATAGTTCAACTTTCAATAAAGAAAAACTTCATTAATATGTTTTTTAATCTGTAATAGAAAAGATTTAAAGTGCACTAATGTGCCTGAAATTAAAAAAAAATACATCCTTATTTAAACTCATTCAACTTGCTCACGTCTTAATACTTCCGTCTCTCGCCACCACTCTCTTCGTTCCTGTTAGAAATTTTTCCGTGTTGTTTCTTGAGGGGTTGTTTACTGCACTTCATGTTTGCTTGTGCAAAAAAACCCTACACCAAAGCGCGACAATGACAACGCTACTGCCAACTACTGGAGTGGAGGTGGAATTACACTTAATTCTTGTACACAATTCAAGAAAAGCATGTTCCCCAGGGTCATATGTGCTCGCCCCCCGGAATCACACCGCGCCCCCCTGGCATCATGCCGCGCCCCTCAATGGGATGGGGGGGGGCACTATTTGAGAAGCACTGGCATACAGATACTTGCAGATGATATCTGAATGAGCTCTGAATTTGATAAATAATGGCACTCAGCTTCTTATATTCATTTGCATTGAGTTTTCAATATTCAGATATATTAGCACTGGATCAAAAATAAAACTTTCTGTAAAAGTAGTAGTAAAAGCAGAGTGTATTAAGGTAATGTAAACGCAGACGGTACTTCTGTGTGTGTCTGTGTAAGAATTAATGAAAAGCATTATACATAGGTACACCCCCTAGATGTGCAAGCCTACTGATGCAGACACACCTACATGCGTGAACACACACACACACACACACACACACACACACACACACACACACACAAATATGTCTGAGAGAAGAAACAGGAGGTTTATCATGACACTGGTATTGATTCTCACTTTCATCCACCCATCCTCTTCCCAACCCTCTCTCTCTCTCTCTTTCTCTCCCCATCTCGAATGAGTAAATAAGTGCAAGCATGTAAATGCATCAGTGCTCCGTGTGGCTCCTCTCACCTCCCGAATGACGGAGTGAACAAATGTGGCTCAGTAATTACTCTTTATGAGAACTTTGTGACGACGGGGCCCAGTGCAGGGTGAGTAATGATTATGCTGCATTGTATTCAATATAGGACATGCAGACTGTTTCCCACGTGGGTGTGATAATGACAGCAATAACACCGAGTGAGAAAGCAGTGAATAATGAGACAGCAGCACACACACGCCCGCACACGCACAAATACACAAACACGCGCGCGCACGCGCACGCACACACACACACACACACACACACACTTACACTTGTTGGCTGGTTTAGCCCACGTTAGATCATTACATCTGCCCAGGGATTTGGTGAGTGGATGCTGGTTATGAGAAGAGTTTGAAAACTGTGTAAAATATGAGTAAGGCACACTCATACTCACAAACTCTCATCAATCAAAAATGTATCATTACTAATGAATATAACCGCTAACATCGCGGAGGTGACACTGTGCTAACTGATACAAGATGATAATTAATGGAAAACTTTGGAGGTTTTTTTTTTTTTTTTAACCCGAGCTCCATTTTCTCATGTGTTCCATTCCAATGTTTTTTGTTGCTAGGGATTAAAAAGACCAAAATCGATCAGGTATTGAGTTTGAACACTAGAAACAGCAACCGCAAAACAGCTATAGACTGTAACGCCATGGTGCAAACAGCTGCATCAAGAAATTGAAAAACATCTGCACGCTTTTATTTAACCTTCCTACAAGATTATTTCAAAAGTAACAAAGGAACAAGTAGCACCTCCCTCTTACTTTCAGAACCACTTAATGCTATTAGGCATAAGTGGAGGCTGGTAACTCTCAGCCAACACTGTGTGAAGGGCTTGCCATATGATCACAGAGATCTCACACACACACACACACACACACACACACACACACACAGGGGCAATTTGAAACCGACAATTAGCATGATGCACATGTCTTTTTACTGTGGGAGGAAACCAGAGAACTTGGAGGAAACCCATGCTGCCACAGGGAAAACATACAAATGCCACATAAAAATGCCTGAGCTCGGGCTTCGAATCCAGAACCACCTCGCTGTCAGGCGACCGTGCTGACCAGTACACCATTGTGAAAACAAAATTTCCGAAGTTACTTTGAAAATAGACATTTCAACTGCTCTCGATTATAATCTCTACAGAGTGCATCATTAATTCGTGAGTATTTACACGGCTCGTGAAGTGAATTTAATAGGCTTCGTTATTACACAACCAACAACTTCATCAAAGTATGACGACCAGAACCACAAGCATAAAGAAAACCCATCTCTGACTTTGTTTTGTTCATTTTTAGCTGCTGTCAGAATTCACTGTGGCATCTGATAGGTTGTTTCAAACTGTCACACACTTTAACAAATATCTGTCTTCCTTTCGGCTTTTTCCCTTTTACTCAGGAGTTTTAACTTTTTCCCTTTGTTTTACTCGGGAGTCGCCACAGCAAATCATCTGATTCGCACGTTTGATTTGGCAGAGGTTTTTACGTCGGATGCCCTTCCTGTCACAACCCTTTTAGCAAGGGATAGAAACACGCTGACGACTTTGCAGCTACTCTTTACGAAAGTCAGCAATGGTTCTTTTACATGCCTCTCACCATAGACAGTGAGAGACATGGCCCGCCTTTGATAACCCAGTTAGCCGCACTGGGAGGGACAGTGACAACCTTGTGGAGAGTGGGACTTGAACCCCCAACGTTTGGATCAGCGATCCAGCGCCCTATACCACTAGACCACCACTGCCCTTAAACTTTAACAAATATCAACTCTCAAAAAAAACAATACAGGAATCCCTCACTTTCGGGGGACCAAGAACCACCAAGGGACAACGGGGACCAAGAACCTCCCCACCCCCACCCCTACAACAGTCGAATTCCGCAAAGTAGGACCAACCCCCCCTAACTGACGTATACGTACATGTATACTGAATGTGTATATAATATCAATAAATACACATTCAACACTATAAATGCTTATGATAGCAATTAAACATTCAAAAATAATGCATAAGATGTAAATAAAATATAAATACACACATACAGACGCACGCGCACACTCAGATGCGCACCTCACATAAAAATTTAAGTAGTTTTGTCGGGTTGTTTTTGTTTGTTTGGGGTTTTTTGCATAATTGGCCTTGTTTTGCAGCATTTTCCTTAATTTTTTAACCTGTTTTTCCTTATTTTTTTATTTTTCGATGAATATTTTTGAAAAACCCGCGATGCTCTGAAGCACGCAGTAGCGAGGGATCACTGTAATTTGCTTCCACTGACAGTGCGAAAGATGTTGCTCTAACTTACTATGTAGGCTAAAAAGTGTGACTCCAAACAGATGACAATTAAATGCAGTATGGAATAAATAAAACAATATTAAACGAAATCGGTCACCTCAACCTTGTACAAGAGCTGAACACATCAAATCAAGTCTTACTCGACTGCCGCATGTACTCATCGGAAAAAGATACTCATGTGAACGTTCCTAGGTCCCGTAAAAGCCATGCGTTGTGCATGCATGGTGAGCCATGTAACCCCGCTCACCCACCCATGGTCAGGCCCCTCACTATAGTACCATCGGGATCATATATGGTGCTATAGGGATCAATCAATTTCTTCTCATTCCCAAAGAGAAACTCTGAGTGAATCTGTGTGATTATTGTTTAAGCAACAAATCCTTACACAGGAGTACATCATGCATAGCTGCCAACATTCAGAAAATTGAAATAGTAATAGGGGTCCAGGGATAACGTCCCGGTGGGGGGTACAAACCCCCCCCCCATACACCAATGCTTTTTAACAAATTAACTATCAGAAAATACACCTTAAAACTACATCCTTCAAAAATTGTTATTCTATTAACTAAGTAGCATGCGCTAATTTCACATGTAGAAAACAATTATGTCCAACATGAGCATTGAGGAAATAAAATGAATACTTAAAGATTTGGACAGGAACACCAACATAAAAAAAAATCTCTTATTTAACAATATAGGAGTGAGTGAGTTCTTGCTTAATGCTGCTTGAGCAATATTTTTAAGTAGATACATAGAAAACAGTTCACTCGTATTGCAGCACGGTCATAATACGTGATCACAATAGGATACAACTTGGCATTTGAGTCACTACTACCATCTGTTGCGATGGAAAACGGGCTGGTTTTCATGGCATCAATCATAGTTTTCCTTTCATCACTGGCCATTTCATGAATAATACTAGTTGTTTTTGTCCTAGCACATGAAAATTTCTTTAATTCGTCCGAATTCGGAAATGCTTTAGTTAATAAACATGTCCGACATGGCTCGCAACAGCGACAGGGATATTGTGTTTCACAAAAAAATGAAGTAAACAAACATTCAGCCCTTATTGTTGACAGTTCATTTGTAGTTGCAACCCACTTGGTTAATTTTGAAGTTTTAGCAACATTCGTCACACTTTCTTTGTGCACGGACGTTTTCGCGTGAGTGACAATGTCTGACTGACCACCATAGCTAATTGATATATCGATTGCAAAGGCAAAATATTCACCCTTCGATGACTTTGAAATGAATGGGAATTCTTCTCGATAGGAATCCTTATAGTGCCGTCCCTTCCCCTTGGCCAGCATGTTTAGCATGTTTAGTTCGTAATCATGCTTCATTCCCGCACCATCAATAAGATCACCATTTCTCCATGTAATACTGACAAACTATCTAACAGCGTCCCTGATTGGCTATGCGCGGCCAGCCATCAGGCAATAGCCAATGAAATTTAGCGTACTATATGCTTTCACAGACCAGGGGGGGTGTCGTGTCACACCCAACAAACATGCCGTTTGTTCTAACGCACCAAACAAACATGCAGTTTTTCCGCTTTACTTCTTTTTATCCCACAATGCATTACAGAACCGGAATATACCAAGTTCCGGGAGGGAGTAATCACTAACAATAATTGCTACATCCCGCGAAATTTTGTAAAATCGTATTTTATTCATGAAATATTTATTAACATCAGAAATCGTAATGAATACGAATTTTTCGTAAATGTTGGCAGCTATGCATCATGTCTGTATCCTCAACAAAACCTTTGTTTTACTGGACAAGCACACGCTCCATTTTTTGTAATATAATTAAAGCAATAATCAAAGCAATCCTAATCACCAGACATTGAAATGGCCTATAAGTGTATTATGAGAGTTCCGTGATGGGTATACTGTATTACCGTGTTGTTACGGTCATTGTTCAATTTCTCCAGCAAGTCAGTCTCAAACGTCTGTATGGAGGGAGGGAGGAAGACAGACACCTTCTCCAGCACACATGAGAATGAAGGTAAAAGTCGAGGTCTCCGCAGAGCATCTCCTGAAAATGCAGAAAAACAGGCAGAGTTCAATAAAAGAGGATGTGATGGAGATTTCAGACTAGATCTGGGGGGGGGGGGGGTCGTCCATGCAGTACAGGGATCCCTCGCTACTTCGCGTTTCAATAGACACAATTTGCATTATGACTGCGCATGCGCGGAGAACGTGACCCAACAGCTGATCCAAGGGTCACTGATACCAAACTTTATTGCAGCCACTTGCTGTTGTATGGAAACACATCCGAACAACTGCCGCTTAAAGTCTGCCTTAAGCCTTAAATTATCGCCATGCCAGGCACGCATTGTGCCGCAGTGAACTGTAGGAACGGCATTCATCAAGCGTTGGGAAAAGCTAGTTTGCAGTATACATGCCTGCAAATTTTGGACTAACGCGCGAACATGTCTGCCACCGTTCATGCTATTTACCTTCCCCACCGAGCGGAAGGATCCGGAGGGACGCAAACGTTGGATTAAAGCAGTAAGTTTATAATTAAAGTGTTCTTTATTCAAATTCATAGATCCTATAGACTCCTATATTACCTTTTATTTACCTGGTAAATTACCATAAAAATCTGCGATGCCAAATTATATATGTAAATTATCATTACACATCATAGACTTAGATCTTGAAAATTACTGTTATGTTAATGTGTAAAATAAACTAACAAGAGCTGTCAGATCACTGGGTGCAGCTGTAAAACTTGTATTTACCTAATTTGTAGTCATTACGTAGTCGCTCTAGTAGGGGTGCCTGGTCCTTCATTATCAAAAAATCCGCAATGTCAGTGTACATACACGGCGGTCAGTTTGATAAGGCGTCATTTTCCGTCTCCCAGCCATCTTCAAGTCCCAAGGGGTCGGAAATTGTCATGATTTCCTCATCCACTTCAAAGTCAACAAGCTGGCATAGTCACGTTGGACTTGTTTAGATTCCTCAGCCTTAGACAAAACTATCGTCAGTTTTTGTAACATCGCCGCAAATGCAAGCACAACAAGTTCATCTTTACGCTTACGGGAACAACCGGGAAGACCCCTCCATATACAATACGCCTGAAGGTCAGGAACTTTCCATAAATTAAACGCATCGATCGTGTAGTTCTCATCCACATCAAGGTTTACTTCCGCCATGCTTGGTAGTCGAAATCCCATGATGCTGTGCGCAAGCCGAGATGCGAATTGTGCTAATTGATGCGGCCTCAGTGCATCGCATGTTTTTTTTTTTAAATATTCATCGAAATAAAAAAATAGTGAAATTAAGGGAAAATTTTAAAAAGGTTAAGGAAAATGCCACAAAACCAGGGCCAATTATGCACAAAAACAACCCGTAAACAAACAAAACAAAAAACAACCCAGAATCTCCCATCAAAACTACATTTTTGTGAGGTGCGCATCTGCGTGCGTGCGTCTTTATATTTTATGCATTTTTTTAATGTTTAATTGTTATTATAAGCATTTGTAACATTGAATATGTATTTATTGATAGTATATACACATATACATGTATGTATACATCAGTCGGGGGGGTTTTGATCCTACTTCGCGGATTTCAGTTATCGCAGCGATCTCAGTCCCAATTAAGAGCGGAAAGTGAGGAATGTGTTACTGTCGCTGTGAACAAGGTGGTGATTTTGACAGTGAAATATCTATTTCTCTTTAAATCAAACTCTATTAAAGGAAATTAACATTGTTCCCCCTCGATAGTCACTTAATCAAAACACTTTATTGATCACAGAGGAAATTGTGTAAAAAAAAATAAAAAGTTAAAAAACCTCTCTCAACCCACATATTGAGAGAGCAGCTACTGATAAACAATTAAAATAATAGATACAACAAACAAAAGTTTCAGGAAGAAAAAGAGAGTAAAAGACACGAGAAGAGCAGGAGCGACGGCAATAGGCTGGATACCGGTTGATGCCCTGTTCACCGATTTTCACCAAATGTGGTGGCGTGGTTTAGTCAAACCTGGCAGTACAGCACCACAGCCAGTGTTAAGTGAATTTCACAGGAAAGTTAAATGGGGGACAGGGCAGTGGTGGTCTAGTGGTATAGGGCGCTGGATCGCTGATCCAAAGGTTGGGGGTTCGAGTCCCACTCTCCACAAGGTTGTCACTGTCCCCCCAGTGGAGCTAACTGGGTTATCAAAGGCCGGCCATGTCTCTCACTGTCTATGGTGTGAGGCATGTAAAAGAACCATTGCTGACTTTCGTAAAGAGTAGGCTGCAAAGCCGTCGGCGTGTTTCCGCCCTGCGATGGCCTGGCGAGCTGTCCAGGGTGTACTCTGCCCTCGCCCGAAGTTGGCTGGGATGGGCACCAGCCTCCCCGCGACCCAAATTAGGATTAAGCGGGTACAGAAAATGAACTGAAGTTAAATGGGGGTGTTTTCCTCATAGCACTGCTGTTTACCATAGCTTTACCTTTGCCTGGGTGAGCAATCAACAATCTCCTAATGATTGTCATCACTATGTATTCATGAGCAAGAGCTGAAAGCCTATTTCAAAGGGTTGCACATTAAGACTCGGTATTGTATAATGTCTACACTGTCACCTACTCAGCATAGTGGCACATAATTTAGTGAGATCCTAGACCTATAATGTCTGTCTCACCAATAATCTGAACATTACCAGGTCCTTTACTTCCACTCTTCCCATCAAACCCAATCGGTCCATGTAAAATTTATATACGGTTTCTTTAGAGTGAGACAGCTGTTCTTTTATACCACTTAAAAAAGTGATTTGATTAGTGGGCCTGATATGCTATTAACTGGCAGCTTAGAACACCAGAGCTCTTAGCATCGGCAGTTCAATCAGACAAGAAAATGAAAGAGTAGAAGGACACTGTTGACTAGGAGCTAGGAAAGATTATGTTAGTGATTGAGGGACGACTTCGTATTCAAATTAATT
This sequence comes from Plotosus lineatus, assembly GCA_024760905.1. Taxonomy (NCBI): domain Eukaryota; kingdom Metazoa; phylum Chordata; class Actinopteri; order Siluriformes; family Plotosidae; genus Plotosus; species Plotosus lineatus. The sequence goes on from CM045749.1 coordinate 17,143,766, forward strand.
TTAACAAGACTGGGCCATCAAGATAACGTAAGAGGGGCAGCATGCATAGGCATGAAGAAATGAGTGCCGTAGCATTATAACGGTCGTACTGAGCTACAAGCTAATAGCTAGCTTGCTTATAGACAGTAAAGTAATTTATAAGATTCTGACACAGAAAATAAAGACCCCAAACAAATATGACCTCAAGACACATGTTCCACAATTTACAGCAAAGAACTCTCACAACAGTTATTTTTTTTTAACCCATACCAATTTGAAATAAAGTACATTCAGAATTCTCTACAGTTTTGTACTTTAAAGCGTTACAGTCAACAGAACATCAGAATAGAGGTTGGGGGTTCGAGTCCCACTCTCCACAAGGTTGTCACTGCCCCCCCCCCCCAGTGCAGCTAACTGGGTTATCAAAGGCCAGCCATGTCTCTCACTGTCTATGGTGAGAGGTTCATGTAAAAGAACCATTGCTGACTTTCGTAAAGAGTAGCTGCATAGCCGTCAGCGTGTTTCTGTCCCTTGCTAAATGGTTGTGTCAGGAAGAGCATCCGATGTGAAAACCTATGCCAAATCAAACATGCGAATCAGATGACTCGCTGTGGCGGCCCCTGAAAAAGGGAAAAAGCCAAAAGGAAAAAAAGAAGTCATCATCAGAATGTCGCATGGGTAAACCAACATTGAAGCCATCGGCCGCAATACATTATGGGAATCCACGAACAGTTAAGTAAGAAATGACACATAACAGGAAGTGCACTTACAGGAAATAATAATAAAGAGCTTCTTTTAACACCTCATAATTGACAGTTTTCCTGAAAGGGTCTACATTCTAAAGAATTTAACTTTCTAAATATGACAAATGTCACCGATTGCAACGAATTAGTGCATAAAGAATGTTAAATTAAAAAAAAGGGAAAGGAAATATCTTTCCCGGCAGAAAACTGAACAGTTGTTTCTGCTCCGATGCTGTAAACTACCACTTTAAATGGTAAAAAAAAAAAAAAAAAAAAAAAAAAAAAAACAGTAAAATAGTCCATCAACAATTATAATTTTTCTTCATTAAAGTTGTGTGTTTTTCTGATGGAGCATCCACTATAGAAACCACTGTGAATAGGCTGTTACTATGGAAACAGTAGCATATTATTAGAACTACTGCAGTCACATAAAACTCTAATTTGAATTACAGCCGGGACTACTATCGAAGGTAATCAATCACATTTTAGAATTCAACAGTAATAAATATTACACTACTTGGTTGTACGGTTGAATGCTTAAATCTGATTGGTCAGAAAGAGGGCATTATTGTTATAAAACGGCACCATCCCGGACACCAATTGCAGTAATTTCATAAACAATTGATTTTAATCAATGAGTTCAATCTAATGTTAGTTTCTATAGTAACAGCTCACAGCTGGGCTGTATAAAACATTGTTGACATTTAACATTCATGGAAGGAGACTCAGCTGCAGGAATTTTGGGTCACAATCACCCAGTTCAGGAAAGTCTTCAGGCTAAAGTTCTTTTCTACTTCCTGGGTAAAAATCCAAGCTGTGTAAACAGAACTATAAACCATTAAAACGTGAAACGTGTCATTCATTAATAAATTAAATGTTGTAATAATTGGAAAATCCCTGTGGTATAAGCAGAATGATACATAAAATGCCCATAGACAAACACAGACCAGTGCTATTCAGAATATCCCGTGTATATAAATGTGCTGAAACCACCGACATCTTACTGGATACTGTTTACATTTAACAACTAATCTTTACACATGTAAACAGGATTGAGATATTTTACTTCATTCCTGCTCAATTTTGAGTTGTATTGTTATACATGCTGGTAAATACCATTATTTAAATAAAATTAAACAACCATTTAGACTTTGAATGTTTTTGTTTTGTGCCAAGGCACATCATGCAATGGACTTGTCTCGAGTTTCTGTCTATAATATCAGCACATTACAACATCTATATTTTCACTCGAGAACAATCTGTTGAAATTTCTTTCGACAGGAAGCTTGGTGATACTGAGGCTTGAACCTACAACCTCCTGAACCAATGAGCAATCTCTACCCAACACAGAATTATTAATATCCTCATCCATTCATTTATTTTCTGAACCGCTTGGTCTTAATCCGGGTCACAGGGAGGCTGGAGCCCATCTCAGCCAACTCTGGGCGAGCTTCACGCTCAGTATTCTTAGGATAAGCTAGAAACCAGTAATATTAGTAAAAATGCAATGAATTTCAGGATTAGTGTTCTGTTACAGGTTGGCCTATGTTCAGCTCGTCATTCATTCATTTTCTGAACCGTTTAGTCTTAATTATGGTCACGGGGAGGCTGGCGACCATCTCAGCCAACTCTGTGCGAGGGTAGAGTACACCCTGGATGGCTTGTCAGGCTATCGCAGGGCAGAAACACACTGACAGCTCTGCAGCTACTCTTGATGAAAGTCTGCAATGGTTCGTTTACAACCTCTCACCATAGACAGTGAGAGACATCGCCAGCCTTTGATAACCCAGTTATCTGCACTGGGGGTGGGGTCATTAATATCTTTAAGAAAATGTTATAGACTCTAGCATTGGGGACAGAATAATCCTAAAAGAGATAAGGTTCCAGTATACATTGGATAGGTCTAAAGCGTGAAAACACCAAGTTACATCAGTGTAGAAACTCCTAAAATTGAGTGAGTGATTACATAAAAATGGTAATTAATGAGCCTCATTATTGTGAAGGTTTGCTTTAACTTCATAAGCTATCTGCATATTTTTAACTAATTTGTATTTTTTAAACTATCCATTTTGTTTTTTCAGGCCTTTTAGCTATCATTATTTTCCTGCTGTTCTCAGCACTCTCGATAAACCCATCTCACAGCAATGCCAAAGTAACCAGCCAAAGGATTCACGCTATAAGAACTCCATGATGCAGGTTAATTTAAAATTCTCTCTGAAAATGCCAGAAAAAGGCTCTCCCAAAGGCAGCAAGCTACAGTCATATACATACTGATGGATGGCAATGTTCAAGGAGGAAGTATTGAACTTTAAACTGCTTAATATAGAGTCAGCATCAATGCTGCATTTGATACACTACATAACTATTACTTTGATATGACATGCATAACATTTCCATTCATTACACTCTTCTGAATAGTTGATTGATCAGTTACAATAACCAGACACTTAATCAGACATTTACTATGGAGTGCATTATATTTGTAAATCAATATTAGTTACACATGATAAATTAAAGAAAAAAAAAATGTACAACAAGTAAGTCATTACAATGAAATAAACCCCTTTAGAGTAGAGAGCCATATACAAAACTGGAGGGATTATGATACATTACAACAGTGCTTCTCAAATAGTGGGGCGCAGTACGATGCCGGGGGGGGGGGGGGGTGTGATCCCGAGGAGGAGCGCCTATGACCCTGAGGAACACGCTTTTCTTGAATTGTGTATGAGAATTAAGTGTAATTGCACCTCCACTCCACTAGTTGACAGTGGTGCTCTCACTGTTGCGCTATGGTGTAGCGGTTTTTCATGATATGATATCAATATGAAGTGCAGTACACAACCCCTCAATAAGGATGTACAGATGCTTCCCAATTTACGAACATTCGTTTTACGAACAGGGCTGTCCGAGGTCGAAAGTGAAAGTGAAATTAAATTGAAAAACAAGTAGCAATAGAAATGGTATAAAATCTACAGAAAGATATATCATAAATATAAGTATGATATATGATTAAAAATTATCCTGAGGTACACTTAATACTAGGCCCCAACAGAGGGGCGTGGCTGACACATGCTTTACACCAGAGGTCCGGGAAGAGAAGCAAAACGATACGTTTCAGAACTCATGCCAAAACTTTCAAATAAGAAACAAATTGACTAAATAAATAAAAATAAATAAATAAATAAAAAGTGAAGTGTAGTGGTAGACAGGATGCTATAAGCTGAAGAATTTGTGTGCGTCAGAGCCAGTGGTGCTTCACACTCATACAACGTTCGATCAGTCGATCTCCGTTACAGCCAGAACTGAAAAGCTGTGGTTCCCTCCCTCCCTCCCATCCAGCAAGACTCCGTACTTGCAGTGTTTAAAGAAAAGTACGGGATTGGAGAACACAGAGATCCATAAAAGTAGTAGAGAAAGAAAATGGCAATCAAAAACATATGAACGTTACCATGGATACTGTTCTATTTACCGGGTTAAAAGGATTTTCATGTATAATTAGTTTAACATTTAATTCAAATTGCCCTGTATTGGTTTACTCCTTTCTGATCGGGGTGCGTGAACTACCAGTCAGATTTAATAGGTGCTCAGGCTGCATGTAAGCATTGCTAATAGAATCTAATGATTAATTCTTCTCTTTATAAAAAAAGGGTGATAAAAGGTTTATTGTATTTGACAATACAGTAATAATAATATTATTATTATTAATAATAATAAATACCTTCATACAGGAATATAACTGATTGTTTTCCCCATAACCAATCATGCGGAAGGGTTTAAAATAATATTTCTTCAGTGCATTTGATGCGCACTCTGATTGCCACATTATTGTTAGACTTCTGTGATGCATGAATCAAATGGGTGGACACTCACAATTTTTGATGATTGGAAACAAATCAGCCATAAAATTCTCATTCGTTTTTTTCCCTGTCACGTAATAACATGAAACGTTAAATGAGTTTAAAAATACTTACAATGTACAGCTTTCTTACGTCTTTGTGCAGAATATACTAAAACTGAATGAGTGTCAAAAGCCGCCATTAGTTAAAAAGGGCTTTTGGATTGTGCCTCGGACCTAAAGTGACCCGTGTCTGTAAGGGTTACTAGCTCATTAAGGTTGGAGCTTGTCTTGGTTTCTTTAGTATGAAGCGACTGAGTTTAACTTCTTCAGGATGGGATGTGAATCCATCGCAGGTTATCTTCAATATTTTTTACTGGAACCCATTTTTAACTGCTGGGTGGACCGAGGCATACTTGTGGTCGGGTCTTAGCTCAATGAGGTCCAACAGGGATTCAAACCCAAGGTCTCTCAAGAGCCCAGCACCCTATCCACTAGAACACCAGAAAAAGGAGAGGCTGTCTAAGGGAATAGGCATACACAGGAAACGGAACGTGAGCCGCGTCCTCCTTCTGAAACTCCAGCCGAGAGTGTTGGTGGATTAGCCTGCGATCACGATCAGCAATGTTTTGCATATTCTCCTCTGCTCTGTCAAACCCAACACAATCCATTTCACACTCTCAAATTCAGGTTTTATTCACTGTCCAAAATTCCTATGATCGAGATTCTGGAGAAATGAATCACAAATCCCCCCAGCAGCAAAGGCGAGAAATACACAAGGCAACCAAAGTGCATCTGATTATGCCCAAAGCTTGATTTTAAACCTAGAAAAATTCTGTCAGAGTCTATTCTCTGATGAACTATCACAGGCTGTCCCCATGACAACAAAGATTCTCCTGCTTCAGCCAACCAGTTATGGATCTAATTTGACTCCGGAACCCCCCCCCCCCCCACACACACACACACACACACACACACATATTTCTAAGCAATATCGGACTACTTAAACCTTTATCATTTGCTCTCTTGAACGAGCAGTGATTTCTGAGGCATGACATTGTCGTATTATACATTGCATTGTATTTATTGGGTAATCTTACCTGTTCTGTCAGCTGGAGGAAGGACTCCAGGGATGAGCTCATGGCCAGAAACCATGACATTGGGAGGGAGAAGGTGCATGATGGGATTGAGGGCATGATGTGGCTGGAGAGAGTACAGCAGCTGAGTTCCCTCTATAGCTGACAACACTGCATTCACTGTTTATATAAAAAAAAAATAATAATAAAAATTGTGAGAATTAATAAACCTAACCCAGAACTTTCAATCTTTTCTTCTAGTGTTCAAGGTGCCTATTCACTGGTGAAAAACCTATTTGCTTTATCTTCTATGATTAGTTCATTTTGGCTGAATATAAAAGGTTTCCTGGTGAACCCACCCCATCTGACGGGTGTGTTTTGGTTTGGTGTCTGTTTACAATAACACTATCCAGACTGTTTGACCAAAGGAACAACCATACACATGAAGGACAACACGGCAGCGCAACACAAAGTGGAAAACTCCAAGATCATAATCAAGTGTTAAGAAATAGAAAGTCTACAATTTAAAGAGACCTAAAAAGATGGCAATATGTACTAATATGTTCGTGCCCAGACAGAAGTCACTGACACTTGTGTGTAGTAAACAAGTGGATTAAGAAAGACATTGTTGTTAATTTCAGTGAATTTCCAAGAGATAACAGTGTATTCCATATTCATTTAATATGCTTGGTAAGTGAACGGGTCCCTTTAATTTCATAATATACCATATATACAGACGCTCCCCGACTTACTGGACGGCCGAACGCAAGTTGTTACAGTGACGTATTATGCTCATACTGTATTATACATCCATGAATACCATTACCGTATCTCATAAAACACCCCTAAATCAATTATTATAAACACAGCACTGTAAAATAATATCAACATTAATTTCAAATAAATTAAATTGAAGCAAAATAATTTCAAATAGATAAAATTTAATCAAATTCACTCATCAAATATCAAATGCAGTATCAAACATAACCTTTAACATTCTCTATGATGCGATCTTTCTGCTTGTAAATGGTTCCGATGGTCGATGGATGTTCACTTTACATGAAGCTGAGCCGAGTCATATTACATGAAGCTTAAAACAGCCAATCAACGCTTACAATAGGTAAGATGTAGTTCACTTGCTTGTGCTTGATACAAAGCGCGGGTTATACGGACTTCCGGTCTTTCAAGTGAGCAAGGGCGCCGTTGAATCCTGGTTTAGTACTCAGCCTGCACTGATGTGAATCACCAGCAGAGTGGACAGTTCTCTTTCTTTTCTGGATTCGGGTTTTCATTCATTTTACAACTCTGTTTGCTTAACCGAGTGCAAGATAGATTGCGCCGATCCAAGCAGATAGTTAATTCATCTCTGTGTAGGAGACTACCCATGCTAGTAGGCTTACGCTTCTGACCAACCATATTTGCTTAGGGTTACAAAAGTCTGCAAAAACAGTGTAAACACAAAGATCACAGCGACAACATCTTAACACAAGGGTAACACGCTATATAACCGATAAATATATATAAAACGATGTATATATAACTGAACTGGGAAGAAGGAGGGGCACGTTCAGTCTGTCGTTTGTAAACAATGGACGCAGCGTCATTATGTCAGCATACTACGCAGGTACGTCGAAACTCAAAATTTGACTTTTTTTTGGGAAAGAAAAAAAATCTGTAAAATCGAAAAAACGGATGAACATAAGTCGGGGAGTGTCTGTGTGTGTATAATTATATATATATATATATATATATATATATATATATATATATATATATATAATAAAAATAAAATGCAGCCATGAGGTGGGGGGGCACTAACCAGTGTCTCTCCCCCTCATGCCGGTCCCAAGCCCGGAGAAATGCAGAGGGTTGTGTCAGGAAGGGCATCCAGCGTAAAACCAATGCCAATTACTTAAAATGCAAATCAAAGTATTACCTCCATACCGGATCGGTCGAGGCCGGGTTAACAACGACCGCCATCAGTGCTGTCAATCAACAGGGTGCTGATGGAAATTGGACTACTGTTGGTCGAAGGCGTCGAAGAAGGAGAGGTGGGGCGTGTCCGTGAGGCAGAGAGAGAAGAGGAAAGGCATGAGTCTAGGACTGAGAGTGGGGACTTTGAATGTTGGAACTATGCACAGAAAAGGTAGAGAGCTGGTTGACATGATGCAGAGGAGGAAGGTGGACATACTGTGTGTTCAGGAGACCAGGTGGAAAGGTAGCAAAGCTAAAAGCTTAGGAGCAGGGTTTAAGCTATTTTATCACGGTGTGGATGGGAAGAGAAATGGAGTCGGAGTCATCTTGAAGGAGGAGTTTGTCAGGAATGTTCTAAAAGTGAAAAGAGTGTCAGACAGAGTGATGAATCTCAAGTTAGAAATTGAAGGTGTAATGCTCAATGTTGTTAGTGCTTATGCCCCACAGGCAGGATGTGAGCTAGAAGAGAAGGAGAGATTCTGGGTGACTTAGATGAAGTGATGCAGAGTACCCCCCAGAGGTGAAAGAGTGGTCATAGGTGCAGACTTCAATGGACATGTTGGGGCAGGCAACAGAGGGGACGAGGGAAGTGATGGGCAGGTTTGGTATCCAGGACAGGAACGCAGAAGGACAGATGTTGATAGATTTTGCAAAAAGGATGGAAATGGCTGTGGTGAATACTTTCTTTGAGAAGAAACAGGAGCATAGGGTGACTTATGAAAGCGGAGGTAGGCGCACACAGGTAGACTACATCTTGTGTAGGCGATGTAATTTGAAGGAGGTCAGTGACTGCAAAGTCATCGTGGGTGAGCGTTGCCAAACAGCATAGGATGGTGGTGTGCAGGATGACTCTGATGGTGAGAAAGGTGAAAAGGCAAAGGCAGAGCAGAAGACAAAGTGGTGGAAGCTGAAAAGGAAGAGTGTCGTGTTGTCTTCAAGGAGGAGTTGAAACAGGCTTTGGGTGGCCAGGAAGTGCTTCCAAATGACTGGACAACCACAGCAAATGTGATCAGGGACACAGGTAGGAGAGTACTTGGTGTGTCCTCTGGAAGGAAAGTAGATAAGGAGACTTGGTGGTGGAATGAGGAAGTGCAGGAGTGTGTACAAAGGAAAAGGTTAGCCAAGAAGAAGTGGGACATTGAGAGGACCGAAGGAGTAAACAGGAGTACAGGGAGACACAGCGCAAGGCGAAAGTAGCAGTGGCTAAGGCCAAACAGAGGGCATATGATGACTTGTATGATAGGTTGGATAGTAAAGAGGGAGAAAATGATCTATACAGGTTGGCACAGCAGAGAAATAGAGATGGAAAGGGACGTGCAGCAAGTTAGATTGATAAAGGACAGAGAGGAACTCTATTGACTGATGACAGAAGTGTGCTGGTAAGATGGAAAGAGTACTTTGAAGAGCTGATGAATAGAGGAAAATGAGAGAGAAAAAGAGTAGAAGAGGTAACCATTGAGGGCAGGATGTAGCAAAGATCAGTAAGGGTGAAGTGAGAAGGGCATTGAAGAGGATGAAGAATGGAAAGGCAGTTGGTCCTGATGATATACCTGTGGAGGTATGGAAGTGTCTAGGAGAGGTAGCAGTAGATTTTCTGACAAGAACATTCAACACGGTACTAGAGAGTGAGCAGATGCCGGAGGAGTGGAGGAGAAGGGTGCTGGTGCCCATTTTTAAGAACAAAGGGAGACGTGCAGAGTTGCAGCAACTACAGAGGGATAAAGTTGATGAGCCATGATGAAGTTATGGGAAAGAATAGTGGAAGCTGACCACTACGGGCAGAGGTCAGCATTTGTGAACAACAGTTTGGTTTCATGCCAAGAAAGAGCACCACAGATGCAATGTTTTGCCTTGAGGATGTTAATAGAGAAGTACAGAGAAGGTCAGAGGGAGCTACATTGTGCCTTTGTGGATCTGGAAAGCATATGACAGGGTGCCAAGAGAAGAACTGTGGTATTGCATGAGGAAGTCTGGAGTGGCAGAGAAGTATGTTAGAGTGGTGCAGGACATGTATGAGAGATGTAAGACAGTGGTGAGGTGTGCTGTCGGTGTGACCGACTGAATTCAAGGTGGAGAGGTGGGACTGCATCAAGGGTCAGCTCTGAGCCCCTTCTTGTTTGCTATGGTGATGGACAGGCTGACAGACGCGAGGTGAGACAAGAATCTCCATGGACTATGATGTTTGCAGATGACATCGTGATCTGTAGTGAGAGCAGAGAACAAGTGCAGGAAAATCTCGAGAGGTGGAGGTATGCCCTGGAAAGGAGAGGAATGAAGGTTAGCCTCAGAAAATCAGAATACATGTGTGTGAATGAGAAGGACCCAGGAGGAACGGTGATGTTACAGGGAGCAGAGATAACGAAGGTGGAGGATTTTAAGTACTTAGGCTCAACAATCCAGAGCAATGGAGAGTGTGGAAAAGAGGTGAAGAAAGGTGTGCAGGCAGGCTGTAATGGTTGGAGAAAAGTATCAGGTGTGATGTGCGATAGGAGAGTGTCAGCAAGAATGAAGGGAAAAGTGTACAAGATGGTGGTGAGGCCAGCGACGTTGGAAGCCTTAGAAACAGTGGCGCTGAGGAAAGCGCAGGAGGCAGAGCTGGAGGTAGCGGAGATGAAAATGTTGAGGTTCTCCTGGAGTAAATGTGAGGATGGATAGGATCAGAAATGAGTATATCAGAGGACAGCCACAATGTGAAGATGTTTGGAGACAAAGTCAGAGAGGCTGGGTGAGATGGTTTGGACATGTACAGAGGAGGGATAGTGAGTATATTGGCAGTAGGATGCTGAGGTTGGAACTACCAGGCAGAAGGCCTCGAGGAAGACCGAAGAAGAGATTTATGGATGTGGTGAAGGAAGA
>CM045749.1:17159228-17164228 GCA_024760905.1 Plotosus lineatus
ACAGAATAAGGTCGTGCTTGAATCTGTGCTCGTTTTTCGGTAAACGGGATGAATGAATTCAAGCTGCGCATGTGTGTGCCTGAAAGATGCAAACAAACCTGCGCTCATCATTACATGCACTTCTTCAGAAAAACTTCTTCAGAAGCAAACATTGGCCGCGGAGTCACAGCCCAGTTACAGCAGTGCAGTAGTTACAAGTCCAGCCCTCCATTTTCAATTTGTGCTGTGAATTTGAGAGACTTACAACCACTCTGTTTTATCAAGTAGTCCCTGGAACACTTAATTTATTCTTGATGCAGAGTGCACAGTCAAAATGGCACAAGTGTGCCGTGCATTTCTATAATCAGGAGGCAACTTATTAAGCAAGTAAGAACTATATTAAAATGTATGAATATTTACAAGACTTCACTGAAGTAGAGACTAAGGTTTCGCAATATCCATTAACTCAAAAAGCTCACAATAAGGTAAGATACTCTGGAACATCAAATGTTTTTAGGCAGAACATTAGACAAGTTTACCGTAGAACCTTTTAAAAATTATAATAGTGATCCCTCGCTACTTCCCGCTTCAATTCATGCTGCTTCAGTCCATTGTGTTTTTTTTTTGTTTTTTTTCAATATTCATCGAGTTAAAAAATAAGGATATTAAGGAAGAATAGGGAAAAAGTTAAGGAAAATGCCACAATACAAGGCCAATTATGCAAAAAACTCCAAACAAAAAAACAACCCAAAACCTCCCATCAAAACCATGGACTGTACATCTGAGTGTGTGTATTTATCTTATGCATTTTTTAATGTTTAATTGTTATAAGCATTTATAGCATTGAATATGTATTTATTGATATTGTATACAAATATACATGTATACGTCAGTCGAAGGGGGTTGATCCAGGGTTAGGGGGGTTGATCCTACTTCACAGAAATCTGTGGTCGCGGGAGGATCTCGGTCCCAATTAACGGTGGAGAGTGAAGAATCCATGTACAGTGATTCCTCGCTACTTCGTGCTTCAGTTTCTATGGCTTTAGTGCATTGTGGCTTTTTCAAAAATATCCATAGAATTTTTTTTTTTAAATAAGAAAATTAAGAAAAGGGCGGGGGATTTAACTACTTACATTTTTATGTGAGGTGCGCATCTGCGTGTGTGTTTCTGTATGTGTGTGTATTTACATTTTATTTACATCTTATGCATTATTTTTGAAAGTTTGTTATTATAAGCATTTATAGTATTGAGTATGCATTTATTGATATTATGTACACAAACACACGTACGTATACGTCAGTCGGGAAGGGGGGGTGTGTTTCGATCCTAGTTCACAGAAATCGGCGGTCGTGGGGGGGGGGTTGGTCTCCATTAACCCCAGAAAGTGAGGGATCCCTGTATATAAATACATTATCCATGCCTTCTTCTCTGATGTTGATCCCAAAGCTTTTCTCCAACATACTTGTTTTCTAGCCAAAGTTTGCCCTCAAATAAGTATAGCGAACAGATGTATGCGATACTTGTCTAGGGTTAAGCCAGAGTCAAGATGAAAATACACTGTGTATTGACAAAAGTATGTGGACACCATCAGACCAAAATTTGTTTCTTCCCCAAACTGGTAGCACAATGTTAAAACTGTACACTTGTTTACGACGTCTTTAAATGGTGTAGCAAAGAAGACTCAGATGTGTATTAGAAGAGCAGTGCTCTGGCACACAAATTAAGCTTTATGTCTGCAGGCTTTGGTCAGAGTGAAGGAACTTGAGGGGCCTGTACAGAACCCCGGCCTCAACCTCACTGAACGCCTTTGGGATGTACTGGGAGGCTGAGTATACGCCAGGCCTTGTTATGCATCATCACACCCAGTTCTCATGAATGCTCTTGTGTCTGAATGGGAAATTTCCACAGTAACACAAAACTCTTATGGGATGTTCGAAAAGCACATATGGGTGTGCCAGCCAAGTATTCATATTGTTTAACTTTTGGGAAATTGTTTACAGTATAATCTACTCTATAGGAAGGACCTCAAAACATTCTACATTTAACATGACAAAATCAGAGGGCGCAGCTTTCAGATTGGAAAAAATTGAGATACGATGAGTGGGGGAAGGGACGAGGCTCCAGGAGAATTCAAAGCACGTGCGCACCAGTCCCGCGATGACCTGGCAAGCTGTCCAGGGTGTAGTCTGCCCTCACCCAGCGTCAGCTCAGAGGGACACCAGTCCTCCTGCAACCCTTATTAGGATTAAGCAGTCCAGAAAATGAATGCATGAATGATTTCATAGATTAATAGAATCCATGCTTTGGATAAAATGGAGTAGCTAAAAAAAGCATGACCCACAGAGGGCAAGGCTCCACCAAGCCATAAAACCATGTGGGCTATTTGTACTATTCCTCTCATCCAATTGCAATTTAAAGTATTTTATATTCTTATGTACTATGTGAGCTCTTAGCTTCATATTTACAAAGTGTAATAATATTTTAAAATTCCACTCATTAAAAGAAAATTATTATTATCATCATCATCATCCAGGATATTCCAGGATTAATTCAGTATATATATAAAAATAATTTAATACAAGTATCCTTGTGTGATCACCTATAAATTATTCAAAAAAAAAAAAAAGAAAGAAACCCCTGAATAATCAGTCAATAAATAAGAGGAAGATACAAACAGAGTCTAATTGGTGGTGGTAACAATGCAAATGTTTTGTTTATGTAGTTACGACATGTGTTTACCTCATAATTAGTTTTAGTGAGCAAGTATATAAAATATTCAAAGTGATGAAAATTGAAACTCAGCAGTGAATGTAAGGTTTCTGGTTCTGGTACAGCGCTACCCAGTCAGGCATCTGTGTGTGAACGATTTGTATACGAAAGACTGACAGCTTTGTTCCATTACAGTTATTCCACATGGGCACCCATTCCTTCATTTCGAGTTTGCTCTGAGAAAACTTTTTGATCACAAATATCAACCACAAGCATACCTGGATACATTTAATCATGAAAAGCTGACTGCACAGGCCATGATCCAGTCTCTGAACATCCACCATTTGTAAATCCAGTTAGCTATGCTGCTGTCTTACCATGACATCAGGGTTTATGGAAAGCAGCTCAGATCACTTTGATTCCATTCCACTTTAAAACGCATTCACAAATTGAAGGTAATTTTATTTATTTATGTTTTACTGTTGCACGAATTTAATGAAGCTACAGCAGAAGAGACGGTCAACGGTTTGTGAGAAATCTGAAAGCTATGTAGCTTCCTTGAAATTAAAAATGTGTTGTATATCATAATTGTCAGGACAAATTGGGATATGTTCAAATGAAAATCTTACATTTGCTCTGATTTCATTAAAAACCTCCTTTGATATTATATATTATAATATTATATATTGCTGGGATGCTCAGTTGATGAGTCACTGGCATATGTATGTTTCATGATGCAATGAAAAGTTATGTGCAATGAAAATGAAAAGATGCAATGATAAGCCAGTGCTTCTCAAATAGTGGGGCGCGCCCTGATACCGTGGAGAGCACGTATGACCCTGGGGAACATGCTTTTCTGGAAGAGTGTACGAGAATTAAGTGCAATTGCACCTCCAATCCAGTAGTTGGAAGTGGCGCTCTCATTGTCATGCTATGGTGTAGCAGTTTTTCACACGAGCAAACAATATAAAGTGCAGTAAACAACCCCTCAAGAAACAACACGGAAAAATTTCTAACAGGAACAAAGAGAAAGGTGGAGAGAGACGGAGATATTACGACATAAGTTGAATGAGTTTAAATAAGGGCGTTTTTTTTTTTTTTTTCTTTGGCACATTGGTGCACTTTAAATCTTTTCTATTACAGATGAAAAATACAATGTTAATGAAGTTTTTCTTTATTGTAAGTTGAACTATACAGTATTTCTTTATTTTTTTTTTGTTGTTTTTAATGTTAATAAAGATACAATGTTATGCAGAGGTGTACTAACAATTTTATAGACAAATAATACTATTTTTAGTCGCTCGTGGAGTGGTGGGGCGTGAAATGTTTTTTTCTTCCTAGAGAGGGCGCCATAGAAAATAATTGAGAAGCACTGATATAAGCAAGTCCCTTGGATTTAATGTAGGGTGATATGTACGATTCTGTGTACATCAAATGGCCTAAAAAAGGGTACAAATGTCATGTCTGTTGTAATACAGTAAGTCTAGAATATGGATCTGGTGTCAAGGATTACAAGACAAATTTGAGCATGTTCAAAAATCTGCAGTGAGGTTCTATGAAGTCAGTTTCCATTAACAGGTAAGTCATACGACACCAACAACTGTTCTAGATAATTATTTTACCTTCCTGTTGGGGACCTGTTCCATACCTGTCTGAGCCTTAAATAATCAATCTGGATTTAAATCAGAAATAGTCATGGTACAGAGATACACCTGAAAATCCTTGAGAAGAAAGCAAAGAGAAAGCAGACTCAGTCAGAAACTAATTTGTGAAGCCTGATAGTGGAATTATAAATAATTATAGATATAGGAGAGTTAAAAAAGAAAAGAAAAAAAAAGGAATAAGAAAATTTGTAAGGATGCTCCTTGGTGTGTAATGAGAACTGGGATGAGCACAGCCACGCATTTATCATTATACCATCAGATTTCTAGGCATAAACCTGGTTTTGGAAAGAACAAATCGTAAATGTATTCATATGGGATCATCTCGAGCAGTAAAGGGGGTGAGTCATGAGTGCAGATGCTCAGCGCAGAGGTAGGGTATCAGGATGAAGGGCATCAGGTCTTTGGAGGTTTACTCATCCATGGTGCAGTGAATATCTTTACTGGTGTTTTATTTCCACCACTTCACCACTCAGCTCCACACCTTGCATAAGTCTGATGAAAGACTTTCAGATGGTATTCAAACAGATCAACCTCCCAACTCCATCTAAGACTTATGTCAGAAGGCACATTGCTGGATCTGCACAAGTGTGTCTGTATTTATAGCCTGAAAAAGATCATGATAGGGACCCATGTAATTACAAGGACAA
>CM045749.1:17169228-17286728 GCA_024760905.1 Plotosus lineatus
AAAAATGACATCTATTTCAGCTACGACTGTTATTACAGGCATCGTATAGGGTACAAAACAAACCTTCAAGAAGGGCTTAAAACATTTTAAGAGTACTCACTTAAAAAAAGCACAGTTAATTATAGGAAATTGGTCATTTTTGGTGCCTAATAACGGCCTATTAACAGTCTCAATATGAAGAGGATTTGTTTCGTTAGTTGCAGACACGTCGTCACACACTGATAACTGCATTCATGCTTTTGTGGTTACAGTGCCATACCACGGATACTACCAGAGAAAGGAACAGACATTCCTATGACCCGCTTTTCACTCTGATTTGTGCTAATGACAGACATGAAGACCATGTATATCCCAAAGTTTGAAATTTTTAGTACAAGCTCTAAATTCCAAAAAAGCACCCTTTTCTCCCATCCCGAAACCAGAAGAAGAAGAAAAAAAAAAAGAAAAAAAAGAAAAAGTCGTGTACTTTTCCTAGCTGCTGATGAGGCATTGTTCCCAGCCACAGTGCTGTTTGCAGAAGATAACAGCAGAGTTACGATTATCTTCTCCTCATAATAGGGCACACACAAATGCTTATGTCCTTTAATATAAAACTAAACATTATTTCCAATAATGGACACCGCCTGATCTGTGTTCAGAGTGGCTTCCCCATTTAATCATTCCACAAGCCTATGCAATGAACCCAGGACCGAATTTAACAACAACTTGCGTCAGCCTGAGTCAGTCTTCACTTTCTGATCACAAGTTTAAAAAAAACAAAAAAACAACTTGTTAGGTGGGACAAGAAATTCTGGACTGGCTACTGTTCTACTAGTATACTATCCATTCAGTTCCGTTTACCAACCTATGTACATAATTCATTTCTTTCACATGAACATGATCTATAAGCCTTCTCGACCCTGAGTAAATGCACATGTGATGAAACGCAGTTTCTGAAACAAACCACCCCATCTTGAGCAAATATGGTGAAAGTCCAGACATCCATCCATCCATTTATTCTGCACCACTTATCCGTGAGGGTTTCAGATTCAGCTGGAGCCAATCCCAGTCAAATTCTGGCATAGGCAGGGTACACTGAACTGGTCAGGAATCCATCACAGTGCTACGCTCAATGTGACTGGGATAAAGCGTTCCTCACTAATGTTTAATTCATAAAAACTGAAGCTGTTGAACCAAACAAGCATAACTATAGGCCTTGAACTTCTGCCAAATAATTGGTTGACTGAATGATATTGGTGGGATTTTATTTTTCCAGCGGCTTACCTGAATGTCACAAGTTTCTAGCGGTGGGTATTGCCTAGATTTTATTTCTTGCAATTTCTAGCAAGTATTGCGATATGTATTGCAACATATTGCAAGAAGAATTTAAATTAAAAGTGAGCCTGTTCTTGACAGTATTTAAAAAGCAAAATCAACAACATAAAAATGTTGCTTTTCGTCATTAAAATAAAAATTCTAAGCATCAGAAAAAATCTACTTATGAAAATTTAATGTTTTAAACTTTGGCACAAACATTAACACTGAAATAGAACTGCATATTCAGCAAGATAAACCATATAAACATATTAAATACACACAAACATTAGAATAGTGTAAGTGTATCTAGTGCTTTGATTAGCATATTGTGAAGCCTTAATCATTAATGCATGCATATTAAATTTTTAAGGTGGGATTAAAGGTGGAGCATCATCCGTGCATGCGCAGAACTGTATCCATACCTGTCAAGTTGTACGGTTTTGGCGTAATTTGTACAAGTGAGCACTGATTTTTAAATGTGTACGCCGTACGTCCGAAATCTGTACGTTTTTCGATCATTTCGTCTTTTTTTTTAACTCCGTTTTTTGTGTCACCGTTTCGGTAAAGAGACGATACGCCGAATTGGTCTGTAGCCGTTTTCTCGCGAGAATCGCGCATTGCGTTTACCGTCTGCTATCGTCTGCTCTTTCCGACCACGTGACCGCACTTTCACTTCCGCCATCAAGTCAAACTTAATTGCGAGCTCAAGTGCCATGAAGTGAAGCCATCAAAAGAAATGATTGAAAGTGCCAAAAGTGCTACATATAGTTATAATAAAGATCACTGTTAAATTTTCTTAATCATGCAGCTGAAGATATTACTCTTTTATTTGATTGCACCAGGTTATATGTTACAACATTACCAATAAATTCATATTATATTAAAAATAGAGTTTAATTTTTGTTTCATATTGCACGCGATAATAAGACGCGTAAGATTAGTTGCTATTTTGTAAGGGCATAAGTAGCCATTTGTAAGATCGCCAACGGCCTAGGGTTGACAGGTATGTGTATCATGCACGACTAGGCCTCATCAGACCTGTGACCTATGAGCAGTAGCTTGATTTTATATACATACATACACTATATATATATATATATATATATATATATATATATATATATATATATATATACATACATACATACATAATATATATACACACACCTCTAATATATATATATATATATATTTATATATATATATATATATATATATATATATATATATACACACACACACATACACATATATATATATATATATATATATACATACATACATACATAATATATATACACACACCTCTAATATATATATATATATATATATATATATATATATATATATATATATATATATATACACACACACACATACACATTTATATATATATATATATATATATATATATATATGTGTGTGTATATATATATATATAAAAATATACACACACGTCATCATATCAATCATAGGCCTGCTGGGAACATGTCGCACGGATGACACTTACAGTGACACTGACGGTTCAGGAAAGTCTATCAAACTTTAGAACTTTATAATAATAATAATAACATGCAATATCGTTCATCATATAAATCACATTAATATTATCATTATGCTGGAGAGAAGTGGAATTTACCGGAATCTGGACATGATGTGTGACATATTATTATTGTTTTTTATAGAGTCGACAGATAGTATTGCCGCGTTAAGCAAAAAAATGTGCATGGTTAATGCGCCTTGTTTCAGATCAGGTTCATGTGACCACTTCCCTCTTTTGCTCATTTTAAAATAACTGTAAGCAAAAATCGAGATGCAGTAGATCAGTAAATTTCTGAGCAATTAGCAACATGAACCGTGGTTTTGTTTTTAGCGGGAATTTCCATATCCTGTATAAAAACAAATTCTATTGGCTGAAGGCCTTCGTAACATCCTCACTCCCCAATCACATCATGGCTCTTATTATACCGGGCTCTCCACCCACACCGAATGACTGTAGATAAGAGGACGGAAACACGATTGTGTCAGGATTACATGGCGGGATCCCCGCAGTCGCCATTTCCCCCCCCCCCAATGAAAGCATTACTTCCGGTTCAATTAGTGTGAATAGCCGAAGTTTTTTTTTTTTACTGTTCCGAAGTTTTCAGAATGCATGTCAAAAAAAAAACGGTTTTGCTTCAGAGTACCGTAATACATATTGTTTGCATGTTAGAACCGGATTTATTGTGCAGCTCTACAAGTTTCTCTGTTGTCCTCCACCCCCCTCTGCCCAGTGATCACCATTGTCCTATTTCATTTTAATTTATTATGTTTTTGCTTTCTCTGCAGTAGTTTTGATGACTGCATCATAGAAAATAACCAATGTTGAGGGCATCTCCCATGATTCAACCAGGCGATCTTTTCTGAAGTCGTCATGCTGTGGACAGCAAGTGGTCGAAAATCTAAGCAAGGGTAAAATTCCCAGAAGGAGAATTAAGTATCCTTTTGAGCCCAGTTTTATTGTGAACACCAGAAGCACAAAAATCATTTGCTGCTTTCTGGGCCATTTTAGCACTTTAACAGGAACAAGTATGATTCATTTAAAAAGAACTGTGCGTATGTGCCAGTACCCACAGTGCCCAGGGCAAGTGTCTTACGAATAGTATACTGCTGCTGCCATAAAACATGATTTATAATGCATGAAACCATGAACTATAACACTTTCTAAAAAAATCATTCTTTATTGATTAGCCACCCACTATGAGCTGGAACACACACCCAGTGAAAATATATAGTCAAGTTAATGCAATGTACAGCTGACTGGTACTTTTGTTTGTGTGTGTGTGTGTGTGTGTGTGTGTGTGTGTGTGTGTGTGTGTACTCACTCTGCAGTGGGTCCCTCAGTGTTGGGTGGAGCAGAGCTCGAGGAGTACCATGGAACAGACTTAACCTACAAACAAACACACACAACGTTATTCAATGTTTAAATTCATTATTTTTCTTCTTTCCAAATTTACTCACTCAGTCGGATACAAACATTTTCTTGATGTTAAGGAATGTTTATGAATACCATATTTTGTACATCAATGTTTATCTGAACAGTTTTGTATAAATCCATCAGTATCCAGCTTGACAAACTCACCAGCAGTGAGAGACATGTGAAGCTGCCTTATGCACACACACACACACACACACACACACACACACACACACACACACACACACACACAACCTGACAGGACTCTGTGAAGGACAGTATTGACCTTTACCTGCCCTCTTCTTGCACTTGTCCAGGGAACAGCTGCAGGATGCCAAAGCCATGCCCCACTATGGTCTGGGATGTCTCAGTCCCAGGGAGAAGAGAAACCAGCTCCACGACAGCCACCACTGACGCTAAACACATAGATGTGTGGAAGTACACAACCTGCAGAGAACAGAGAAAGAGATCATAGAACTATTATCTTTCACCATCTCCAAAAGCTAGGATTATTTATTTTTATTTATTTATTTTACAACAAAGCGAAAGACAAATAATCATTACAATAAATATTTTACTACTAATAAAACTGAAATGTTTTACTTTTTGCAAGGATAAAGACGTGACAAAGTCATTCTTCATTTTAATGATGCTGACCAAGTATTATAGTGCTTGAAAAAAAAAAAAAAAAAAAAGAAAGAAAGAAACAAGTGTCTGAATTTTGCATACGTTCAGACTACACATATGCCTGGAAAGCGATTATCGGTCCGAGCCAGATTGATGAAGAGTACTGTTTGTCACTCATTAAGTCCATGCCTCTGAGACTGCATGCAAGTTGTTAGAATTTTTTGTAATCACTTAATTTTTATTCATTTAAAGTTTATACAGAGAACCTACATTATATGATAATGCATACTTCCCTGTCTAAAAACAGCTGCTGCATGTGTACTCGAGGCCACGCCCCCAGCCACTCAAGGTAGAATCATCATCATTATCAATAATAGAATTGTTTGTTCATATGATTCGTTTCTTTTTCCAGTGAATGAAGAGTACAATACTCTGAAACGGATCTTTAGATATCGCAGATCTTTTTATTAGCCAAAAAAAAAAAAAAAAAAAAAAAAAAATGAACTGACTCATTGTAATGGGAAATGATATTTCATTATCTCAGAAGGTTAAAGCTACTTTGTATTATGCATGTTAGCCTTGTTTAATACACGTCTGTAAGTGTACCATGATGTTGGCAGTTTCTGATCCTTTGAATATTTGAATTTTCCAAAATTATTACATTAGACTTTTCCAACATTTTGCTATTTAACATGTTTTGACCCCCTTCCCACCCCACACCATGGTAGATAGCCTATGCTTCCAATGGATTAAGCACATCATTATAGCTTAGGAAGAAAAAAAAAAAAAAAATCAGGGTAATGGCTTGGTTGGTTAAATTTGAATGAATTTTCAAAAACTGGTCATTTTCAGTTTTTTTTTTTTTTCGTAAATAACAGTTTGAGGCGTTTTTGAGGGACAATAACTTCAAAAGTAGAGTGGCACGGTGGCGTAGTGGTTTGCACATCCGCCTCACAGACAGAAGGCCTGGGTTTGATTCTAGGCCTGGGAGTTTCTATGTGGAGTTTGCATGTTCTCCCCATGCTTGCGTGGGTTTCCGCCGGGTACTCCAGTTTCCTCCCACAGTCCAAAAGCATGTGCAGTAGGTTAATTCGCTGTTCCAAATTGCCCGTAGGTATGAAGGAGCCGTATGTGGCCTCAAGAACCATACAGTATATCATTGTGATCACAACCATGACAATCTCTGTATGAGCTTCATTCAAGTTTTAGGGATCGACATCCAATCCTTGTGATTGGATGTAGACGTAGAAAACGAATTTCAAATGTGAGAAGAACTGGCCTCCAAAAAAATTAGAGTGGTTTAGTCTATCCCATTATTTTAGAAAACAGCATAATTGGACTTTGTAGATGTCTAATTTTGAAAATATGATTGTCTAAAAATACCATCTTTGCCAATTTGGTGCGACCACAATTTGGGGGTGGGGGGGTGGGGTGCATTTTGAAATGGCTTTTACTACAAAGCCTATTACATGAGAGGCCTGAAACGCCATCATGCAGAACGGGGTTAGAGAAATGACTGAGGAATGGCATTAATTGTTTGTAGAAAGTAATAATTCTTGTTTCATAGTCTCCCCAAAAGAGCCTCTGATAATGTCCGATCCAGGGTCTTGAAGCGAGGGTAACGGAACAGGCTCTATCTCGGAAAACGTGCAAGATAATTGCATAAAATTTGGATAGGTGCTTTGTAATGGTTAACCCAACAAATTGACCCTAAAACCATCCATTTATATTGACTTTAATTTTTTCGGTGCCGATACCTACTTCAAGTTTAAACAATATCTTCATAATTTACATAATTGTCTCCTTGAAAGAGGTTAGTATTCATGGACTGTGTATTAAAGTTGTCTGAACAATGTATTGATTTATTCTATTTGCGCGCGCGCACACACACACACACACACACACACACACACACCCTCATGTGGTGACTACTGGTGGTAGTGTGAGCAAATATTCTCATTAACAATCAGAAATTGACCTGTAACAGATTAACCATCTCAACAGCTAAATGGATTGCAATGGACTACAGGCCAGTCTCGGTGTTCAAGGACAGGGTGTTCATAGATGATTTAGCAATTGCATTCACTCAGCGACCTTTAAGAAATGCAATATTGTACACAAGCAGGGTCACAACATGGAAGAAATGCAATTTCTTTTTTTTTTTTATTTAATTTAATTATACGTAATTAAATATTTTATATATTAATTTGGCGGCACGGTAGCGTAGTGGTTAGCACGTCCGCCTCACAGCAAGAAGGTCTGGGTTCGATTCCCGGCCTGGGAATTTCTGTGTGGAGTTTGCGTGTTCTCCCTGTGCTTGCGTGGGTTTCCTCTGGGTGCTCCGGTTTCCTCACAATCCAAAGACATGCACAGTAGGTTAATTGGCCGTTCTAAATTGCCTGTAGGTTCGCATCGTGCAGAAGGCAGTGGCAAACCACTGCACTAATTCTGCCAAGAAAACCCCCATGAAGATAATAACCAGGGCGTTATCCTTCATGGCGGGTCGCCAATGGTCGTCCGACGACTCAGGCACTAGATAGATAGATATACTAATATATGCTATTAATTTCAATTAATTAATCAGAAAGCATGTGATTAATTGGATAATTTGTATATGCTTGAAAGCCCCAATACAAAATGGATTATCCTTGTAGCAACGTGCTCCCAATTAACAAACAAGTCTCTTGTTATGTTCCGGATGCAAATTGTGCTGACATTGCGTTATCTATAATCGTCAATTAAATACAAAAAAAGTTAAGAAAAAGAATAAAAATAGTGCAGCCTGAGAGGATGAAGAAAACAATTAAGTGAATTTTAAGAGAGCAGTTAAATAATTAGGAGAACGCCATGAAACACCATGACGTGTGTGTATGTGTGTGTGTATATATATATATATATATATATATATATATATATATATATATATATAGTGTAGATAAATATGGGGGGGGAAGGGGGAGAAGACACCTCTAATTAACAAGCTTATCTAAATCAGCAGAGAGCTTGCTGAGGTAAACAGCATGCTTTCAAATTCTGCAGCAGTGAAGCAGCACCTTCGAGATGAGTGCAGATTCTGAGCTAATTATTTAGTCCTGAAGGAAAGAGGTGAAGCGCATCTCATTCGCTGTATCTTCAGGGCGGGTGTCTCCTTGGGCATGTCGAATGAAGCATAGGCCCCATCTTCACAATGACTGAGTAGAAAACCAAAATTCTCTCCACAGAACAGCACAGATGTTGAGATGAAGATGCTCACAAACTGGCACCTCCCCACCCCCATATAAAGAAAATTGGAAGTGGTTTTAAATGCTTCAGATCCAAATGAATTATGAGACATGGCGGTGTGCACCACATCAAACCAAGAAAAGGTTAAGACAAAAATTATGGAGATTGTCATAATCTTAGTGACTGATTTTATGACTTAGTGACATTCTAACCACACCCTATAATTTTTCTTCACAATTTAATCTTGGCCAATTCTTACCAACAGCCAGCTCGTCTCAATCACAAAACTGTTGCCAACAAAAAGCGAGAGTAGACCAGTATGTATAGCATCTGAGACACATGAAGACAACCAAAAACACCATCAAACTGTAGCTCATACTGTGTCACAGAGTAGCGAAGGATTCTCAGAGGAAAGCATTATTCACCCTCTTACATCTACACAAGTTCAATGGCTGTGACTGATCGGTGTCGCTGTTCCGGTCTCAATTCCAAATAAGTGGAACAATGTCCTATATAGTACTTTGTGGGTTTTTTTTTTTTTTTTTTTTTTTAACTTCAGAAGCGTTTCAGAATGTATAACACCTACTACCTCCCCCATCCCTGATTCAATGCTATAAATGCTTATAATAACAATTAAACATTTAAAAATAATGCATAAGATGTAAATAAAATATAAATACACTCACATACAGGCGCACGCATGCAGGCACACGTGCACGAACTCCAATGCGCACCTCACAACAATGCAAGTAGTTTTGATGGGAGGTTCTGGGTTGTTTTTTGTTTTATTTGTTTAGGGTTTTTTTTTGTTTGTTTGTTTGTTTGTTGTTTTTTTTTGCATAATTGACCTCGGTTTTGAGGCATTTTCCTTCATTTTTTTCCCATATTGTTCCTTAATTTCCTTATTTATTAATTCGATGAATATTTATTTATTTATTCAGAAAACATGATGCACTGAAGCCGCATGAATTGAAGCGCGAGGTAGCGAAGGACGCCTGTAATTCTCTAATGGAAATTAGTTCATGGACTCAAGATCACTTCCAGAAATCATTATCTGTGAACACAGTGTGCCATGCCATCTCCAGTCACTGGTTAAACATTTTGCTCAATATTACAAATTCCTTTTTTTGAAATCTGGTTTGTCTCAACATCGTCTTTCCAGTAAGAACAACAGGCAATGTTGCTCTCTTGGAGTCCTGGCCTGATATGGACAGAGCATCATTTGAACTCCAACTCAGGAGTCAAATGCTTTTTCCTTTGTTCTACTTGGAAATCTGATTTGACATTTCAATCTGTGTCAGAAATACGGTTTACACCAAAAAGCCAACCAAAATCAATCAATAAACAATTATAACGGAATTCAGGGCGCAATAGAAACCTCAGGGTTATTTTTGGGTGGCATAGTGGTATAGTGGTCAGTACAAGGTCCTGGCTGCAAGTTTTCGCTCAGTGTGGGTGTTTCTGTATGGAGCTGGCATGTTTTCCCTGTGCCTGGGTGGGTTTCCTCCCAAAGTCAAAAGATATGCATATTAGGCTAATTGGCTATCTGAAAGGGTGTGTGTGTCTTGTTTTGCGATGGATTGGTGAACTGTTCAGGGTGAACACCACCTTTGCTCTGTGTCATCTCAGCCTCTCAGCAACCCCAGTTGAATTAAGATTCTCAGCAAAGGAGTGAGTGAATATCCGTTCATATCTGCCATCACCCTACTTTTAATGTAAAAGTTAAAAAAAAAATGTTTTGTTTGCTTCCCTGCTCTGTGGACTAAATAAACTGATTTTTACAGAATCCACCCACATCCATCCTGAGCTAAGAACTGACTATAGACAACATTATACATGGCATGGCTGTTGCATGAAGACTGCCAGCTCTCTCTCTTTCTCTCTCTCATCATGCCAGTGTTCGTCTCTCACCACTCTCTGCCTTGAGGTCATTCGTTTATGAACACATTTCCTATTCCTATGCTGCCTCTGCTCTCCTCCGATCTGACTCTTTCCATTTCTACAGGACAGACCCAGATAAAAGCGGCGCTCTCAGATCGAGTATCTTTTTCATCTGATCCTCGTTTCACACCAGTCACTTGGGTGAAGGCCTTGTTGAGAAATCGCACAATATTCTACAGAGGATGTCTAGAGTCTCAGTTGCAGACTCCGTGCCTATGAATACATATTGTATATAGTTCACTGAGAAAGGAAAGTGATGTGAACCTGAATGGTGCCTTTTACTAAAGAAGCAGGGTCTGAAAAAATATCCTTTTCATCATGTTTCTAGGGTCATTTAATTTATTATTCATTGATTGCCAGTATGTTAGTCTTTTTTTTTTCCCCATCTTTCTTTTCACTCGTCCAGAAAAACTTACAACAGAAAGTTATTTTGGAATGATGAACTCTCAAAGAGGACATCTATTTTTGTAACGTAATCTGTGAATATCCTCTGCACGCAATTTTGATCTAGACGCCAAAGAAAGTCAGTTCTGAAATTAGCTCCGAGTACTCTGGTTCTGATTTTTTTTTTTCAGCATACACAAGACACGTCAATCAAACACGGACTTTAGCTGAACTCATCAGATATAAGCAGCCCCAAGCTCGTTTACCCAATTTCAGACAACTTGAGCTGAGAAATCATCAAACTCAGCTGGACTCTGACCTTCCAGAATTAAGTCTGAAACCCCTACCAACTGATGAAAAATAATTTTAAATGTAATTCATTGCTGTATTATGGTGCAAGTATCCTTTTTACTTTATTTCACTTTGTCTAAGCATAAACTCAAAATTTATCATTAAGTTCCCATAAAATGTAGTCTTTAATAGCTAAAGTCAGCAGAAACAAAAATTCTCAAAGTTTACATAATTTGATTACTTTTGATATGAATTTGATAATTACATTATCCAATGACAAGTGGATAAGATCATGAAATATGCATTATTATTATTAGCATCATTATTATTGGGAGGTTACACTGTGTTTGCTTTACAGCAGGATTACACAAAAAAGGTATGCTTGTATTCCATGAAATTCCAACAGAATATTCAACTAATATAGAAGCCAAATACTCCTTAGGACCACTCATACTGTATTTCTTTAGTTGCCTTTTAGGAACTATTAGCTATTTACCGTATTCAACATGATAAGCGCCCAGGGCGCTTAAAAAATTGGAGTGGGTGCGCACTTATTAAAATGTTTACCAGTGGAGTGGAACTGTAAGTGCTTATTATCATTGAGGTGGAAAACATGAATAATAACAGGTTTTACTGGTATTTGTGTTATTCATTTTACGGTATCAACCAAACTACTTACATAAAAGCTGATAATAAACAGAAAACAGCATACATTTTTAATAAAATACTCCTTACTTTTCCATCCCGGTGCTGTTTGTTTAAACATTTTTCCAGAAGTAAAATCGAGCCAAACAACATGAATGTCGACTTTAGAACATGATAAGTTGAACCAATCAACACGAACAAAAACAAAAGCACATGGCTAGAAACATATTTGAATTTATGAAATTAGTGAGTAGGAGAATCGGGTGGAAAATATTAGTCATCACTTTCTGATAGGTCTTTCTGATATCTGTCTCATCACTCCATTCTTTCAGAGCATCCCATAGTTTTGCTGCAGCAGTTTCTAATGGTTCATCCATTGATTGGACATTTACCAAGAGAACATAGCAAAATATTTTCCTGTTTTCTTAAAGCACAGTGGAACAATCAAATGTGTTGTTACTGATGAACATTATAGACATTCCCCAGTGGCAGGGAGTCTTGAAATACCGTGTAAACTCACTTTTACAGGCAGTGAACGCCTAATTTTACGGTTACAGAGACTGATCGAATAAAATTGTGAGTTTAAAAGCAGTGAAATGGCTGCATTCTTCAAAAATGGCTCTTCCTTCTCTCATACCTATTTAACTATACCACTGCCATATTAACATATTGTATTTCAGATAGCTTAATGTGAACCAGAACAATCATTAAATACTTTTTTTGCATGCTAATCAATGCCACATATTATTCTGTGTTTATGCATACTGTGCATCTACTGGCATAGCTACGTATTCCCCATTAATGCTCCCTTAAAATAACAGTGAAATACTGCGTCACTGACTTTGGTCAATTGCACAATCGCTTTCCGCTGTGTCAGGATAGCAATGTGCCAACATCAGCCTGAATGCACCCAATTTCCAACATGGTAATGTGCACTCAGATGGATGCAAATGCATTTGCTATCTAAACAAGATGGGCATTGGGAGGGAAAATAACAACCGAGTCAGTCTGAAACTACCAAACACATTTGCACTACACTTGGTGTCACATTGCACCAGGTACAGTACATACCATAGAGGGTCCCCTGTGTTTTATTTCAGTGTTTACCCACCAGCATATAAACTTTTCAAAATTATCCAAAAAAAAACAAAAAAAAAAAAAAAAACAAAACAAAAAAAAAACACTTAATTCAGAATATGTTGATTTAGGGAGCAAGAGTTAAAAAAAAAAAAAAAACCCAGACTCAGTCATGGGTCACATGTTTTACACCCCTGTAAACTTATTATTATTATTATTATTAATATATTTAATTTAATAATAATATTAGTATTATTAAATGCTACTTTATGAGGGGGGGAATGTTAGATTTTGGTTGGAGAAGAAACCTACTGGAAGGTAGCGCCCTAGGAACAGAGTGGGTGGTGATCACCTTAATTACACCACAAACCCTGTATAGATCCATTAACATGAAGAAAAGTAATTATATAAATGCAGGCACTGAATAAATCATAGTTCCCAAAAGATGCCTCTTGATAGGTGTCTGAGCCTTGGTTTGCTTTTAACTACCTTTCTGATTTCCACATTCATTTATAGCACCTGTCTTGTTAGTATAATCATCCCTTGAACAAGTTCATAGTCTGTCAAGTGTCTGATGTGAGCATTTGTCCAGAAATGTTTACCTGCAAGTCTGTCGAGCTCAATTTTTTTTTAAATTCTGAGCAAGTCTGAGCAGTGGGGTATACACCTCGATTTTATTTATTTATTTATTTATTTATTTATTTTGGGGGGGGGGGGTTCAGTTTTGGCATTAATAACAAATCTGATTTATCATATTTATTGCTGCCTGTCATCATGCACATCAGCAAGACACAAAGCCAACCTCCATCAACTCAACAACACTGCAGCCTTATTGGGTTTTCTTTGGTGGGTAGGCGTAGACACCAGACAGGACAACCATCCAAACCATATTTAATGACTATGGTGCTTCACTCTACTAACAATAATGCTGAATTTTTCTTCTTGGATAAAACAGTAATTATTATCTCAAACTTGTTTACAGAATTATGATTTCTCTGAACTGAATTGAAGACTTGCAAGCCTGGTTTGACATGTAAACTAAATAAAAATGTCTCAACATACCAGAGACTAGTACGGTCTCTGCAACACACTGCAGTGAAAATATTCTCAGCTCTCTGTATGCACTTCATCCCCTAAATGTTTACAACAAAGATCTGCTCAAAATTCTAATTTTTTTAGACCTCTTTGACTACTTACTTACACTCTCTCTCTCTCTCTCTCTCTCCCTCCCTCCCTTGCATTTGCATCATTTTTCATTATACACTGTAATATGAATGTACGTGACCTCTGGATAAGAGTACGAGACATCCTTGGAACTTTAAAATGTAAATACTGTACCAAGGGCTTGCAGTGTTGAATTCTTAGACCAAATCTTATAGGCTCCTTCAGGTCAATTTTCTGAGACTAAAATGTAAAGCAAAACACTCTTCTCCATCTAACATATCCAAAGCTTTCAACTTCACGCCCAGCATTTGGGCCACATATTGAGAATGTCTTCAAATTAAATTACCCACAGCTTACAGATGTACTGGTACAGATGCACAAGTGCAACAGCTGCTGTGATCCTGGCCTGCCTGTACATGAAGTACTCTTGGATCTTGCTGATGTTTTCTCCTTGTTAATAATTGATTAATAAGCTTTACATATTTGTAATTACACCAGCAGTTCTGAGATTTCACACTTCAAAAATGTCACCTCATGGTCTACAGAAGGGGTGTCAAACTCATTCTACAAAGGGACGTGTGGCTAAAGGTTTTTGTTTCAAACAAGCAGCAGCACACCTGACGGCTCATATTATCAACTCATTTCAGCCTTCAGGCAGCTGATTGGTCAATCTGTGTGCCATGTACGCAGCTCAGCTGTTTAAAGCCAACTCAGGTATGCTGCTTCATGATTGAAATAAAAACCTGCAACTTCATGGCCCCTTGTGGCACGAGTGTGATACCCCGGGTGTACAGTTTTGATTGGGGAAACAGTTAACCAAAAGTAGATCAATAAAGAATGAAAACGTTTAATCAGTGTCAATGGAAAACAGTTAGCTGTGTAAATGATCCTGGGACAGTACCACCATCTTTCATGCACTCTCATCTAACAATATCCTTCATCACTTGAAGTGTTTGAAATGTTTTCTTCCCAGTGATGCAGAACACAATTATTGTTCAAACCATGCATGAATCCTCGTGTTGTGAAAGTGATATCATATTATTCATTGTAAATTGACTGAATTAGGCTTTAAAATTACTGAAATACAGTGGTACCTCACCTTAAGAAATTAATCCATTCCAGAGCCTTTTTCTTAATCTGGATTTTTCGTAACTTGAACCGCATTTTACATGTAAAATATGTGATTCGTTCCAAGGCCCCCAATACTACCCCCTAAACCCTTTAAAAATTATAAAAGTATACCTTTTAAGATCTCCTTCTGCTTCAATATCGTATCAATGGTAGACGGGTGTGGCCATATTCCTTTGCGATATCACTCAACCGCATGCCACGAGCCCTCTTTTCACTCGCACCAGAAATCGCGCGCACGCGCGTGCATGCGTTGGCCATGTCTTAGCCTCCCAGCCAATGGGAGGCCAGCGCGGCGGGATGTTGGAAGAACTCGTGCATTGTTTGAATGGCGCATTTTAATGTTTGTATGGCGCGTTTCGTAAGGAGAACTTGTTTCGTATACAAAGAAAAAACATTTTTGGAAAATGTTTTTCATAACCTGGATTTTTCGTTTGTTGGGACTATTGTAAGATGAGGTACCACTGTACTTTTTTTTTTTTTTTTTTTTTTTCCCCCCCATGGATTAGTTAATTTCCCCAAAGGGGCAGTGGTGGTCGAGTGGTATAGGGCGCTGGATCGCTGATCCAAAGGTTGGGAGTTTGAGTCCCACTCTCCACAAGGTTGTCACTGTCCCCCCCAGTGCGGCTAACTGGGTTATCAAAGGCGGGCCATGTCTGTCACTGTCTATGGTGAGAGGCATGTAAAAGAGCCATTGCTGACTGTCGTAAAGAGTAGCTGCAAAGCCGTCAGCGTGTTTCTGTCCCTTGCTAAAAAGGGTTGTGACAGGAAGGGCATCCGACGTAAAAACCTCTGCCAAATCAAACGTGTGAATCAGATGATTCGCTGTGGCGACTCCCGAGTAAAAGGGAAAAAGCCGAAAGGAAGACAGATAGTTAATTTCCCCAAGTAAGCCTTCATATCAATAATACCCAATGCCAATGATCTAATTATATTCAAAGATGCCCTCACAAAGTGAAATCAATACACAAATCCTG
This sequence comes from Plotosus lineatus, assembly GCA_024760905.1. Taxonomy (NCBI): domain Eukaryota; kingdom Metazoa; phylum Chordata; class Actinopteri; order Siluriformes; family Plotosidae; genus Plotosus; species Plotosus lineatus. The sequence goes on from CM045749.1 coordinate 17,184,937, forward strand.
GTTTGGATTAAAATAAGGATCATAATTTGAAATAAACCTTCGAAATATTTTTACAGCAAATATGAAATAAACTGCTCACTTAACTGCTTTACCATAACTAATCTTGTAATTTTACATTTTGTGTTAATTTACATTATTATTTCAATAGATGGGCTTCTTGATCATATATGTTACTGAGTTAATCCAAAAACGGAGCAGACACTATTACAATAGATTTGAGTTTATTCGAAGCAGACCAGGCTTGTACGATGCTGTTCTTGAAAGTATTTCAAAGAGTAGCACGAGTCACTGCACTCTGAAGCACTTGAAGTACATCTCCAGATTACAACATTCACCATAACCTGATTTCAACACAATTTTAAGATATAAATGGTCATTAAATAAACAGAAATACTCATCTGTACCATTTAAAACCAATATCATGGAAATCAATGAACGTTTCTATTCCTTCCACCACTGAGGTTATATTTTATCCTGTTTGTTTTTAATGTTCTGCATGCAGGGGTGTGTGTATTTTCATTAAATTTCCACCAAAAGGTGGGGTTTTGGACAAAGGGAATGGCTATGAAGCTTTTATTAAAGACTTCAGTACATGTGGATACTTTTTAACCTTCACTAATGTACTTTCCACATTTTAATTTATTCACAGTAACGAATCATTATTAATTCTTCTAGACTGGCAGCACCTCTGCATCTACCAGGAAAAGATAGAAAAGCTTAAAATGTTTATGTAAACACAAACCATTCTTACGACATTCATTCATTTTCTGAACTGCTTAATCCTTACCAGTGCCCATTTCAGACAACTCTGGGTGAGGGCAAAGTTCACCCTGGAAAGCTCACCAGACCGTCGCAGGGCAGAAACATGCTGATGGCTATACAGACCCCTGTTTATGAATGACAGCTATTGTTCTACAGGCCTAGCACTACAGACAGTGAGAGAAATGGCTCGACATTTATAATACAAGTTAGCTGCACTGAGGGGACAGCAGTGACAACTCTGACAGTGGGGCTTGAAACCCCATCCTTCAGATCAGTAATGCAGCATCTTACCACCAGGGTACTACTCCTCCATTCTCAATTACTCTAAGTAAAAATTTCTTCACTTTTTTTTATTAACAATAGACCCCCCATTTACTGGCTCTTTAGGTTTACACCAATTGACTTGATGTATCTAGAATTGTATATGCTCTCCAACATTTTTATATGTTCTTTTACTTAAACTCTTCAATGGTTGGTGTATCTTATTAATAATCTATTGTCTGTGTATATGCAGTAGTGCTATAAAAACAAGAGTGTAATAAATAAAGTTGCTTGTGCCTGCCAGCCATCAAGACTTGGCAATTTGGCTTTCATTTAATCAGAAAATATTTAACACGTCCACTTTACTCTCAAAACATCAGCTCAGCACTTTCAAATCCTGTGTGTGTGTGTAAGTGTGTGTGGACAGCTGAAAAACAGTACTGCGAAGAAAAAAAGAGAAGGCATAATGTTCAAGGAAAATAATGATGAAACCTGGCACACTGTGAGCATGTTCTAAAGCAGTGGTACCCAAACTATGGCCCGGGGGCCGGATACGGCCCGCCTCCACATTTGGCCCGGCCCCCCCTGAACAATACCAGAGACACATTATGATTTTTTTTTTTTTAGTCTGGCCATGCGATCAAGACTAATACACACCCAGAACATAACATTCTACTCCACCCTTCTACTGTCTGTGCCCCATCTGTAAACACACACACACACACACACACACACACACCCCGCCCGCCAAAAAAAAAAAAAAAATCCTAGACTCTCCCCTGTCAAATAGAACGGAATAATGGTGAAAAGGTTATGGAGGAGAAAATTTGATTCAGAATGCTGGGTATTTAACCTGCAGTGGACAAACGATTATTTTTTTTGCTGTTTAATGCAAAGAAAAAGTTGTTCGTATCATCTGTCAAGAGACGGTGGCGGTATTCAAAGAAAACAAACCGCGCCGACACTCTGAAATCCGTCACAAAGACTAATATGATAGCTTGCACGGCCAAATGCAAGTTGACAAACTCTCAAAGCTAAAAAGTGGAGCGTGAGCTCAGGAGAATGGATTTGTACATCAGGCTCGGCTGAACCAGTCGTCTGTTCGGGCAGCTTTCGGGTTGCTCAGCTGATGGCCACCAGCGTTTTTATTAATTATTTTCTGACTTTTTTATATGAAGGTCCCGTAAAGTGTTACTAATATCTGGTGATGCATGGCTGACTGGAAAACAATAAATGTCTACATTTAGGCAGCCCTGCGATCGTCACACTTTTTATGTTACAAACGGACCTCGGCCCCCCCATCAGAGAAGGGAAAAGTTATATGGCCCTCGCTGGAAAACGTTTGGGGACCCCTGTTCTAAAGTAATCTGTCCTTTTAATCACAGGTGATCCTGAAGATGCCATACAGAAAATTATCACCTTCTGTACAGTCAGACTCATTCACTCTGGTATAAACTGAACTTTTACCCAAGTGAACAGTTATATGTAGTATTCTGTTGGCAGAACAGTGACATGTCGGTTGGCATGTTCACCTCACAGCAAGAAGGCATGTTCCCCCGGGTTTGCGTGGGCTTCCTGGAGGTACTCTGGTTTCCTAGCACAATCCAAAAAATATGCACGGTAGGCTGATTGGTGAGCTCTTCAGGATGAACCCACCCTCTCCCAGAATCAGGCGAAATAATGGGCACCAGCCTCCCTGTGACACTAATTAGGATTAAGCAGGTCAGAAAATAAATGAATGATGGAATATATTCAAGCTTTACAATGTCAGTTCACTGGCCCTCATCTATCAATCTAACCTAGAAACCAGCGCAAATCGAAGTGAAGAAATAGTACAACAGGGTTCATGTTTAAATTCAGAAGCACTTCGCATTGCTTCAGTCACAGCCCAAGAATGATCACATTAATAAATGTGGCATACGAATCATTAAATGTTGCATCATTTAAAACCCCCTAAATATTCTTGACGTTTTAATACAGAGAGCTGAGAGAACTGTTATAGAACTAATAGATTCTATTTGATATCCTTATAAGTAGCATCATTGTTCATGATAAAACTCAAGCCTATATTTGAATATTTAATGACTCCAACAGAAATACATATGTATAGCCTTTACAACATTGTGTATAACTAACATTTTTTTTTTCTCACTGAAAGCAAGGCAGATGTTTCTAAATTGTCTCAAAGACAGAATGTTAAGTGTGTTAGTCAATTAATTATCATCTCAGAATAATGTCAATTTACCCCTAGATAGCAGACCAACCAGATCACACCTTTCCCATGTAGTTATGTAGTACAGACACTCCCCGACTTGTGTTCATCCATTTTTGTTTTTTTTTCAAAAAAAAAAGTCAAATTTTTGAGTACGAGACGTACCTATGTAGTACACTGATGTAATGACGCTGCATCCATTGTTTACAAACGACAGACTGAACATGCCCTGCTGCTTCCCAGTTCACTGTGTGCTACCCTTGTATTAAGACGTCGTCTCTGTGATCTTTGTGTTTACACAGTTTTGTGGACTTTTGTAACCCTAAACAAATATGGTTGGTCAGAAGTGTAAGCCTACTAGGATGGGTGCAAGTTTTCCGGCATATGCTGGAATTTCCAGTTTTCCCAAGACTGAATTAACTATCTGCTTGGATCGGTGCAATCTACCATGCAAACTCAATTAAGCAAAGAGAGTTGTAAAATGAATGAAAACCCGAATCCAGAAAAGAAAGAACTCTCCACTCTGCTGATGATTCACATCAGTGCAGGCTGAGTACTAAACCAGTAGTCAACGGCACCCTTGTTCACTTGAAAGACCGGAAGTCCGTATAACCCGCGCTTTGTCTGAAGGACAAGCAAGTATACCTCACATATTGTAAGCGTTGATTGGCTGTTTCAAGCTTATGTAAAGTGACTCGGCTCAGCTTCATGTAAAGTGACCATCCATCGACCATCAGAACCATTTAGAAGCAGAAAGATCGCATCATAGAGAATGTTAAAGGTTATATTTGATGAGTGAATTTGATTAAAATGCATCTATTTGAAATTATTATGCTTGAATTTAATTTATTTGAAATCAATGTTGATATTATTTGATATTTTACAATGTTATGTTTATAATAATCAATTTAGGGGTGTTTTATGAGATACGGTAATGGTATTTATGGATGTATAGTACAGTATGAACGTCATACATCACTGGAACTGAAAACAGTTTTACAACTGTGCATTAAAAGACAGAGAAAGACCCTCCACACTAGCTCACAACAACCATCATAGCAAACTAAAGCAACTGTAGTCAACTGTCACTTTCCACAAAAAAATAAACTCCTGCCATCTCGAGAAATTCTCATATCTTCCATATATAGATTTCTTCTAGGAGAGAAATTTCTTGACTGGCAGATCTCATTTGTTAGTGTTTAACCAATCACAATACAGACTGGTTATCCTACTTCTTTCTTTTCATTACTTGTGATAAAGTTTACAGTAGCCGAGCCTAAAAGTGATGTTTGATATATATTCAGTGTAGGCCTTTTTAAACTAAACTAATATTTTGCCATATATATCATATTTTAGGCAAAAAAAGAACAAAAAAACCCACTGTATTTTTTTAAAGTGAAGTAAACGATCACATGACATACTTGATGTTGACTCAGTCTTAAAAAAAAAAAAAAAAAAACTAGGTTATAGGTTAATCCGAATTACTTTTTTTAGATTAAATGTCAGTTGTGCCACGTGTTCAATTACCTTGAAAACCGTTGGACCAATAACGGAAACCGTTCTATATGCTTGGATGAGATTTTATAACTAATCCTCAAACTCTCCAATTAACTACTCTGAATGCTGACTTGGGAACATGTGCACTCATTGTGAGACTTAGGATTAAATTTGATTATAGCTTCGTAGCATGTGCACATACAGCAAATGAATTCCGAAATTTGCATGGAACTGTTGTATGTTCTTTTTTGTAAATATGGGCCACCATCACGACTGCAGTGAGAATACTCCCAGTCTTATTCAAGTATTAGCAACAATTTCTGTGGTTCAGATAAAATTTAAAAGATCACATTTATTTTTAAAAATCTAAGTTTTGCCAAAAAAAGGTAAGTATTGCATTTTATTTTTTCATGCTAGTACTGGTTACAACATTACAGCAACATGAATTGTTCTAAGCATGTGAGCAGGTGTGTGAAGGAGTAGTTCATGTTAGATAAATAATTAGCTGCTGGTTAAATTGTTCAAGAACTGTGGAGTAAAGGCAATTTATAAACAAAGTACACCGAACAAAAAGAGACGTCCTCTCAGAAAAAATGTTTTATTTGGGTCCAAAGTTTTTGAGTTGAAAACTGATGAACATTGAGGTTTGCAATGCAGTAGTATTTTACTGAAACAGGCTTCATTTCTCTTGCCCTCGGAGTAATTTATCTTGAGCTGAAGGTCCTTTATACCCATCTCTCTACTTTACAGAGTTAAGAAATTAAGTGGGGCGTGTGTCACTGCCAAATTTTGAATTAGGTGATTGAACCTGTCAAATGTAACCATTCAAAATGAATGAATAAATGCATAAATAAATGGACGAATGAATGAATGTCTAACAGGCTGAAGAATAACAGCACTACTGAAGCCAGAACTGGAACACATCTCTCTTTCTAGACAACTGAATCGACTTTAAACGAAATGAAAACTGATTTTAACTCTGCATGACAGTATTACACCCTACAACTACTGCAAAACATCTACATAGTAAATGCATCCACATCATCTCTTATACAGATACACAGTGGTACTTCACCTTACGAAATTAATCCATTCCAGAACCGTTTTCTTTACCTGGATTTTTCGTAAATTGAACCGCATTTTACATGTAGATGGGTTTGGCCATATTCCTTTGCGATATCATGAGCCCACTTCCTCTTTTCACTCGCACCGGAAATCGCGAGTGCGTGCGTGTGTATTAACCATGTCTTCTTAGCAGAGTTATAATCTTACAAATGTTTATGGAAGGTTAAAAGCCTGAGTCAAGAAAGAGTAACTCTGTCCTTTACACGAAAAGCATTATGGGAGATGCAGCTCCATAATAGCCAATGGGAGGGAGCTGTGTCATCCCTCCTAACCAATGGAGGCCAGCGGGGCGGGATGTTGAAAGTATTCAGTGGGAAAGCAGCTCGTGCATTGTTTGAATGGCGCGTTTGACTCGTTTCGTATACAGAGACAAAAAATTTTGGAAAATGTTTTTCGTAACCTGTATTTTTCGTTTGATGGGACTATCGTAAGGTGAGGTACCACTGTGTGTGTGTGTGTGTATGTATATATATATATTGTATATTACATATCGTATTCAACGTAATAAGCTCCCCCCCCCATGTTTTTGATCTTGCGTCTAATAACCGCCCATGTGTACTAGGAGCAGAATCTTAGATCAAACTTACCAATTTTATTTGATCAGTCTCTGTAACCATAAAATGAGGCATTCACTGCCTGTAAAAGTATATATGTTCATATATATATATACACATATATACACACACATATATATACATATACATATACACATATACATATACATATATATACATATATACATATACATATACATACATATACATATATACATATACATATACATACATATACATATACATATATATATACACACACACACAGAGAGATATAGATAGTATCTCTCCATTAAAAGCAGCGTCTCCATAGTTAAATATATGGGCAGCTCCTTATATTCACTTCCTATTTGACATGCTTACAATTCAAAGACAATGAGCTATAGTAAAGACTCAAACTTCGATCAGGATCTGTAGTCATGAAATTTGCTCATTTAAAACTGAATTTGGATCACTTGTTTGCATTTGCATCATAGATTCTTATGCTGTAATGAGCCTGTAAGTAGCCACTGTGTATGCATTAAAGATTGTAACAAAATATTAAATGCCAACAAAATATTAATCCCAAGAAGCAGCTGTTTTAAAGTTGATATCTAACACACAAAGTAAGGTGTCAGAATTGAGTTCCAGCATCTGTGCCACTTTTGGCTTCAAATGAAACTGCCCACAGCATACAGATGGATTGGCACAGATGCACAACGAGAACAGCTGCAAGGATACTACACCGGATCAAATACTGAAAAGAATTAGATGTGTACCTGATATCACTCTGCTAAGTAACACTGGCAAGAGTTTCACCCATCTAAACTGGCAAAAAGTGCACACTTTGTATACAATCTTCATTTATATGTACATTGCATATGGGTTACATGTAGTCTGGTAATAAATAACAAAAATTAAAATATCTGTGGGAAAATAATGTCTGTCTGAAACTGAAACCAATCAGTATCTCAAGTTTTTGTGGTGGAGCCCCTTGGAAGCATCTCGTAGGCATGGAACATGGCTTTGATGGTTGCCCCGAGTCCTGTCACTGACTTGATGCTGACTGGCTGTTGCGTATAGCTCACAATAATGAAACTAAAACCCAAAAAATACAGGCTCCTACACCACCATTCAGACTTGCACAGCAAAACTTAAACCCAAAAATCGTAACTTATACACCAGCGCTCAGACTCGTACAAAATAATAAACACACAACGAACATGAACTCATTCCATGTAAAATTTAACTAACCAGACAAGTGAAACAAATGAACAGAGAAAACAGCTAGAGATATGCAGTGAGAAAAAAAAAATCCAACTTAACTTTATTTTTTCACTCCAGACTAAAGTCAGAAAATGCAGGAAGAATGTATTTATTCATGTTCTAAAGAAAGATGCTCTCAAAGCATCAGATTCACCTAACAATAGACAAGCTATTGGACGCGCTGCCTTCGGCATGGCCATGTTTTTATATTAGTTTAAATCTTTTTTTTATTTTCCCATCTTGATAAAATGTCATCTAAGACTGCTTACAGAAAAGAAAAAAGGGCGTGTGTTGGGGTCAGCAAAAAACCCCAGAAATCTCTCTCTGTGTGTGTGTGTGTGTGTGTGTGTGTGTGTGTGTGAGAGAGAGAGTTGTAGATGTGATATCAACTGCAAACCCATCATCCGGAAGCGCTTGTGTTAATTTCTGGGGACATTAATCATGCGAATTTGGACAAAACTGTTCCTGCTTTTAAGCAGTACATGGACTGTTACACCAGGGGGAATAAGACATTTGACTTATGTATCCAAATGTTAAGGATGCACATAGTGCCTCTTCACTGCCCGCTCTGGGGAAAGCTGATCATAACCTCATTCTGTTACAGTCTCATTACAATCCAAGAGTGAAAATACTTCTCCCGAGGCACAGCAGGCTCTGAGAGACTGCTTCGGATTGATGGACTGGGATGTAATGCGAAATGAGGACATTGAGAAGTTGACTGACTGCACTACAGATTACATTAACTTCTGTATGGACATTGCTGTTCCAGTAAGAACTGTACGGTGCTTTGCCAACAAGTCCCTCACAATATCAAGAGCCTCCTGAACCAGGGGGAAAAAAAGAGGGCCTTCAAAGATGGTGATCAAAAAGAACTTAAGTCCAACTTGGAGGAAAAAAAACAGTACAGAAGATGTGGGATGGAATGAAAACCATCACAGGCTGGTGCTCCAAGCAAGGTGCGACCATCAAGTGTGTGTGTGTGTGTGTGGTGGGGTAGTAAAAGCCAACCAGTTAAAAACAACTTCACACACCCATTCACACCCACACACCCACACACACTCCATTCTACCAAGGACCATCCACCATTGGCAAATACTGTGACAAAGGAGAATAACCCCCCCCACCACCCATAATCACAGCAGCCCAAGGGAGCCTACAGCGAAGAAGGCTCCATCCCTGCAAATCAACAAGCCCATATGGAGTACCCCAAGACTGTGGCAGCCATGCACAGAGGCGCTCGAAAACCCTCTCCAGCTCATCCTTAACCTGAGTTTAGTATGTGAAAGGGTCCCTCAGCTGTGGAAAAAAAATCATGCATCATCTCAATCCCAAAGAGACCAGGGCCTGGATAACTTATCGATTTTAGACTGGTTGCTCCGATGTCACTGATGAAGACCATGGAGCAACTACTACTTCACCACTTACAGCCAAAGGTCGACCACACTCAATTCCCTGCAGTTTGCATATCAGGAGGAAGTGGGAGTGGAAGATGCGATCATCTATCTGCTTCACCAATCCCTCTCTCACCTAGATGGAGGCAGCGGTGCTATACAACTCACATTCCTGGACTTCTCCAGCACCTTTGACACGATCCAAAGTAAGCTCACATCAAGTGGACTGGATCACTGATTACCTGACAGAAAGACCTTAGTATGTGCGACTAGGGGACTACATATCAGACCCAGTAGTCAGCAGTACAGAAGCACCATGGGGACCATACTCTCCCCAGGCCTGTTCACACTGTACACGATTGCCATATGCAGATATTTGCAGAGAACACTGCTATTGTAGGCTGTACCAACAGTGGACAGGAAGTGGAGTGCAGGAAAGTTATAAAGGACTTTGTTTCATGGTGTCCAGCCACCTGCACCGCAACACCACCAAAACGAAGGAAATGGTGGTGGACTTCAGGAAACCCATACCACACCAGGAGCCAGAACAATCAGAAACGAACAGGTAGAGATTGTGCAGACATACCTGAATGTGCAGTTAAGATTATAAACTGGACTGGACAGCCAATATTGATGCTTTGTGCAAGAAAGGACAGAGCTGCCTATACTTCCTCAGAAGGTTACCATAACTCAACATCTGCAAAAAAAACCCGCAGTAGATGTTCTACCAGTCGGCGGTGGAAAGAGCCCTCCTTTATGCGGTGGTCTGTTGGGGGAAGTATTAAAAAGGACACCTCATGACTAGACAAACTAGTGAGGAAAAAGGGGCCCTGTGGCTGGGACGGAACTAGACAGTGTAACATCTGTGGCAGAGCGGCTGGCACCGAGTAGGCTTCTGTCAATTATAGACAATCCACTCAATCCTCTGCAGAACATAATCATAGGACAGAGGAGCAGCATCAGCGACAGGCTGCTATCATTGTCCTGAAATCTGAGAAGATCGTTCCTCCCCTATGCAATCAGACCTTTTAACTCTAGCATAGGGGAGATGCCAGCACAACACACACACACACACACACACACCCGCTTTGAACTGCACTACTCACTGCACACCACGCACCTTAACCTGCAAAAACATGTTTACAATGGACTTCAAGTTCTTTGCTTTGGACAGCCAATTACCAGGTCAACAAAAGACTCCACAATGTATGATATACAATTCTCATACTCTCTTATACTTTCAACAATGTCTGCCTGAAGGTTTTAAACTTAGTTTTAAAAAATAGATGCCTCATCATAGATGTATTACACCACACACACACGAATACATGTGTATGTGTGTATGTATACACACATATACTTATTCTACCTATATATAGAAATATTTATGTAAATTTCCCTCTGACATTAGTGAAGTATTTGTCCATCTATCAACCAACAACATTTATAATTTGTAAATTTATAAATTCTACAGACCAATATGCATTTTTCGTTCATTCATTTTCTGAACCGCTTAATCCTACTTATGATCGAGGGGTTGCTGGCACCCATCTCAGCAGTCTCTGAGCGAGGGCACAGTACACATTGGACAGCTTGCCAGGTCATCGCAGAGCAGAAACACGCTGACGACTGTAGCCCGCTCTTGAAAGTCAGCAATGGTTCTTTTATAATCTCTCACCATAAACGATGGTAAACCTTACCACCACTTCCCCCAATGTGCATTGTCAGGTATATAAAATATAATTATAATTACTATACAGACGCTCCCTGACTTACGTTCATCCATTTTACATATTTTCGATTTTGCGGGGTTAAAAAAAAAAAAAAAGTCAAATTTTGAGTTTAGACGTACCTACGTAGTACGCTGACATAATGACAATGACGTAATGACGCTGTTTCCAAACGACAGACTGATCGTGCCCCTCCTTCTTCCCAGTTCAGTTTTATATATATCAGTTATATAGCGTGTTACCCTTGTGTTAACACGTCGTCTCTATGATCTTTGTGTTTACACTGTTTTGCGGACTTTTGTAACCCTAAGCAAATATGGTTGGTGATTCACATCAGTGCAGGCTGTGTTCTAAACGAGTTTAACGGCACCCTTGTGCACTTGAAAGACCGGAAGTCCGCATCACCCACAGCAAGTACACTACTTTCGCAAGTACACTACTTTTGGTATTGAGCACCTTACATATTGTAAGAATTGATTGGCTGTTTTAAGCTTCATGTAAAGTGACTCGGTATAAATAAGCGACTTATTTGAAATTAATGTTGATATTATTTTATAATTTTATGTATATAATAATTGATTTAGGGGTGTTTTATGAGAAGCAGTAATGGTATTTATGGATGTATAGTACAGTATGAGCGTCATTCGTCACACGTCATATGTCACTGTAACAAATTACGTTCTCTTTCAACTTGCGTTCGGCTGTCCGGAACCAATTAAAAACGTAAGTCGGGGAGCATCTGTATACAATTTCTATTAGCTAGATGGGCTCTGACTAATAAAGTTACTTAATTACTAGGCCACTTCTATAAAGGTCATGCTCAGTTAACATTTAATGACCTGTGAAAGGTTTGAGGAGAATATATCTTGATTTGTGTTAATTATGGCTAACATGATGAATCTCATGGTGATTTTTTTTTATTCATTTTGCCAAGATGTACTGGCCTATAGTGTAAAAAAATATAAGGGATTTTACAACTTGCTCAAAGTGCAGCAATATGTGGCATCATAATACAAAAGTGATGCTATAATCTCACACCTGTATATGAAGATAGAGAAAGGTTTAGCTCTGTCCCCATGTCAGAAGACTCATCTACTTTGTAAATAACCAGATGTTAACCAGGAGTAAAAACAACTCCATAAAATGACTTGAAAGAATAAACTACAGAAAATGAATCATTTACAGCATTTGGCAGATGCCCTTAACCAGAGTGCCTTACAATTATTATTTTTGTACAATAGAACAATCTACTGTGAAAGGCCTTGCTCAAGGGCCCAACAGTGACGACAGTGGGGATTGAACCACCGACCTTTGGATTAGTAACTCATCACCTTAGCCACTGAGCGGAAAGAATATAATGGTGCCTCTACACTTACAGTACTTCAACTGTTGCCAAAGGCTGGATGTTACTCATTTACCATATTTAACAAAGTGCCAGTGGCAAAACAGGACTAATCAAATCGGGAGTGGGAGGGAGATACGAACTAGTGAGGTCGGAAGCTAGTTAACTAAATACCTAATCTGAAAATCACTTGCTAGCTAGATAACATCTTTTCTAACAGTCCAAATAATATTAAACACTGACGTTTACTGAGGTCAATCCCTGTTCCTGAATTAGCATCCCAAGGCTAGGATTATGATGATTCCATAATCACGCTGATTCAAGTTACATCTGTAACAAGCAATCCCCCCGATGATTAGTCAAATTCTGTAATAGATTACGCAAATGTAAAACTGCATGCAAAAATACACTATATTGCCAAAAGTATTTATTTACCCATCCAAATAACTGACTTGAGGTTTTCCAATCACCTCTATGGCAACAGCTGCATAAATTCAAGCACTTAGGCATGCACGACTGCTTCTAAAAACATTTGTAAAAGAATGAATAACTCTGAATTCCAACATAGTACCTCGATAGTATGCTACATGTGCAACAAAGTCCAGTCTACTACACAGGTGCATGGAAGGAGATGAGAGACTCTATCACAATCCTGTAGAAGAACAACGGTGACCAACGTGACCTCTCACTGCTGTGCATTGCTGGAAAGCTGTTTGCCCAAGTAGCATTACACCACATACAACAGCTCACTGAGAATGCCTACCCCAAATCAAAATGTGGTTTCCACTCCAAACGTTCAACAGTGTACATGAAATTCTCAATGCAGAAACTTCAGAAGTGCTGGGAGCAATGACAGCCCATCTGCATCACATTAATTGATCTAACAAAGGCCTTTGACTTAATCACTAGAAATGGCCTCTTCAAAATCCTGCCATTAATTTGTTGCTTTCCAACACAACTAAGGGTCGTCAAGTCATTTTATGGTGGGACACGGGGCACCGAGCAGTATGACGGAAGGATGTCAGAGGCATTCACCAAACAGCAGTGTGAGACAAGGTTATGTATTAGCGCCTACCCTTTTCAACATCTCTGTCCTCCCAAAACACACATTCAGATCCATTGATGAAGGCATCCTCGATCTGATGAGAAACTCTTCATCCCTGTACACCTTCAAGCACAGACCAAATGTTCATAAAGTAATGTTATGCAACTTTGTCTTTGCCGACAATGTTGCCCTTGTCACACACACAAGAAAAGCTCCAGAACCTTCTGGATTGGTTCTGTAATGCTTCTGAGGCTTTCAGACTTTGCATCAGCTTGAAGAAAAGTAAAGTCATGTGCCAATGCTCTGAATCCACACCTTATCTAACCATCAAAGACAACACCCTGGATATTGTCTCACAGTTTACCTATCTTGGCTCAACCACCTCCAACAAATCTTCTCTCGATTTGGAGATAAAGAGAATCAGAAAAGTTTCAAAAGCTTTCCGTTCGAGTGTGGGAGAACCTTACCTCAACCCAATAGAAAACCTTTGGGACGGTTTGGAGTGCAGACTGAGTCAGGCTCTCTCGTCCAACATCAGTGACCTCACAAAATGCACTTCTGAAAGAATGGTCAAAAATTCCCATAAACACACTCCTAAACGTTACGTTAACTTGCCGAGAAGATTTGAAACCGTTGTAGCTCTAAAGGGTGGCCCAACATCATATCAGAACCTATGGATTAAGAATGGGATGTCGCTTAATTTCATACAAGTGAAGGCAGATGAGTGAATACTTTTAGGAATTTAGTGTAGCTACTGAATCTATACCAAAATCATAAACTCTCATATCTCACCGTCATAATGCTTTCCAATAAATGACAACTAATTTCATCCTTACTCAAACCCGAAACCATACTTATATTATTGGAAATCTCTCTATGCCTTCTTAACACCACTATCCTGTCCATCATAGGTAAGCAAACAGCTCTTAAAACAGAATACCAATGAAAGTATATGCTTATTTTTAAATGAAAAGACGTTTCATAACAAAGCCATCAATAAATCATTAAATAGAAGTGCATTAAAAAAAGGTTGCAGCTCAGCATACTAATGGGGACACATTAAAATGCCATCGAGTGCAGCAATGGCAGTTTTGTCATCATGGAGTGAGAGGGATTATTGGAAAGCTGCACTGTTGGTGACAGGGTAATTAAAGTAAAGAAGGGCATGTTGGACTACACTGTGTTGGTGCTGTAATAAAAAGTGTGGTCATGTTGTGTAAGGGGAAGACAACATTACATGGCCGTTCTTCCTCCAGTACATGACTTGATGATGGTGGGAAAGAGCTCCATTTAACACTTCAGACCAAGTGTCAAACCTTACTCTGGGGTTACTTTTGAGGTTCATCGCATATGATTGCATCACTTTCAACTTCAGTAAAGCATTCAGTGAGCCACTAAGCCGAGTGTACATAAGCTAGTCTACTCGAAGATGCCACGCCTATGAGAACATTTTGTGCTTAGATATGGAGTTCAGTCAGAAAAACATGGCCGTAACTTCAAGAGGACAATTGAACCCAAACCAGTAAAATAGCCGTACTTAGGATGATTTCCTGGAAATCACATCATTACATTGTCAAACGCACGAGCCCATATTTATTGAGAGCTCCGTATATTACAATCCGACTATAATATTCCTCTTCACTTAGCTGTCAGCAAAGATAGCAATTCAAGGATATATTCATGTTAATATGTCCCATTATATTGATCCATGTTGACATGGATATGTCCTATAATTGCTTTTGTTCATCAGCATCTTTCATCTTATCCCTTATTAGGATCATGAACAGGCTGGAGCCCATCCTAACCAACTCTAGACAAAGGCAGTGTATACCCTTAACAGCTCAACAGACCACATGAGGGTGAAACAGACACAGCCATTCACACTTGCATTTCCATCTGAGGCAATTGAGAATACAGGTATACCTCAGCTTAATTCGTTTCAAGTTAAGTCATTCTCTGTTATATGTCGGTTTTCAAAAAGTATAGAAAAATAAAAAATAAAATAAAAATAAAGTTTAATAAATAAAGTTGAATAAAATGGATCTTATTTGTTATGGTCTGTGCTGGCTGATGGCGTTAACTCTCTCTATTCATTGCAAGTGCTGGCAGGGGCGTGACTGCTATCTGCAGGAGAGGTCCAGAGAGCGCAGCCGTTTACATTCAGCAATCAGCGAGCTATAAATAGGAGCGCCGCGCTTCCCTCCGACGTCAGAAGATTGTTCTTCCCAGTGATTCCGTTTCCCTGCTATCTCTCTGACTCCTGGTATCCTGCTTCATGCTCGACCAGTTTCCATGGATTAATTATTTCCAGTGATTTAGATTTTCGAAAGTGCAAAATAAAATCGTTGAATCTTCTTACATTGTCTCCTGCATCTTTGGGTCCAACGCACATGCTCTAGGCACAACATTATTAACCATACTGAAAATTGCATTCATGAATAAAGTACAGAACTAGGAATGCTTATTTTCTGTTTAGTCTAGACAAGTACTTGTAGCTTAGCCTAGGCTAGCATAGAGACAAGCTAATTCGATTTAAGTCGTTTTTTGACTCAAGTCGTCTCTCCTGGAACCAATTAATGGCGTTGGGTGAGGTATACCTGTATACAATTTGCCTAAGGTAAGATAATGTAGGCTTTTTACACCCGAGCCTAGTGGCTCATCAGGCCAGTGTTTATCTTCAGGTTCCATAGCGTGAAGCTACCAGGAGTTCAACTCAGCCTGGATGGGACGCTCATCCATCGCAGGTTACCTTCCCAGCATATTTTTATTTTCACCCATTTATACTGCTGGATGGATGGAGGCACACTTGTGGTCAAGACCTTTTGCCTAATATGTATATTTTTGGACTGATCAAGGAAATCAGATCATCCAGATTAATACATGCGGAAAACAATCTTCCACACAGAGACATTCTTCCTGGGCAAGGGACTCGATCCCAGAACCTTCTGACTGAGGCGAAAATGCTCATCACTACACCAACATGCCACCTGTTTCAAGCATATTCATGATGAAAATCTCTCATATTTCCACATCCCAAATGTGTTTTACTGGCAGAAGCGATAACCAGGAAGCCCTGAACCCATCGTAAACTTCATGGCTTGGGATGCATTTTGTGTTGCATTATCATGATGGAATTACCCATTATAAGATTGGTAAATTATGGCCATAAAGGGATGTACAAGCTCAGCAACAATGCTCTGAAAGGCACTGGCATTTAAACAATGCAATTATGTTTAATGAGCTCAATGTTGGCCAAGAAAACAATATTACACCATTACACTCCCATCAAAAGCCTGAATGGTGGAATCAAGAAAGGCTTAAGCCATGGATGCGTGCTGGTAATACGCATTATGATCCTGCTATCTGCATCAAAACTTTGGACAGTACATTATTAAAAGCCCATAACAACTCAAACCTAAAAATACCCTGCAAATCCAACTAACAATGCATGCAGCCCTAATCACTTTCACTCACTGCATGGTGAAAAACCAAGTCTCTTCAACAAAGCTATTCTGAAGTACATTATACTGAAAATGCACAGCAAGTGACCTCGTATTATTGATAATACCCATTGTAAGGTCGGTCCTATTCAACATCATGTTTAATTGATAGTTTATCCACATTATGCTCGCTAGTATCTCAAACGTTTTTTCAAGGGTGAATATCAATAGCTCAAGGATCAAATTGTCCACCATTCATAAGGTTTTCCACTATTTCAGCTAATCTGAAGTCTGCATTCATGCTGCTTGCTCCGCCTTCAATACAAGATTTTAAGCAACACTGAAATGTTTGCGAGTTTCAGTTCAACTTCAACATTTAGTTTCCATTCAAGATCATAAACCTTTCGAAGGACAAGAAATTTTATTTAGTTGTACAATATACTAGATATACGAATTCTCATGTATGAATGGCCATAAGCTGATCAACCATAAAACTGGCTGTAAGCCAAATCAGATGTTCATTTTAATGCTCATGTTCCAATACAATGAGCTTTCTACAGTCGTAGCGGCCAAGTTCAAAGAATCGGGATGAGGAGTGCAGTACTTTGTACAATCAAAAAAGGCAGTGGCCTTTTTGTTGTAGAGTTTGAAATGTTCTCCCTGTGCTGTGTGTGGGTTTTCTCTGGGTGCTTCAATATCCTCTGACAGTTCAAACACATGCACACAAGGCCAAGTGGCCAGTGTAAATTGCCAATGTGTGTGAATGTGAACAGTTGTTTGACTGTATATTAATCCTACAGTAGGCTATACAAATGCTTCCAGCCCAAGCCAGCAAGGATTGGATCCAGTTTTCCCCAGGACCCTAATAGGATAAATAGTACAGATGTGTGGGCACTTAACACACACAGAAATTAACATGGACAGCTTATATTAAAAGTAGCAGAGAGGGTAGCAGTGAGGGATGATTGCATGCCCTCTGCAGGCAAAGAAGAATTAGGTAGCAAAAGCAGGCATCAAAGTTTCGGCTATGTGCAATCACTGGCATTATTTATTTACCTTTTTGCGTGTGTCCTTGCAGACAGAGACAAGCCAGTGACCAGAGAGAGCTGGCTGCAGTTGTGTGCCCATGTGTGAAGAGAACAGGTCTTTGCAATGTGTCGGCCAAGATAGGCTTCAGCCTCCGCGCAAATAATATATGATTAAGTGGTTCAGCAAATGAGTGAGTGTGTAAGTAAATGAAATGTCTATCTTTGAGTCTTCAGTATCCCATACCTGGAAATGGTAACAATGATCAAACACAAATGTACACACAATTTGGGGGCAAGAAAAAAAAAAAGTGTGTATGTGTGTGTGTTTGTGGGTAGCACGGCTCTGATCGTTTTGCAAGGAGCAATGCTGACTGCTGCAGGCTCATGTTGACTCTGACTTCATTATTTCAATTTGTATACCGGGGCCTTGAAAGTTTACACCTTGGATTTCTTTATTTTAGTAGGAATTGAAGCATTATGCTCTTTATGATGTTGAAATCAGACGTGTGGCCTTGTTCCGTGTACTAGACATCATTGTGCGCACTTCGGGTCATCTCAGTCGTATAAACAAGAAACTCCGCACTCCTAGTTGATGGCCTGGCAGTCAAAATGCTAAAAAATTTTAGTTATAATAAATCAACAAAGTGAAGTAATACAAGCAATGGTACATACAGAGCACAGCTATGCCCTGTGGTATTTTAATGTAGGAAAGTGTTCGTAAATTTTGCAGAAGAATCACTGACTCTTAAACAATAATATGCAATCCATTTTTTGTCTGCGGATAGTCAGAGTAAATGCTCCAGGCAGAAAAGTCAGATGAAGCCCCAGGTTAATGATACAGAAAAACTGCTGACTCCCAGTGAACACGGCTCAAAGTCAGGCCATTACTAAGAACCAGCACAGTCTCCTACAAACTCAGTTCATACACACCTGGTGCCTCGTCTACATTGACAGGAAGAAAGGGTTTCTTTAAGCTTACTGCATTGAAAAACTATATATACACACACCTATTTTCCAAAGTTACAGGTAAACATTCATTCTTTTTCTGAAGCACTTAATCCTCAATTAGGATAGTGGGAAAGCTGGCGCCCATCTCAGCGGACTCTGGGCAAGGGTGGGGTACATCCTAGACAGCTTGCCAGGCGATCGCAGGGTCACTTACACTCCTACTCACAACTAGGAGCGATTTGGAACAGCCAATTAACCTACTCTGCATGTTTTGGGACTGTGGGAAGAAACCAGAGTACCAGGAGGAAACCCACACAAGCGTGAAACTCCACATAGAAAGACCAGAGTTGGGAATCAAACCCAGGACTGTCTTGCTGTGCGGCAGACGCGCTGCCGACAGGTTTAAAAAAAAAAAAAAGAAAAAAAAAAACTGCTTAAGGAACAAAATAATTTACTTTAAAATTTAAGACATCCTGGATATACTTGTGTGTATGAAGCACTGAAAGGCCTTCTGAGATTTATTTCATCAGGTGCATATGTCATACATCACGCGTAATCATGAACATATGAGTCCACAACATCGGGCACAGGAAAAATCCTGACCGTATCATTGACGGCATTAAAATGTTCAAAATCTAATACTTTTTCCATGATATTTCTTTATTTTCTTTATTGTCCCCAGATTGCTTTATCCTTTATTAGGGTTGAGGGTAGACTGAAGCCCATTCCTGCCGATTCCCAGCAAAGGGAACCCTAAACAGCTCGCCAAAGGTTTGCATTGCAACATAGAGATACAACCATTCATACTCACACTCAGACCGAGGAACAATTTGGAACATTACTTAGCCTTATACGTTTGCTTTTGACCTATAGAAAGAAACCTGATTACCTGGACAAAATCCACACAAACATGTTATTACTGACTATAAAATCTGTCCATGTTTTTGCTATTTTCAGCACGAAGTCACTTATCTCACTCATATGCAATTACCATTGCTGAATTAGGTTCCAATTCTTGGCCATGTACCTCATGAGCATCACCGAGATAAAAACAGTACAGACCACTGGACTGGTCAAATAAAGCCATCAGCATCCTGATTTATGCATTTGGTTGGAATTGGTTCTCCATCAAAGAGTCTCAATCTTTCTAAAAGTCCTTTTTAAGTAGCCAGTAATTTAAATAATTGAAGTTGTGTTAAACAGCGATTTAATGGCTCAGATTCATCTTTATCTATTTACCCAGGTAATGTTTTCTTATCATTGTTTAGCCTGATCTTACATTTCATCTGCATTATCCAATTAAAGTGCTTTATCTTCTAGTTAAGGCGACTCCCAAACAGCTTGTTACTCGCATCCTATTGCACCCTAAATAGGATTAAAGATAATTCAACTCAAAGCTATATGTAGGAACATTACACATTAATATAGCCTGACATTTGAGTTTCATAACCAGAAAATGCACAACTTCGTGAATTTTGTTAAATGCCATCTGCAAACATTGCACTGAAAAGCCTCAGTATTTTTCATAAAAATCACAATATTGGCATCCTAATCTCATAAAAGCCCTTTGAAATACGCGAGAACCAGCCAAACCACATTCACTTCCCAAAAATATCACTGTTAGTTGAAAATGTATTTCAGTCCATGCCACACACACACACACACACACACACACACCCCTGCGTTTACATTTACTTGCGAGCCAAGGCAAACTGCACTGTTTGGTTGAGACGAGACATAAATTGCCCGTTAGTGTGAACAGCATGTGAATGCATGTGTGCATGGTGCCCTCTGATAAAGTACTCCCATACAGGGTGTACTCCCATCTCAAATGAGGGAATAAATCAGGGACAAGCTTTAGATCCACAAGGACCCGAACATGCATTAAGTGCTTCCTGAAGCTGCCTAAATAAGCAAATGAATGCAATCTTCATTCTGAAAGTTTTTTGTTCAATTGACATCCATGAATTGTACACTAGGAAATAAATACAGTACTCTTCGCAAATTACCGGTCAAAAATACAGTTTTTGGTGTGATGCTAACTGACAGCCATGCCACTCTGCACATAACAATAAAGCAGAACAGGGAGAAGAGGCAAATACAGAGAGTCAGATAGTCACTCAATCCCATAATCCTTAGATGGGGCCAGTTGAGCGCTGGAGAAGGGAAGCAGACTGAATTGTGCACTCTACCAGGCAATACAGTTTACCCTCTATTCCTCCCAGGAGTGCAATCATATCTATATTCTGATAAGGATGAACACACCGACACAGAAGCTGCACAATACCGTTTGGTATATGGGTGAAACCGACAAGACGACAGTCACTGAGAAGACGACCTGACTACAGGTCATTATAAGTCTGAGATGCAAATTTCACAATCGTGACAAATTCGGTTTCCTTCATCTGACATGGCATATTGTGAAGATTTTTACATTCTGGTTTCATGTTGTCTGTTGAAGAGAAAACCTTTATGGTGCAGCTGTTCTCTGGGATGTTTTCTCTCCTGGGAGCTGAATTATTGATTATGCCAGAAGTCCGCCTGCCCAGCACATATATAATTGAAGTTAGTCTTCCCAGCTTGCATGGAGGAAGCAGGAGAATTACTGTAGTCACAAAGCACTTCAAACTGCACATGGACAGTATGGATTTTGCAATTGTGGGTTACGCTTAGATGTCTGGTACGTATTGACAGGAGGAAAGACGAAGGGCATCAGACAAAGGATCAGCATCAGGGGATCCTCACAAAATAATGGGAATTTGTGTTAAAGTGATACTACGGTGGTTTTCAGTCCAAACTATACATACCAGAAATCTATAAAGTGAGTGAACATTCATTCATTCATTTTTTGAACCTCTTATTCCTAATTACAGTTGCAGGAAGACAGGCGCCCATCTCAGCTATCTCTGGGTGAGAGCAGACAATTTGCCAGGCCAACACAGGGCAGAAATATGCTGACGACTATGCAGCCTCCACTTGACGAAAATCAGTAATGGTTCTTTTACATGCCTCTCTCACCACAGGGAGAAACATGGCTGGCCTATGATAACCCACTTAGCTGCACTGGGGGGGGGGGGGGGGTGAATATGAACACCCAGGTATCTTTATTGATAAAAGAAACAATAACTCCAACCATTTTTATAATGGAAATCAAAATGTAGCTTGAGGTCTTCGTTATGTGAGATTCATAAATTAAAGGCATTCAGTCAAATGGTCAAAAAAATTCTGCTGAACTCAAATGAAAATAATTAGTGTTTATCGAAGACTTGGGGACATGACACATTCACATCAACAATATATTTTTATTTAAAAAAGACGCACACCATAGTCCTTAACGATATGCAGAAGTGGGGCCTGACCTTTGATGGATGGGTGTACAGCAGGACCTATGGGCAGCTGAGTGGGCAAGTCCATTCTAGTAAGTGAAAGCTGTAGGAGACTAGGGCATGGCTTATTCCGTTCAATATTTTTAAAAGTAAACTTGTAAAATACTCATAAGGAGAGACCTACCACCCTGCGAAAGAAGCTCATTTCAGCCGCTTATAACTGCAATCTTGTTCTTCGGTCTCTACCCGAAGCTCGTTACCAAAAGGTGAGGGATGGAACAAATTTGACTGGTAAATTGAGAGCTTTGCCATGCACCTCAGCTCCCACTTCACTGCGATGAACCGGTACAAGCTTCACTTCACAGCAGAGGCTGCACCGAGCCGCCTGTCGATCACCCACTCCATCATTCCTTCACCCATGAACAAGACGCCAAGATACTTAAACTCCTCCACTTGGGGGAGGACTTCATTCCAGACCCACAGGGTGCATTCCACCCTTTTCCTACTGAGGACCATGGCCTCAGACTTGGTGGTGCTGATTCTCCTCCTAGCCACATCGCACTCGGCTGTGAATCACTCCAATGAGAGCTGGAGGGTCTGGCTTGTTGAAGCCAAAAAGGATATCTGAAAAAGCAGAGATGAGATCCCATGACCACCAAGCCAAAACCTCTCAACACCTTGGTTGTGTCAAGAAATTCTGTCCATAAAATGTATGTACAGAACCGATGACAAAGGACAGGTGGACTCGAGGAAACAAATTCGACCCGTTCCCAATGCAGACTTTGATGCATAGCAATGGGCCCAGCACACAATCCTCCTGGAAGACAACCCAAGATTGCCTGAGGGGCACATTCGAAAGCCTTCTCTAAATCCACAAAACACATGTGGACAGGTTGGACAAACTCCCATGCCCCCTCCAGGATCCTGTAGACAATATAGAGTTGGTCGAGAGTGCTCCGGTTGGGATGAAAACTACGTTGTTCCTCCTGAATCCAAGGTTCAACTATCGGTATGATCCTCTTCCCCAGTACTCCTGTATATAATAGACTTTCCCCAGGTAGGCAGGGGAGTGTCATTCTAAGATAATTGGAAGACAGCCAGGTCCTCACTTTAAACAGCTGCAGAAAAGTGTCAACTAATACAGTCCTACAACATTCCAAGTCCCCAAGATATTCATGGCGGATCTTGTCCACCCCTGGAGCCTGACCACCGAGGAGCTTTTTGACTAACTCGAAGACCTCAGCTCAAGCAATGGGTGGACCGCCACCCAAATCCACAGGGTCTTCCTCCTCCATGGAGGGCATGTTGGTGAGATTGAGGAGGTCCATGAAGTATTCCTTCCACCGCCTGACAACATCCTCAATTGAGGTTAGCAGGTCCCCATTTCAACTGTAAACAGTACTTGTGGAGAATTGCTTCATCAGATGGTGGTCCAGAACCTTTTCAACGCCAACTGATGATCGCTTTCCAGGCCCTCACCAAACTCCTCCCACACCAGAGAATTTGTAATTGGTAACGCTCAGGCTGCAGCACATTTGGCCTGCCTTGGGAGTCCCATGAACCAAAAAAACAAACAAACAAACAAACAAAAAATACCAATAGGGCCTCCTTTTTCAGCAGGACTGCCTTCTCACTGCACCTGTCCACCACCAGGTTCCAGGTGACTACCACCTTCCTCCTTCGGGATTTGGTTGTAGCTCTGCCGGAGGTATGAGTTAAAGGCCCTTCTGACAGGAGACGCCGCCAAAATGTCCAGGAGACCCTAATTGTTGAACTGCTTCATTCTAAAATTAGTGTCACAGGACAGCTGAGCTAATTTTCACCAACACTGGGCAAAGGTGGGGTACACCCTGAACAACTTTCTAGAACATAACAAGACAACATATACACACAACCATTCACACTCACACCTCAGGGCAATGTGAAAAAGCTAACTATCCTAATATGCATGTTAGAATGTGGGATGAAACCAGAGGACCCAAAGAAAACCCACACAAGCATGGAGAGAATTTGTAAACACACAAACCACCAATCCCCATGACCTTCTTGCTGAGGGGCAAACATGCTAACCACTGCACCACCTTTCTGAGTTTGGGCAATTACATAATGATTAAATCAAATAACTTAATATTCATATCTGATGACCTCTTCAAGTTAGCATGATGGTACACTATTGCTGAACACATAAGCAGAGACCTCACACCTTCAGGGTTTGATTCTGAGCTCAGGTTACTTTCTGTATTTCGCATTTCCATACGAGTTGCCATGGGTAATCCAATTTGCTTACATCTCCCAAAAAAAAAAAAAGTCAACAAACATTTTAAGAGATGAATTAGCTACAGTAAATTCCCCTGGTGTCAATGAGTATGTGATGAATTCCTTGGCACAGAATGACCGTGAACGTACTCTGCATTTTAAGGCCCGAGTACTGTATATAGTCACGGTAAAAATGCGGTATTTTTGTTTAAACCTTAAGTGGATGTGGCCATCTTTCTTCTTTATCATCATTTTTATTTCCTCTGACACAAAATCAAGTTTGAGTTAAGGTATTGAAACCACCAGCATTTATCGGTCACGTTGTCTGTGAACAAAGTCCTGCCCACACCCATGCAAGGACTTTCACCACACTTTGTGCGGACACTATCAAGTCCCAGGTGATTCGCATGATTGATTTAGCATTGTTTTTTTTGTTTTTTTATGTCGGATGCCCCTCCTGACACAACCCTTTATCAAGGGACAGAAACACGCTAATGGCTATGCAGCTCCTCTTTACGAAAGTCAGCAATGATTCTTTTACAGCCTCTCACCATAGATAGTGAGAGACATGGCCGGCCTTTGATAACCCAGTTACTGTAGTGCACTGGGGGGACAGTGACAACCTTGTGGAGAATAGGACTCGAACCCCCAACCTCAAGATCAGCAATCCAGCACCTTTTACTACCACTGCCTCCACCACTGCCCACCACTGGCAGACATGCAGTTACTATGGTACACTAATAGTGAATTGTATGCTAAAGATCATGTTCGCTGGATTTTCAGTGCTTATACAAGTACTTTCAAATCAGGTGTGGACAGACATGCAATTAATAAGAATCCATGCATGGACCTTCAAAAAGGATGATTATTTTTCACCTTGAGTGACCCTGAAAGGTAAAACCCGAGCTTTCTTGTAAATCCTTCAAACAATTCACTAATTTATCTACGCTGTGTGGCGGAGGCAAACAACGGAAAGCAAACAATCCCAAAACTGTCAGCACCATCCATAAATCCTGGCTGTGTTCCTTCACCTCACCTACATCACTCAAATTCCTAAAGATGTGCATTGAACTGGTTTCTAATTCTGCCCCACCTCCATCTGCCTGTGATATTTTCTAGCACATTTAGTTAGTTCAATTTAAAAAAACAAAAAACAAGCAGGCCGACTTATCCACTCAGAGTCTGACCAGGTATTTAAGAATGAATAAATGTATGCGGACCTTCACTTAAAACTCCATTCATGCATCTCACATACACATCTCTAGCCTCAAATAAATGTTCTGTGAATGCCTCACTCATCAGTCAAACCATTTAATCCTACTAGGGTCATGGAGAGGCAGGAACCTATCTCAAATAACACCGGATGAAGATGGGGTACACCCTGAACAGAATGCCAGATCACCACAAGGTTGCACATTGCCATTCATACTCACAGCTAGGGGACCTTTAGAACAGCTGATTAGCCTAACATGCATGTCCTTGAGCGGTGAGAGGAAACTGAAATACTGACAGCGGAGGAAGAACATGTGAACTTCACATAGAAACACCCGAGCCTCGAACCTAGGACCTTTTTGATGCAAGGTAGACGTGCTAACCACTACACCCCAGTGCCACCCTACTCTGTGAATCAATCTGGGGAAATGCTAAACATGGCAACCTTGTGAGAGGTACACAATATCGCTACCCTGTTGATTTATTTATTTATTTATTTTGTGGGTTAAAAAAAAAAAAAAAATCTAAAGAAATGTGGTTTTCTGGTTAAGAAAGCTAACAGTGATCTTTCCTCCAGTGTACTCTGAACATGTCTTGCTTCTTTCCTGGAAACCTCTTGGCAATTCAACAATAAGACATAAGAGTCCATTAAAACCAAGTTGAAATTTGGTGAATTTTCCTTTATGTTGCACAAAAATTATTGAGCTGAATTAACTGAAATGCGAATTCAATTCCATCCGACTGAATGGCGTAATACTGACAGTTTGTTTTTGTTCATCCAAAATAAAATCGAACTTTGAGCAATCACCCAAACTGAGGATTGAACCCTGCATCAGCAACATTACCACTTATCTATTATATCATATCCCTTAATCGGGTTAATTTTAAACTAGTTAGAGGCTCTCGTGCCAACACCCTCATGAGATTTCATAACATAATTGGTTTACCTTAATACTATATGAATTGATCACACTCACTCAACGTAATTGAATCGCAATCTAGAAAGCCATTTATATAACATTTAGTGCAAGACATCAAATTACGTTTTAATGAGAAACATTTTTATGCGCACTACATGTAATATATTGCATGAACAATCATATTTGTTTTTGCATTTTCATTATACAGACAAACATATAGTAATCAGTGGCTAGAGATTCAGCTGGAAAACATATGGCTGAAACCTGGAGAAACACTTGAGTCATTGTTCATATTCCATCAGAGAAGCAAAAGAGGTAATATGATTCTGCCCTGTGTAATCAGTGGCAATCCTAAAGAGGAAAAATGTGTGTGGAAGGGATCTACCACTTACAGTTCTCCACTGAACGTAACTGGAAGGATTTTTTTAATTTATTTATTTATCTTTTTGGAAGGAACAGCGGGTTTCAAGGAATGGTCGGTTTTCTATTGACGCTGCCATTATCCAGTTTTCCTAAAGGTGCCTGAGCTGAATTACTGTACTTATTTTCCACATATAAAGGAGCAAAGGAAGTTGTTCAGCCCCTGTGTAATCCACAGTTATGTTGTTATGCAAACAGATGACAACCTTACTGTACTACCACAGTGCCCTCTGCTGGTCAAGGAAGCTTGAAGCATGCGTGCAGAATGAAGCACATTTTTCTAAGCGTTTGCTAGGAAAACCAGTGATTCATGAGTGTTTAAAAGGAGAAATCAATACACATGCAGCCGGTGTGTCACATTTTGGAAACATAAGCGGTCTCTGGAAACCAACAGCCTCTCGCAAGAAAGGGCTTTAGATGTTAATCATCAGGAGCATGGGTAGATTGGACCTCAGACACACAGCTCCTGCAGAAGTGTCACTCACAGCAGATGGATTACATTACAGATGAATTGGAATTTCACACTAATGTGCAAAATCAGCATCATGAACATACTGGTGATTATTTTAAACAGAAAATTAAAGTAGCACATGCAAACCCTTCACAAGATGTGTGAACTGAATAATTTCAATCCCCATTAGTTCGCCTGAACCGCCATCATAGAAAAACAAGCTCGTATTACTGTGAGGTTTGGTAATTAACTTCCATCCACCAACTCTAATATGTCTCACAAACATTTGTTTTGTCATAGGCTTCCTTGCTTCGAGGCAGGCCAGAGGGAAAGCACTGCTTTAATACTATCTCTTTTTCTCGCCTAATCACTCTTTCTGTTGGGAGTCTTTCTGCAAGGCGTATATTAAAACACATCCATCATGGCTGACAGCTCTTTTGCAATCTCACGCAGACGTCCCCCCGCTGCCACGGTTACTCGTAGCAGAAGTGCTGCTGTGTTCTGATTTCAGCTCACAGCCTACAAGTACACAGCTGAAGACATGCAGCAAATAGGCACATGTAGCTCTAACTGGACATGACTTCAATCTCGGATCATGAATCCGGTCTCATGTGAATACCCCAGTTTTGTACCTAATGTCAGGAATAACAAAATCTTACCCGGAAAACTTTCCGGGATTCTAGTCCCTCGGCGGCACCATACGGACTACTGAACATGAACGACAGTAATAAACCATAAACTCGCTCACTCGCATGCCGAACCACTTAATACTACTACACTTTGGAACAGCCAGTAAGCCTAACGTGCATATCTTCAGACTGTGGAAGGAAACCGGAGTACCTGGATGAAACCCATTCGAGCATGGGGAGGAAGACTGTGCTTCTTTCCTGTTAATAATTAACAAGCTATTGTATAAATGTGCTACAAAAACATACTGTCTAAGAGTAGATTTCGAGAAGTCAGCATGTGTCACGTGATCTTGCCAAAGAGCAAACAGCCAATCAGCACTGTGATCCATATTAGCTACTCAGGATCACGATGCATAAACATAACCAGGCAGATAGACAGACAAATGTACATGCCAATGCAAAATCGTGTTTAATGTCTTAAGTATGGCACCCTGAAGGCCACACGGAGGCTTCTCAATAAAATTCTTATGGAGGACTTCACCCCATCAGTGATCATATACAGAGATCCCTCACTTTCCGCGGTTAATTGGGACCGAGATCCCCACGCGATCACTGAATACCGCGAAGTAGAATCACCCCCCCCCCCAACTGATGTATACGTGCATGCATATGTGTATATAATATCAATGAATACATATTTAATGCTATATATGCTTATAATAACAATTGAACATTCAAAAATAATGAATAAGATGTAAATAAAATATAAATAAACACATACAGATGCGAGTGCACACACTCAGATGCGCGCCTCACAACAATGTAAGTCGTTTTGATGAGGGGTTTTGGGTTGTTTTTTGTTTGCTCACGGAGGTTTTTTGTTGGGGTTTTTTTTTGCATAATTGGCCTTATTTTTGTGGCATTTTCATTAACTTTCCTCCTATTCTTCCTTAATTTCCTTACTTTTTAATTCAATGGATATTTATAAATAAATTAATTAATTAATTAATTTAAAAACGTGATGCACTGAAGCCACATGAGTTGAAGCACGAAGTAGCGAGGGATCCCTGTTCACGTATCTTAATCCAGATTATGTCCCAGACATCATTCAAGTTCTTCCAGAAGTAATAATGCTCAATAAACAAATTGAGATTAATCAGTGCTTTGCTGGCTGTTTTCTAATCTACTTGCAGACGCGATGAGAAAGCACATTTCCACCTATCAGATTTGAGCTCGAAACAGTACACAAGTTTTACATACTGTCGCTCATGAGGCCATTTTCAGACTTAAAAAAAACCTGCTCTTTTTATTCCATTAAAAATCATCAAGCAGCATTTCATTGTATTCTCAAAGAATATAAACTTTTACTTTTCCAAACAGGCTGTACTCTGTTCTTCATTATTTAATGATCCATATATCATCTATTAAACATTAAAAATGATGACAGGAGCAGAATGGGCTCCATCTTTAGTTTGGTTATGTGTAATAGTCATTAAAAATGTATGAATGTCGTTTTCCAGGATTTATTTTACTGGATCTCACGGAGCTGTTGCTGTCTGCAGGAGAACTGCTGGAATCGTGAACGTCTGTCTTCACTGTTTTAGTCCCTAAGTACTCTTTTTTTTTTTTTTTTTTTTTTCTCTTTGCGCTTTTTTGTTTTAAGTACTGGATTCAAGTCATCCTTTAATATTTAAGAAACTTCCTGAAGGGGCGGTATGGTGGCATAGTGGGTAGCACGTCTGACTCACAGCAAGAAGGTCCTGGGTTCAATTCCCAGCTTGGACGTATTTAATTTATTTATTGCCTCAACTTTTAGAAATGGGTTGAGGTTAGAATTAGAAGACAGGGATCCCTTAGTTTCCGCAGTTGACTGGGACCGAGATCCCCCTGCGACCATCGAATTTCGCAAAGTAGAATCACCCCCCTAGTGACGTATACGTACATGTATGTGTGTAGATAATATCAATAAATACATATTCAATGCTTATAGTAACAATTAAACATTAAAAAAATAATGCAAAATATGTAAACAAAATATAAAAACACACACGCGAGCAGATGCGCATGCACGCACTCAGATGTGTACCTCACAAAAATGTAAGTACAGACGCTCCCCGACTTGCGTTTTTAATCGGTTCCAGACGGCCAAACGCAAGTTGAAAGTGAACCCAAGTTGTTACAGTGACGTATGACGTACATACTGTACTATACATCCACAAATACCATTACCGTATAAAACACCCCTAAATCAATTATTATAAACATAATAACATTGTAAAATAATATAAAATATATCAACATTAATTTCAAATAAATTAAATTCAAGCAAAATAATTTAAAATAGATCAATTTTAATCAAATTCACTCATGAAATATCAAATGCCGTATCAAATATAACCTTTAACATTCTCTGTGATGCGATCTTTATGCTTGTAAACCGAAACTACAAACTGAAAGTAGTTTACTTGGTGTGCTTGACACAAAGTGCGGGTTATACGGACTTCCCATCTTTCAAGTGAGCAAGGGCGCCGTTGAACTTGTTTAGTACTCAGCCTGCACTGATGTGACTCACCAGCAGCGTGGCGAGTTCTCTTCTTTTTTGGATTCGGGTTTTCATTCATTTTACAACTCTCTTTGCTTAACTGAGTGTGCATAGTAGACTGCGCCGATCTGGCAGATAGTTAATCCATCTGTGTGTATGAGACTTGCACCCATGCTTATAGGCTTACTCTTCTGACCAACCATATTTGCTTAGGGTTACAAAAGTCCACAAAACAGTGTAAACATAAAGATCACAGAGACGACGTCTTAACACAAGGGTAACACACTATTTATATATTTTTATATATATATATATATATATATATATATATATATATATATATATATATATATATATATATATATATATATATATATATATATATATATAAATAAATATAAAAAACTGAACTGGGAAAAAGGAGGGGCACGTTCAGTCTGTCGTTTGTAAACAATGGACGCAGCGTCATTATGTCAGCGTACTACCTAGGTATGTCTAAACTCGAAATTTGACTTTTTTGGAAAAAAAAAAACCCATAAAATCGAAAAAATGTAAACCGGATGAACGCAAGTCGGGAAGCGTCTGTAGTTTTGATTGGAAGTTTTTGTTTTGTGTTTGTTTAGGGGCTTTATTTATTTATTTTTTGCATAATTGGCCTGGTTTTTGTGGCATTTTCGTTAACTTTCCCCTATTCTTCCTTAAATTCCTTATTTTTTAATTCGATGAATATTGTTAAAAAAAAAAAAAAAAAAAAAAATGCACTGAAGCTGCATGAATTGAAGCACAAAGGGTAGTCAAATTTCCTCCCACAGTCCAAAACCTAGCACATTAGATCAAATAGCTGCTATAAACTTTCCCCTGGTGAGAAAGTGAGTGTAACTGGTTGTTTAGATAAACAAATAGACCTCAAAAGTGTTTGGATGTTTATTAGGAAAATTATTTTGCTGAGTTCTAAATAGAAAAGGCTATTCATTAAATAGCTAAAGGAGTATCAGTGATGGCTCAGTGGATAGTCTGAATAATAATCAGTAGGTCAGTGATTTAAGAACCACTACTACCTACATAGTTGCTGCTGTTGGGCCCTCGAGCAAGGCCCTTAACCGTCAACTACTCAGTTGTATGAATGAGAAAGAGTCAGTCGAACTGGATAGGCGTGTCTAATTTCATATTTATTAACGTAAATAATGAGCTACAGTCTGACAACCTGGAGAGATTGCAGGTTTCTTACCTCATTAAAATGCACTTTACTTGGTTGTTCCTGATTTCGCTTGGTGGCCTGATGTGCTTCACTTTTCCATGTTCCTCCAAAAAATCGATGAAGGCTGTTGTCAAAGAATGTGACACGCAGCTGGTACCGATCCGATTTCATCTCCTCACCCTGGACACAATACAAACACACAGACTCAGCCATGACTACAATTTCCCGGGATTTACCAGTAAACGTGAGAGAGTGAGATGTAACAGCACCATCTTACAACACAAACCTGATCAAACACCTTTGAAGTGTTTAAACTGTTTCTTTAGTAACGAGATTTATAGCAGCCAGCCTGAGCCCAGACTAGTATCAGAAGTTGTTTAAAACGAGCATGCAGTGCCATGTTGTACAGACAAAGATATTCATGAGAGAAACTCTTGCACTTCAATTCTACGAGTACTGAGCTTTTAAATATATGTTTTGTTTCCTCTCACTCATCAAGGACGGCACTTAGCTTCAAGTCACGGTCCAGTTCCACTTACCTTCGATTATCATACCCGAGGTTACGGTTTACCATAACATTCACGGTGCAGTAGGGAATATTCTTTTGTTTTTAAATGGTCTCAAAATGGTAATGGTATATGACTGGAGTGAACTGAATAATTCCAAAATTTTTGGATTCACAGGGATCCCTCATTTTTCACAGTTAATGGGGACCAAGACACCCCCACCCCCACCGACCACTGATTTCCGCGATGTAGGATCGACCCCCCCTGACTGACATATGTACATGTATGTGTATATAATATCAATAAATACATATTCAACACTATAAATGCTTATAATAACAATTAAACATTCAAAAATAAATGCATAAGATGTAAATAAAATGTAAATACACACACACCACACACTCACACAGATGTGCACCTCACATAAAGATGTAAGTAATTTTGTCGGGGAGGTTTTTTTTTTTTTTTTTTTGTTGATTTAGGATTTTTTTGCATAATTGGATTTATAATTATGCGGCATTTTCCTTAACCTTTTCCCCATTTTTTATTTTTCGATGAATATTTTTGAAAAACCCACAACGCACTGAAGCCGCAGAAACTGAAGCACGACGCAGCGAGGATCCCTGTATACTCTGTAACCCCACCCTCATTTCAACCAAAGATACACAAAGTTCTGTCCCCAAAACGTATGACGGTCCAACGAGTGTTAACATGCGGACTACGGTTCGTGAGCGAGATCTTATTCCCTTGATGATTCTGTACAATTGGCCACTTACAAATAAATGTAAAGCATACCATTATTAACAGTCAAATATTTTATATTTTAGAGATTGTATGAAAATGCCAACTAAAAATTCCCCACAAAATTCCACACGACAGAAAGACTATAAACTGACAAATTAGTGATGAAGTGAAATGTGATTTGGAACTTGGTGGAGAAACCCTTGTTAGCAAGCAACATTGGTCAAACATTATACACATCTCTGAAGGGATTTTGGGCCAGTCCCTTTTATCTGTTGGGCTTTTTGCACCCGAGCCAAATGACTCATTAGGCCGGTGCTTATCCCTGGTGTGTTCAAGTTCAATGACTCCTGGATGGGATGCTAGTCCATCGGAGGTTTCCTTCCCAGTATATTTTTTACTGGTCCCCATTTACACTGCTGGGTGAACAGAGGCACACTTGTGGTTAAGACCTTGCCCAGAAGTCTTAGCACAGTGATGGCCTCACTGGGATTTGCAAACACAACCTCCCAATCATGAGCGCAGCACCCTAACCACTGCACCACCGGCCCCAGCAGTCCCTTTTATAGATGCTCTAAAATCTTTACAGTTTCAAGGCTGCAGCTTAGCAATTTGAATCATCTCACTCCACAGAATTTTTTACAGGATTAAAGTTTGGAGACTGGAAAGGCCACACTATGGCCTTGGCTTCATATGTTTTGGGTTTTAGTCATGCTGGAAAACCCATCGATGGATGAGGGAAGGAACTTCTCAGCCAGGATTTTACAGTGTATGGCTCCATCCATTATTCCTTCAATGCAGTGAAGTACACTTGGCAAAGAAACTTCCTAAAAACCTTTAATTTATTCTCTCTCTCTCTCTCTCTCTCTCTCTCTCGTTATATATAAACCTGAAATATAAATTATAGGCCATTCTTTGTATGTGGCAAAACTTAGAAAATCAGAGGAGGATCAATTTTTTAATTCTGACTGCATTTCAAGAAAACATCACAAAACCTATTCAGTATACATTACAAAGGCATGGGATATGGAAGAAGAGTGCCAGACTGGCTTGTCTGCAATCCTGGCCTTTCCCAAGTGAGAATGTGCACAGGAACTAAAAATGTAACAGTGACTCTACTTTTGTACACAAAAGACCTGTTTTTAGAAAGAATGGGACAAACCAACACTGGCAGGATCACTATTACTGTCTGGTCCCAAAATGCCTTTGTGTATTGTGAGAAAGAATGACCAATTAGTGAACCAATTCAACTTTATCAGGATGTGTTGAAGGCCTGCAATGAATTAATATGTACTTGTATGCAAATTGTGTGAGGCAGACCAGACAAAGCACGATTTTATATACACAGTGGTACCTCGCCTTACAAAATTAATCCATTCCAGAGCTTTTTTCATAACCTGCATCTTTTGTAAATTGAACCGCATTTTACATGTAAAACATGCGAGTCGTTCCAAGGCTCCCAACACTATCCATTAAAAACCAGGGGTGTCAAACTCGTGCCACAAAGGGCCATGTGGCTGCAGGTTTTTGTTTCAACCAAGCATCAGCACACCTGACTTGGCTCATTCAAACAACTGATAAAGAGTCTTCAGGCAGTTGATTGGTCAGTCTCTGGAAAGAGCACACAGATTAACCAATCAACTGCCTGAAGACTCTTAGTTGTTTGAATGAGCCAAGTCAGGTGTGCTGCTGCTTGTTGAAACAAAAACCTGCAGCCACATGGCCCTTTGTGGCACGAGTTTGACACCCCTGCCTTAAACCCTATAAAAATGATAAAAGCATACCTTTTAAGACCTCCTTCTGCTTCAATATCGTACCGATGGTAGACGGGTTTGGTCATATCCCTTTGTGATATCACTCGAGCCCATTTCTTCTCCTCAATCGCACCGGAAATCACACACACGTGTGTGTGTGTGTGTGTGTGTGTGTGTGTGTGTGTGTGTGTGTGTGTGTGCGCGCGCACACATGCATGTTGACCATGTCTTCTTAACAAGAGTTATAATCTTACAAATGTTTATGGAAGGTTAAAAGCCTGAGTCAAAAAATAAAGCATAAAGCAACAGTAACTTTCCTCTACACGAAAAGCATCAAGGTGGATTCAGCTCTATAATAGGCAATGGGAGGTAGATTCGTCATTCCTCCTAGGCAATGGGATCCCTGGCCAAAATGGCGTTAGGTGGACCTGTCCAAGATGGCGCTTGAGTGAAGGCGACATGAACAACAGCTCAGTTGTTAGCCAATGGGAGGTCAGCGGGGCAGGATGTTTGAACGTCATTGATGGGAGAGCAGCTAGTGCATTGTTTGAATGGTGCGTTTGTATTTTTAAGATGGCACTTTCATAACGTGAACTTGTTTCGTATCTTGAGACAAAAATTTTAGGAAAATGCTTTTCGTAACCTGAATTTTTCGTTTGGTGAGACTTTCATAACGTGAGGTACCACTGTATAGCTTTATCATCATCCTCCTCGGCTTAATCTGGGGTCAAGTCGCAGAGGCAGCACCCTCAGCAATGAGGTCCAGATGTCCCTCTCCATAGCCACTTCCTCCAGCTCTTCCAGGGGGGCACCAAGGCGTTCCCTGACTAGCAGAGACACATAATCCCTCCGTGTACTCGAGGTCAACCCCAGAGTCTCTTCCCAGTTGGACATGTCCAGAACATCACACCAGGGAGGCATTTGGGAACCATTCTAACCAGATGCCCGAGCCACTCCCCCCCTGGATGGCTGACCTTCTCACTCGATCTCGAAGGGAGAGCCATCCCCCTGGCAAAGGAAGCTCATTTCGGCCACTTGTATCCATGATCTTGTTCACTCGGTTAATACCCAAATCTCACGATCATAGTTGAGGTTTGGAATGTAGATTGACTGGTAAATTGAGAGCTTTGCTGCTCAGCTCCCTTTTCACCACGACGGACCAGTACAGGTTCCTCCACTTTACAGCAGAGGCTGCAGAGATCCACCAGTCGATCTTCCTCTACATCCTTCCTTCACACATGAGCAAGATCACGAGAGATTTGAACTCCTTAACTTGGGGCAGAACCTCTTTCCAAACCCAGAGGGTGCATTCCACCCTTTTCCGGCTGAGAACCATGGCCTTGGACTTGGAGGTGCTGATTCTCATCTCAACTCAGCTGCGAATCTCTCCAATAAGGGCTGGAGGTCCGGGATTGATGAAGCCAAACGGACAATTTCATCCACAAAACAGAGACGAGATCCGTTGGCTCCCAAACCAGAACCCTTCAACTGCGCCTAGAAATTCGGTCCATAAAAATTATGAACAGAATTGGTGACAAAGGACAGCCATGATGAACACCAACCATCACTGTATACAAATTTAACCTGTTGTTACAAATAAGTGCAAAGCTCTGGAACTGGTGAAACAGAGACCGAATGGCCCGTAGGAACAGGTCTCGTACGCCATACTTCCGAACCATGTCCCAAAAGATAGCTCGAGGGACATGGTCAGGTGCCTTCTCTAAATCCACAAAACGTGTGGATACATTGGGCAAACTCCCATGTCCTCTTCAGGATCCTGTGGAGCGTAAAGAGTTGATAGAGAGTGCCAAAGCCAGGACAAAAACCACACTGATCCAAACCTGAAACCGAGGTTCAACTATCAGTCGGGTTCTCCTCTCCAGTACCCCTGCATAGACTCTCCCGGGCAGGCTAAGGAGTGTGATTCGACGATAGTTGGAACACACGCTCTGGTACCCCTTTTTAACAAAAGGGACTACAACATCAGTTTGCCAATCAAGAGGTGTCAACCAAGACAGCCCAACATCATCCAGAGCCTGAGATATTCAGGGCAGATCTCATCCACTCATGAAGCCCGACCACCGAGGAGCTTTTTGACTACCTCAGCGACTTCAGCTCCAGTGATGGGTGGACCCCCCACCCAAACCTCCAGGGTCTTCCTCCTCAGCGGAGGTGGGATTGAGGAGGTCCTCGAATATTCCTTCCACTACAAATAGTATTTATGGAGAACTGCTCCACCTTCTGAGGCATCAGATGGTGGTCCCGAACCTTTTTGAAGCCAATCTGTAGTCACTTTCCAGGCTCTCACCAAACTCCTCCCATGCCCGAGATTTTACATTGGGGACAGCTCAGGCTCTAACATGTTTGGCCTGCTGGTACCTAAATGAGTCCCACAGGCAAATAATACCCGATAGGCCTGCTTTTTCTGCTGGACTGCTCCTTCACCGTAGGTGCCCACCACTATGTTTGGGGGTTACCACCACGACAGGCACCGATGACCTTCCGGCCACAGCAATGGAGGCACGAAACATGGCCATTCGGATTCCATGACACCCGCCTCCTTCGTATCGTAGTTGTAGCTCCGCCAGAGGTGGGAGTTAAAGGCACCTCTGACAGGAGAGTCTGACAAACGTTCCCAGGAGATCCTAACTACATGCTCGGGCCTGCCAGGTCTGTAGGGCGGCAAGGAAAAAACGCCAACAACAAACCACTATTCGGATTCAAAATGGAGAGGCCGTTCCTACTAATAACACCTTTCCAGTTCAGACTATCGTTGCCCACATGGATGTTGAAGTCTCTCAGACCAATGAGTGAGTCCATTTGAGGAAGCGTTCTCCCAACACACCCCTAAAGACTCCAAGAAGGGTGGGTAATCTGAACTGCCATTTGGTGCATAACCACAAACAACAGTCAGGATCCATTGCGCCACATGAAGGCGGATTTAGATTTTATTTATTGCCCATATTTCTACAACCAACATTTCTTTGGTTTCATAGCTCCTGATTCAAAATTCTAAAATATTGATAGATTATGTAACCATGAGCATCAGACGAAAAATTAAAAAATGATATATATACAATATATATATATATATATATATATATATATATATACACACACACACTATATATATATATATATATATATACACACACACACACACACTATATATATATATATATATATATATATATATATATATATATATATATATACACACACACACACACACACACACTATATATATATATCACACTATATATATACACACACAATATATATATACACACACTATATATATATACACACACTATATATATATACACACACTATATATATATACACACACACACACTATATACACACACACACACTATATACACACACACTATATACACACACACTATATACACACACACTATATACACACACACACACACACTATATACACACACACACACACACTATATACACACACACTATATACACACACACACACACAATATATATATATATATATATATATATATATATATATATATATATATATATACACACACAATAGAGTGATGGTGCTAATGTAGGAGTGGCTGAGTGTTCACCTGATGGAACTCAAGGCCCTCTATTCGTTTTAGCAGAAGTTGGAAAGCCTGGCTTGGTCCCTGTGCTAACCGGGATGTTTGGTTAGGAGGAGGAATCACTCGGTGTTCATGGAAAATGCCTTTCCACTCCGACATTTGGATCAAATGCGTTTTATCTTCTCCCTCCGACTGCAGCACAAAAACTTCAGGCATAAATAACAGTCATCAACATGGCATCCTTCTCCTACGTCCTGCCTCGTTCTTCTTCTTCCTGAAAACAGGAGTCAATAAAATCATAATGAGCGTTTATTTTTGTTTATTTTAATTCGAAAACAAACCTCAGAGCAATTAATCCATTGTCTAACCATGGCACGCTTTCAAATCTCTGCTTTTCAAAAACTATTCTGCTAATAATTAGCCGAAACTGCTAACTCGCTCCTCTCACTGTGCAGTCCGAGTTCATATAGTCTCCGCTTGGAAAGTTTTCTTCACGCTAAACTAGACTTCTATCTACTGTAAATCGATTAAAAATAAAAGCCCAATTAAAATCCTTTAATTTGGGGATGAAAATACCATAACTAGCTCTCAATCATGCCATTGCAGCCATGTTGTTTACCATTAGTGCTTAGCAGCTGTTGCCGAGGTGACCAGAAAAGAGTTTACTGATCTTCCTCGCTTGTATTTATAAAATCAGTCCAACGGAAGTAGTGCCGCCACCTTGTGTCGCGGGACTGCAATTACATTAAAGAGGATTTTCAGCTCAGGGTATTTTGGAGTGAGCTATGGTGGTGGACTGTCCCCCCAGTGCAGCTAACTGGGTTATCAAAGGCGGGCCATGTCTGTCACTGTCTATGGTGAGAGGTTCATGTAAAAGAACCATTGCTGACTTCCGTAAAGAGTAGGCTGCAAAGTTGTCAGCGTGTTTCTGTCCCTTGCTAAAAAGGGTTGTGACAGGAAGGGCATCCTACATAAAAACCTCTGCCAAATCAAACGTGCGAATCAGATGATTCGCTGTGGCGACTCCCGAGTAAAAAGGGAAAAAGCCGAAAGGAAGACAGACAGACTATGGTGGTGGACTGTAGTAGTTAGTACAGGCGCCTCACATCAGGAAGGTCTTGGGTTCAGTTCCCGGGGTTCAGATCCCTGGGTTCAATTCCCAGGGTCCAGTTCCCTGAGTTCAGCTCCCTGGGTTTAGTTCCTGAGTTTCAGTTCCCAGGGTTCGGTTCCTGGGGTTGCGTTCCTAGTGTTGCGTTCCCTAGGTTTAGGTCCCAGGTTTCAGTTCCCAGGGTTGCATTTCCAGGATTCAGTTCCCTGAGTTCAGTTCCCAGGGTTGAATGTTTCTCTCTCGGGTTTGCATATTCTCTGTGTGATGGCCTTGGTTTTCTCTGGATATCTTGGTTACCTCCCACGATCCCAGAATATTCACGTTACACTAACAGGCTGTTTCAAATTGACTTTGGTTGTGACTCTTCATGGTGTACGTTTGCCCTTTGGCATCTGAGAAAGTTACCAGCCTTGTAAAAGGTAGGTACGGTAAAGTCTGTTGGGTTTTTACCAAATTACACCCGAGCCTCGTGGCTCATCAGGCCGGTGCTTATCCCCGGTTTCTGTAGCATGAAGCGACCAGGAGTTCAACTCCTCCTGGATGGGACGCTAGTCCATCGCAGGTTACCTTCCAAGTATATTTTTACTGGTACCCATTTATACTGCCAGGTGAACAGAGGCACACTTGTGGTTGAGACCTTGCCCAGGGGTCTTAGCACAGTGAGGGTCTCAGTGGGATTCGAACTCACAACCTCTCGATCATGATAGCAGCACCCTAGCCACTATGCCACTGGCCCCCACACCAGCCTTGTACCCAAGTGGAATTAAGCAGTTTGGCAAATCCGCAGACGTTTTTAGTTGGACGTGCTACAACTCGATGAGTGGACTCCTCAGAGTTTACAGTATGCCGTCTTCTACACTTTCCAGTGTCGATTTTCAGGGTTGCCAAATCCTGTTCCTGGTGATCCACCTTTCTTCTTCTTCTTCTTCTTTTACTTTCGGCTGCTCCCTTCAGGGGTCGCCACAGCAAATCATCCGCCTCCACCTCACCCTGTCCTCCGCATCTTCTTTTCTGACTCCAACGACCTTCATGTCTTCCTTCACCACATCCATAAATCTCTTCTTCGGTCTTCCTCGAGGCCTTCTGCCTGGTAGTTCCAACCTCAGCATCCTACTGCCAATATACTCACTATCCCTCCTCTGTACATGTCCAAACCATCTCAATCTAGCCTCTCTGACTTTGTCTCCAAAACATCTAACATGTGCAGTCCCTCTGATGTACTCATTCCTAATCCTATCCATCCTCGTTACTCCCAGGGAGAACCTCAACATTTTCATCTCCGCTACCTCCAGCTCTGCCTCCTGCCTTTTCCTCAGCGCCACTGTTTCTAAGCCATACAACATCGCTGGCCTCACCACCATCTTGTACACTTTTCCCTTCATTCTTGCTGACACTCTCCTATCGCACATCACACCGGATACTTTTCTCCAACCATTCCAGCCTGCCTGCACACGCTTCTTCACCTCTTTTTCACACTCTCCATTGCTCTGGATTGTTGAGCCTAAGTACTTAAAATCCTCCACCTTCGTTATCTCTGCTCCCTGTAACATCACCGTTCCTCCTGGGTCTTTCTCATTCACACACATGTATTCTGATTTTCTGAGGCTAACCTTCATTCCTCTCCTTTCCAGGGCATACCTCCACCTCTCTAGATTTTCCTGCACTTGTTCTCTGCTCTCACTACAGATCACGATGTCATCTGCAAACATCATAGTCCATGGAGATTCTTGTCTCACCTCGTCTGTCAGCCTGTCCATCACCATAGCAAACAAGAAGGGGCTCAGAGCTGACCCTTGATGCAGTCCCACCTCCACCTTGAATTCGCCGGTCACACCGACAGCACACCTCACCACTGTCTTACATCTCTCATACATGTCCTGCACCACTCTAACATACTTCTCTGCCACTCCAGACTTCCTCATGCAATACCACAGTTCTTCTCTTGGCACCCTGTCATATGCTTTTTCCAGATCCACAAAGGCACAATGCAGCTCCCTCTGACCTTCTCTGTACTTCTCTATTAACATCCTCAAGGCAAACATTGCATCTGTGGTGCTCTTTCTTGGCATGAAACCAAACTGTTGTTCACAAATGCTGACCTCTGCCCTTAGTCTAGCTTCCACTATTCTTTCCCATAACTTCATCGTATGGCTCATCAACTTTATCCCTCTGTAGTTGCTGCAACTCTGCACGTCTCCCTTGTTCTTAAAAATGGGCACCAGCACACTTCTCCTCCACTCCTCCGGCATCTGCGCACTCTCTAGTACCTTGTTGAATGTTCTTGTCAGAAAATCTACTGCTACCTCTCCTAGACACTTCCATACCTCCACAGGTATATCATCAGGACCAACTGCCTTTCCATTCTTCATCCTCTTCAATGCCCTTCTCACTTCACCCTTACTGATCTTTGCTACATCCTGCTCCTCAATGGTTACCTCTTCTACTCTTTTTCTCTCTCATTTTCCTCATTCATCAGCTCTTCAAAGTACTCTTTCCATCTTCCCAGCACACTTCTGTCATTAGTCAATACAGTTCCCTCTCTGTCCTTTATCAATCTAACTTGCTGCACGTCCTTCCCATCTCTATTTCTCTGCTGTGCCAACCTGTATAGATCATTTTCTCCCTCTTTACGATCCAACCTATCATACAAGTCATCATACACCCTCTGTTTGGCCTTAGCCACCGCTACTTTCGCCTTACGCTGTGTCTCCCTGTACTCCTGTTTACTCTCTTCGGTCCTCTCAATGTCCCACTTCTTCTTGGCTAACCTTTTCCTTTGTACACACTCCTGCACTTCCTCATTCCACCACCAAGTCTCCTTATCTACTTTCCTTCCAGAGGACACACCAAGTACTCTCCTACCTGTGTCCCTGATCACATTTGCTGTGGTTGTCCAGTCATTTGGAAGCACTTCCTGGCCACCCAAAGCCTGTTTCAACTCCTCCTTGAAGGCAACACGACACTCTTCCTTATTCAGCTTCCACCACTTTGTCTTCTGCTCTGCCTTTGCCTTTTTCACCTTTCTCACCATCAGAGTCATCCTGCACACCACCATCCTATGCTGTTTGGCAACACTCTCACCCACGATGACTTTGCAGTCACTGACTTCCTTCAAATTACATCGCCTACACAAGATGTAGTCTACCTGTGTGCGCCTACCTCCGCTTTCATAAGTCACCCTATGCTCCTGTTTCTTCTCAAAGAAAGTATTCACCACAGCCATTTCCATCCTTTTTGCAAAATCTATCAACATCTGTCCTTCTGCGTTCCTGTCCTGGATACCAAACCTGCCCATCACTTCCTCGTCCCCTCTGTTGCCTGCCCCAACATGTCCATTGAAGTCTGCACCTATGACCACTCTTTCACCTTTGGGGGTACTCTGCATCACTTCATCTAAGTCACTCCAGAATCTCTCCTTCTCTTCTAGCTCACATCCTGCCTGTGGGGCATAAGCACTAACAACATTGAGCATTACACCTTCAATTTCTAACTTGAGATTCATCACTCTGTCTGACACTCTTTTCACTTTTAGAACATTCCTGACAAACTCCTCCTTCAAGATGACTCCAACTCCATTTCTCTTCCCATCCACACCGTGATAAAATAGCTTAAACCCTGCTCCTAAGCTTTTAGCTTTGCTACCTTTCCACCTGGTCTCCTGAACACACAGTATGTCCACCTTCCTCCTCTGCATCATGTCAACCAGCTCTCTACCTTTTCTGTGCATAGTTCCAATCCACCTTTCTAAAGATTGTAACTCAAACCCTAATGTGGCGGTGGGAATAATTAGGGTTGGAGTGAATGTCTGCGGAAAGGTAGATCACCAGGAACAGGATTGGGTGCCTCTGGTGTGTGCCTGGGTTGTGTGTGCCTGGGTCAGAGGTCAGATGTTAAAACATCTGGCACACCACTATTTGCATCTAGATGTCAACACACCTAGTAGTGGGCATTCCAGGTCATTTTTTTATTGAGAAACTCAGCATGGTGATTTTGCTACTATTCTAAATCCTATAATATGTAATTTAAAAAAATAATAATCATCAAACATTGGCGAAAATACTGCATGTCCACCTCAAATCAATCGGCTGTTATTGATTTACCACCTGACTTTTCTAAATGTCAACAGCAGTCTTGTAATTATAAAACATTCTTTTGACATTAAAAAATTCCCTAATGAACAAATATAAACATTATTACATGTGTTCTTAATTTTTTTTCCCCCGAGTTGTTAAAAAATGTTTTGTCGCTGTTGCATAATTAAATCGGACTTGAAATTGGTAAAGAAACAAGCGTGAATTATGATTGAGGAGTGAAATAACTGCAGCTCATTAATAAAATCAGATTTATGTTAGATAAATTAAAACAGGCCTTGCGATAGCCTGGCAAGCTGTCCAGGGTGTACCCCACCCGAGCACGGAGTTGGTGGTCATGGGTGCAAGCCTCCCAGGTGACCCTAATTAGGATTAACCGTTTGAATGATTGAATAAATTAAACTGATATTAACATAATTTTTAATCACCTTGTCCAATTATCTGTTCTTAATAAAATATATTTCAGCTCATAATCATGTATCATAATTTGAAGGGCTGTGGTGGTCTAGTGGATAGGGCGCAGGATCGCTGATCCGAAGGTTGGGGGTTTGAGTCCCCACAAGGTTGTCACTGCCTGCCCCCCCAGTGCAGCTAACTGGGTTATCAAAGGCGGGCCATGTCTCTCACTGTCTATGGTGAGAGGTTCATGTAAAAGAACCATTGCTGACTTTCGTAAAGAGGAGCTGCAAAGCCGTCAGCGTGTTTCTGTCCCTTGCTAAAGGGTTATGACAGGAAGGGCATCCGACGTAAAAACCTATGCCAAATCAATGTGCGAATCAGATGATTCGCCATGGCGACGCCCAAGAAAGGGAAAAAACTGAAAGGAAGAAAGAAAATCATGGAAGGTTCAATCAGTACTAACTTTCTTTTCTAATTAAATAATAACCACATCTCATTTATTCCACTTTAAACTACTGAGATTTCCTTTCGGATTTTTCCCTTTTTCAGGAGTCGC
Source organism: Plotosus lineatus (assembly GCA_024760905.1). Taxonomy (NCBI): domain Eukaryota; kingdom Metazoa; phylum Chordata; class Actinopteri; order Siluriformes; family Plotosidae; genus Plotosus; species Plotosus lineatus. The sequence continues at coordinate 17,229,207 of CM045749.1, forward strand.
CACAGCGAATGATTCGCATGTTTGATTTGGTGTAGGTTTTTACGTCGGATGCTCTTCCTGACACAACCCTTTAGCAAGGGACAGAAACATGCTACGGCTTTGCAGCTCCTCTTTACGAAAGTCAGCAATGGTTCTTTTACATCAACCTCTCACCATAGACAGTGAGAGACATGGCCGGCCTCTGATAACCCAATTCGCTGTATTGGGGTCCACTTTAAACTACTATCATCATAAATTAGAAAATTATGCCAAAACATGGGATGGCACAGTGGCGTAGTGGTTATCACATCCGCCTCACAGCAAAAACGTCCGAGTTCGATTCCCAGCTCGGCCGTTTCTGTGTGGGGTTTCCATGTTCTCCCTGTGATGCATGAACATGATTCCTTCGAGTTTTATCTCTTGAATGCAACCTGCGTTTTCATTATTCCCCAGTTGTGCTTCAAGGCAGGTAAAGTCTGTTGGGCTTTTACACCCGAGCCTAATGGCTCATCAGGCTTGTGTTCCCCTGGATGGGACGCTAGTCCGTCGCAGGTTACCTACCCAGTATATTTTTACTGGTACCCATTTATACTGCTGGGTGAACAGAGGCACACTTGTCGTTAAGACCTTGCCCAGGGGTCTGAGTACATTGGGGGTCTAACTGGGATTTGAACACACAACCTCCCGATCATGAGTGCAGCACCCTAACCACTACGCCACCGACCTCAAGTTGTGCTTCAAGCATGACATTAAATCAGAGTGCTAAACTTTTTTTTTTGTATGGTGGACATCATGGACATGGCCCCAGTGTAAACCCAAGTCAACCAGCAATGTTCTATACTCAGTGTTGTGACGCCGGGAGCATTTCAGTCGGACCCAAAGATGCAGGAGACCAAGTACGATGATACAATGACTTTTATTGAGCACAGAGCAGGCACTGGAGTACGGGAAGTAGTGATCACCGTAGAGGTGAGGGGAAACACAAAAAAACAAAATCGTTAGGAGAAATATCGAACTGGTCGAGCATGGAGCTGGGGACCAGGAGCCAGAGAGATTACGGGGAGACGGGATCGCATGGAGCAAACAATCTTCTAGCGCTGGGAGGAGCGCGCCGCTCAACTTTATAACCCATTGATGGCTGAGTGGAATCTGGTGTGCTCTCTGGATTCCACCTGCATGTGACAGCCACACCCCTTGCCAGCACCTGCAGTGCATAGGGAGAGAGAAGGAGAGTTAAAAGACACCAGTTAATACAGACCATAACAGATATAAAGATATTATTAATTATGTTTCTGGTTAAAAATTTCATCAATAACTATTGTACTCAAGTACAGTGGTACCTCACCTTACGATAGTCCCAGCAAACGAAAAATCCACGTTACAAAAAATATTTTCCAAAATTTTCTGTCTCTGTACACGAAACAAGTTCTCCTTACAAAACGTGCCATTCAAACATCCAAACAATGCACAAGCTGCTCTCCATTGACGATGTTCCAATAATCCCTCCCCGCTGGCCTCCCATTGGCTGGAGGGATGACGCAGCTCCCTCCCATTGGCTATCTCTCAACATCCCGCCCCACTGGCCTCCCATTGGCTAGGAGGGATGGCGCATCTCCCTCCCATTGGCTATTATGGAGCTGCATCTCCCATAATGCTTTTCGTGTAAAGGACAGAGTTACTGTTGTTTCATGAGTTTTTTGTGTCAGTGCAACTTTATTTTTGACTCAGGCTTTTAACCTTCCATAAACATTTGTAAGATTATAACTCTGCTAAGAAGACATGGTCAACACTTACGCGCACACATACACACCACGCGCACACATACACACCACGCGCACCACACACACACACACACACACACACACACGTGTGATTTCCGGTGAGAGTGAAAAGAAGAAGCAAGCTCGTGGCATGCGGTTGAGTGATATCGCAAAGGAATATGGCCAAACCCGTCTACCATCAGTACGATATTGAAGCAGAAGGACGCCTTAAAAGGTATACTTTTATAATTTTTAAAGGGTTTAGGGGATAGTATTGGGAGCCTTGGAACGAATCACACGTTTTACATGCAAAATGCGGTTCAATTTAAGAAAAATCCAGGTTAAGAAAAAGGCTCTGGAACGGATTAATTTCGTAAGGTGAGGTACCACTGTAAGCAAGTAACTCAACAAACACGAGACAATTATGAACATATTCTAAAACAATGCACCTACATCAGTTTGCATCAGGAAAAATGTGTGATAAAGATTAAGTTGTTGGATATCAAATCATAAAAACAACTTCTTCCTTTCCATCTGCAGCCTGTCTGTTTTTTCTGTGCCTGTGTGAGTTTTCTTCCAGTTGATCCAGTTCCTTTCTACAGTCTAAAGACGTGCACATTAGGTCAACTGTACACTCTAAATTGTCCACAGGAGTGAATGTGGTTCTGAATGGGTCTTTGTGTCCGTGTCAGATGAGTCTAGCTCCATGTCACCTGCAATTGTGTTGTCAGAACACCAAATGATAATTGGATTTTAAAGAACTCTAAAAAACTATATGTGATGTTATACTAGTATTATATCACAGATATATAGTGATGAGTGATGAAAATTCACATGAAGAGCATTTACAACATGATGAAAAAAAAACATTTTCAACATTGAGCTCACAATTTTTTGGTCATAATTGTTACAGCTACAGTTATAAAGTGCAGATAGGGCAGTGGTGGCCTGGTGGTAAAGGGCTCTGAATTGTTGATCCAAAGGTTGGGGGTTCAATCCCACTCTCCACAAGGTTGTCCCCCCAGTGCAGCTAACTGGGTTATCAAAGGCCGGCCATGTCTCTCACTGTCTATGGTGAGAGGTTCATGTAAAAGAACCATTGCTGACTTTCATAAAGAGTAGCTGCATAGCCGTCATGTGTTTCTGCCCGTTAACTGATAAAGGGTTGTGTCAGGAAAGGCATCCGATGTAAAAACCTATGCCAAATCAAACATGTGAATCATTCGCTGTGGCGACTCCTGATAAAAGGGAAAAGTGTAAAGGAAATTTCACAGTAATAAAGTGCAGAATTAAAAAAACTATGCATCTTATTATATTTGAAGACTAGTGTTACGACTTTATTTATTTATTCATTTTTTTTCATTTATTTTTAAAACCAGACTTACACATACATGAACAGGTTTGTTGATTATTACATATTATTTAGGTATGTTACATCAAAGGTAAATTTGGGCTCAAAGTCAGAGACCTTTGGAGAAAGAGCACTTGTAACTTGTGTGCCAGAAGGCATGCTAGTACTGCGGAACAATAATGGGAAACCAAACAAGCACATGGATATTGCAACTGGAATAAAAGGAAATTGTTTCAGAATTTCCTGTTACACTGAAAATATGTATATTTCCAGCGTCAGGAAGTTTTTACTTACATCTACACCGTTGCAATCATCTGAAATGAATTTGATAATCTGTATTACCCTGTTTGAAAGGGTATCTGTTTCTATTCTGTTTCAATCTCATGAGAGTACAAAATCACAGGAATAGGATGTAGACACATCAGTTCCAGTAAGGGAAGATAATAGCAATAATCACAGTGTACAGGTATTAAACTCATAAATCAGATATAAACTAATGGGTAAAATGAAGCAAAGGACATCTGCATCTAATTCTACATTATGTCTACATACATTAGTCATGCATCTGCTTGTGTCCACAGCTGCATGATTCGTATGTACATGTACATATAATATACATAATTAAATGCAAAAAACTTCTTTCTTTGCTTCATCAGTCACTCACATCCCAATTTTTGCAGTTCAATGACTCCCAATGTGTGAAGATTTATTACTCCTTTTTTTCCTCTACTATTTTTTTTTTTTTTTTAAGATTGGGGCAATTGTGGTCAAATGGTTAGAGAAAGGTTGCTGGTTTGATTCCCAAACTGTCGGGAAAAATGTGTGATTACAGAATGGAGTGAGCAGCAACTTCCCCTTCCTCCACCCTCATGGATTAAATGCTCCTTAGCAAAACACCTAAACCCCAACTTCTCACCAGGAACCATAATATAGATGCTTACTGCTACAAGTGTGTGTTAATTATTCATTCATTCATTCATTTTCTGTAACCGCTTAATCCTAATTAGGGTCGCGGGGAGGCTGGCACCCATCCCAGTCAACTCCAGGTGATGTCAGAGTACACCCCGGACAGCTCACCAGGCCATCCCAAGGACAGAAACACGCTGACGGCTATGCAGTTACTCTTGTCGAAACTCAGCAATGGTTCTTTTACATGAACCTCACACCATAGACAGTGAGAGACATGGCTGGCCTTTGATAACCCAGTTAGCTGCACTGGGGGGACAGTGAGAACCCGTGGAGAGTGGGGCTTGAACCCCTAACCGTCGGATCAATGATCCAGCACCTTAGCACTAGACCACCACTGCCCCACTTTAAATTATATATTAAATAATTAAATACTGTTAGCGGGTGTATTTGCGTGTGTATGGGTGGGTGTGTGTATGTTCACTTTTAATTTGTTAAATGCAGAGCAAAATTTTCACTTGATGGATTAATACAGTGCAGTATATAAAAAATAAGAATTTTTTTAAAGAATTTTTTAAAAATGAAGAATTTGGCGCGTATGAACATATACTGTGCATATAAACTTTATTACATTTGGTTTAATTCAAGCTAAAAAAAATACTTATACAGGGAATACATTATTCATGCTGCATGGAGACGTCACCTTAAACACCCTGACTACTCCTCTTATTGTTTGAATCGTATGTGAAATTCCCCAAAGTTCAATTCTATGTTTTAAAGTGCGTGCATGCCATGTCAAAAAAAAGAAGTATGAAACAGTTTCCTTCCTGTATAGAACACTGACACACATTCAGCTTTGTCCACTTCTGCTCTCCTTCTACTAACTGTGTAAGTAATTAAAAATATTACTGTATACATAATGCCTTTTTATAACTAATAATACTTCAAGTATTACTGGTTCGTTTTTGTTTGTCGTTTTTTTTTTTTCATTTTTCCTTAACATGAACATTCCATGAACATCATAGGACAGAATGGACATTTTACAAAACCTCTCATGTGTTTTCCTCTCAGAAAACTGGAAATGTTGTTGGAATTAGCGGTTGTTCTGCACTTGACCTTTCTGATGCACGCTAAAGGTACAGTTTCTTTTTTCTTTTTCTTAAGATGTATTTTATATACATACTGTAAATTGTATATGGTGCCAGAATAGAGAGGCTTTTTAAAATACAGTGATCCCTCGCTATTTCTTGCTTCAGTTTCTGCGGCTTCAGTGTATCGCAGGTTTTTCAAAAATATTCATCGAAAAATAAAAAATAAGGAAATTATGGAAAAATAGGAGAAAAGTTAAGGAAAATGCAGCAAAACAATGACAATTATGCAAAAAAAACAAAAACAAAAAAAAAAAAAAAAAAAAATCCCAACCTAACAAACCTACTTACATTTTTATGTGAGGTGTACATCTGAGGTGTGCGAGCACATCTGTGTGTGTGTGTGCGTGTGTGTGTGTGTGTGCGCGTCTGTAAGTGTGTGTATTTCTATTTTATTTACATCTTATGCATTATTTAATGTTTAATTGTTATAATAAGCATTTATAGTGTTTGAATGTGTATTTATTGATATTACATGTATGTATACGTCAATCAGGGGGTCGATCCTACTTTGTGGAATTCGGGGGTCACAGGGGGAGGGGGGGTCTCCGTCCCCATTAACCGTGGAAAGTGAGGGATCCCTGTATATTAAAAATATCTTATTTAAAATTGATAGCATAACAAAATAAGTGTAACTGGTTAGTGGTTATGAGATGGAATATTAATTGAAAAATGACAGAGGCAAATTACCTTTAGTAAATTTCATGATATTGTCGTGGCGACAAGATGTCCATTTGCAAACTCATGTTTCAGGTGTTTATTTAGCCCGTAGGAAAAGTTGAGCATACAAATCATCACACAAACACACATCAGTTTTTCTGAGAAAAACACAGAATACCAGCTCGCATTGGCTAATTTAGTGCCCATTACATTCTGATTGGTCTATCATGACACCATGTCTCAATTTAACCTTGTTCTGATTGGTCCTTCATGACATATACCGTATGTCAAACCATTACGTTGTCCTTGAGGTGTCTTGACTCGACGCCCCCCCATAGCTTAGGACGGCCATTTTGTTTCTTTTCATCGTGTGACATTTTGTTGAGTGGCCAAAATAAAATAATCTCACACTCACATCGGAGAATAAACGCTTCATAAATCATCGTCATATAAATCATCCAATAATTAAACAGTGCAGTAAATCATACAATAGCTCTTCTATTTATATAATCATTAATAATATAAATATATACAGTCGGCCTTTGTTATTCACAGGGGTACGGTTCTGGCCCCTCCAGGAAATCAAGATAATCCCGGAAGTAAAACCCCATGTATCATATTAAATGTGCGAATGATCAACCGGAAGTAACGTACTATGTATCTATTACATGCACTAAAATATGCTTCTTAAACACATTCTATAGACAGTCTTACTCATTAATACAGTATTAATGTAGTAAAGTGTAGTAATGATTCTGAAAAACTTAATTTTTTTACTGTGATATTTATTAATAATATTTCATCTACTCAGTTAGTGTTCTTTTATATTTTATATATATATATACTGCAATCAGCTCCATTAAACATACAGCACTGAAGTTTTCAAAAATGCCCACTAGGGAGAGGTATTGCATCATACAGTATTTGCTTTGCATTGCATTATATCACGGCTCAACTGCAAAAAGAAAATGCTGCTTATTTACTCACATCGGAAGCTCTTCGGGCTTCCAGGGGTAGTTAAACCAGCTTTCACCTGAATTATGGGAGAATCTGCCTAAGGCAGAGTCCTGCAACGGTCGGGTACCCACAGGTACCCAGTGGGTACCCTTTCAAAAATGCTCTTTAAGGTTGAAAATTACATAGATGAAAATTAACAGTCACGGGTGTGGGCGGATATTTATTTGGTATGGGCGAGGTGATTTTGTGGACATGCCTATCATTATATTAATCAGCTACATTGAGAGTCTCGGTGTTTTTGTGGATTTACAAATTCTTGTGCTCATGGCAAGGAGTGTTCTCACCATCGGCCAGCAGCATAGCTGTGATCGAGAGAGATTTTTCTGCTGCTGGGGTTTGTAATCCAGGAACAGAAATCACAGCTGAAGTAAGAGACAGTGGATGAGATTTGTTCATGCACACCAATCTCCAAATTAAATAACTCTCCTCCCAGTGACAAAATAAAAGACTGGGTGAGGTCAGTGTCCACTCTGAGAATGGGTCGGTCAGTGAAGTATTAAGCATTAATAGTATTTAAAAGAATGTTGAGAAGGCTCCTTCTTGAAATAAATCTTCATATACTTTTCTGTGTTGCAAAACAACATTAATATAATGAATAAAGAAACGGAAGATCCCACAAAGGGCGTGATGGTGAAGTATGGCTACCCAAGCCGTTAACACATCTGGCTGCAGCCCGTCCCACGCTTCGTGGGACAGATATTCTTTTTCTTTATAAAAATACAAGAAGGACTCGAAAACATTCATTCATTTTCTGACCCACTTAATCGTAATTAATCCTAAGTCTCTGCAGTCGTTTAAATCAATGCAACACATTGTTGTTTTATATTAATATGAAGGGAAAAGGCGAAAAACATTATATGCAGTGTTATTTGATTTTAAATGTCAAAAAAGGATTTGTGGAAAATGGGTCTAAATGTCTCTTTGAATGGAAAATGTTGCCGACCCCTGAACTAGAAGTATCCAGAATACTAAGGCAGGTTCCATTCTGATGATGACCTTGTTTCATACAACATTCACCTTCTTAGCACTTGTACAGCAAAACGTTTTCCTTCCTGAATCATATCGAGCAGTTCTACTTTTTCATGCAGCATCATTACCTTTTTCTGGCGCTTCGGCGCCTTACCAGAAGACTGAGAAGGTGCGCAGCATTTGGGTGGCATGATGGAGCTTAACTGTAATTAAAAACACACCCAGTAAAAAAGCACATGCACAAAGTGTGTGCAAATGAGGAAAAAGGGATGTTACATTATCTCAACCAATCAGCAGGAGGGAGAACAGCCATTGGCTGAATTTGAATCATGTGACAGTTGCTCAGCAATCCACGAATATGCGAAGCCGCGAGTGCAAAACCGCGAATGGTCAATGGCCTACTGTACTTAATTATAGATGACGTTATTGGACAGTTCTCCTTGAGGATTACAGATACAGTGAGTCGTCGACTTATGACCTATGCGAGTTACGTCTGATCGACTTTACGACCGCAAAAGTCATGAAGCATGATTCATGGCAGTGCAGTGCGAGTGTTGCGTACGACAGTTGTTTGCGCTACCAGCAACGCCAGCATTTTAAAGGGCCAAGCAGGAGATGATGCAGCTTCACTTTCTAACTGCTCAGAGCAAATCTATTTATCTACTTTCAATGCCACGTCACTGTGGCGCAAGCGGAGAGCCAATCCTTTCTGTGTGTGGGCGGGTCCAATACCTTGAAACTCTAATTTTATTGGACTCACACGCTGCAGTGTTTATGTGACAGGAAGCGCTTTTGGCAATCAGCTTCTCTGCAGGTTGAAGTTTTTCCATGTCATGTCTTGCCAGCTGTGCTTGACTTCGTGGAAATGAGCCGATCAGAATGAGGGAAATTTCTCTCTTTACTCAAAAATAACATGCGCAGTCTCTGGCTGTTGTTATAATCCAATAAAATTAGAGTTTGAAGGTATCGGACCCACCCACACTTGAGTACAGAAAGTATTGGCTCTCCGCTGCGCGCCACAGTGATGTGGAATTGAAAATAGAAGTATAGATTTAAATGCGTGAGATTTATTCATCTGTTTTTGTTTGGTATGAGCGTATTTGGATGGAAAGTCGACATACGACCAGATCGCTTTACGACTGGTCTGCCGGAACCAAAAGCGGTCGTAAGTCGACGACTGTCTGTAGTTTTAAATAAAGAAAATATGATTATTCATTCCAAACCTATTACAATTTCTGTATTCATATTCATGGTAAAGCTGTTAATAATCAATAATTAATCGAGTATGTGATCAGGAAAGTCCAGTAATTCAAAAAAGGATTATGGAGAACCAGGACTTGCGATAGCCTGGTGAGTCGTCCAAGGTGTACCCCGCCCTCGCCCAGAATCAGCTGAGATGGGCGCCAGTCTCCCCTGATTAGGATTAAGCGGTTTTGAAAATGAATGAATGAATGGCGAACCACAAACACGACATTATGACATTTCAGACAGCCAGACTGGGTCCAAAACTCACAGCGCTCCCAGTGGCACCTGATACCTCGACCTTCCTCTTCTTGTTTTTCTGTAAAACAAACAAACAAACAAACAACCCCCCCTCAAAAAAAAAAAAAAAACCCACAAAAAACAGAAGAAGAAAAAGAAATAATTATGGCTAGCACTCTGTGTGGGCAGGATGATGGCATCATTGTTAGCATGTCCGCTTCACAAGAAGGAAAGACTTGATATTTACTGGAAAGTTAACAATATTTCATAATTTCTTTTAATTATTTATTTTATTTGTAGCTATATTATACAATATCTACAGTTTCTAAAAACTTTTAAGCCTTTATTTATTAGTACATAAAAACAGGCTATACATAAAAAAATATATGCATATTGTATGTGCTCTCTCTCTCTTACTGTGTGTGTATGTGTGTGTATGTGTGTGTGCTTGTGTGTTTGTTGCAGATTCCTCTTTTGAAAACCTCTGGACAGTGACTTGTGATGATGTAAACATCTGTACATTGGAATCGTTGCATGTGTTCATTAAGTGTTCTTACACACACACCAATATCCACACTGTAATCTGGTTTAGTCCTAAACAGAGAAATAAATGGAAGAATGAGAACCACCCAGAGGAGCTGGCTTTGGACTCCGATTTCGCTGGTCGAGTAAATCACACAGAGACCCTAAACTCCAGCACTTTGTCGATCAGAAATGTGAGACTGGGAGACTCTGGAGAATACCGCCTCATATTCATTACAGCAAATGGACAGCAATATCTCAGCCCAATAGCCGTGAATCTAACGGTGACAGGTGATATTTTATTAAAAACAAAATACTGATAATAGATTAAGTAAAGGATGAATTCAGAGCCTAATTTTCTATTATTTATAACTTTCAAATATTTTTTTATTTATACTGTAATCAGTTTTGCCTTTAATTTCATTCATTTACTAAGCCACTTAATCTTATTTACGGTCAATGGGGGGTGGGGTGGGGTGTTTCTAGGCCATCTCAATCGACTCTGGATGAAGGCAAGGTATATGCTGGACAGCTCACCAGCCCATTGCAGGCCAACATACATGCAACCATTCACACTCACACCTAGGTTCAACTTGGGATTGCCACTTGGCAGACTGTGCATGTTTTTGGAGTCTGGAAAGAAACCAGAGCACCTGGAGGAAACCCAGAGAACATGCAAAGGGCATAGAGACGCCCGAGACAGGGAATCAAATTCAGATCTTCTTGCTTTGAGGTGGATGTGCTTAATTAATTATATATTTTTAAGTGTGTAATCAATAATTAAAAGTGTCTCAATCTTCATTATAACTATGAAGAAAATCACAATTTACAGAAATACAGGGATTCCTCGCTACTTTATGCCTCAATTCATGCGGCTTCAGTGCATCGCATTTTTTTTTTTTTTTTAATATTCATCAAATTAAAAAATAAGGAAATTAAGGAAGAATAGGGGAAAAGGTGAAGGAAAATGCCACAAAATAAGCCAATTATGTGAAAAAAACCCCAAATAAATAAAAACAAAAAACAACCCAAAACCCCCCATCAAAACTAACTACATTTTACGTGAGGTGTGCGTCTGAGTGTGTGCATGCGCGTGTCTGTATGTGTGTGTATTTATATTTTATTTACATCTTCTGCATTATTTTTGAATCTTTAATTGTTATTATAAGCATTTATAGAGCTGAATATGTATTTATTGATATTATATACACATATACACGTACGTATACGTCAGACAGAGGGGTCGATCCTACTTTGCAAAATTCGATGGTCGCGGGGGGATCTCGGTCCCAATTAACCGCGGAATGTGATGGATCCCTGTAATTCCCCTCCTTTGATTGTGATTATGTCAGTAATAGAAGAATGTTTGTATTTATTTATTAGCTAAAATGGCAATAGACTTAAGGATATATAAACCGTACACAACGATCAGCGATAGCATTAAACAGAGTGTCGCGGGTGCCTCAGGCGCATTGATGTGCATGGGAAGTCTCACAGAACAGCCACTGCAGCACAAACTACTGAAAGTTTTAATGCTGACTTTAAAAGAAAGCTGTCAGAAAACTCAGTGCAGTGCAGTTTACTGTGTATAGAGTCAGTGCTAATATTATGGCTAATCAGTTCATGAGCTTTACATGATAAAATACACATTTATAAATGCTTATGATAACAGTATCAACAGGACTACAATCAGTTTTTTTTATCAGTTTTTCTGGGGATAATGACCTCTTTGAGGTTGTCTTATGACACTTGAAATTTACATAACAGCGTTTCCATTCTTCTACTTCCTCTTTTACAGTAAAGTCTCTGATGTGCTTCTTTTGCTTTCCACATTTTCTCATATTCAACGAACTGCCTTCTCATCTATAGAGATATTTGGCCATTGCTTTAGTAAAAGCAAAATCAAATTTCAGGATTAAAATGTAAATGATAGAATTGCTATGGATTTCTGTTATTCTAATGATTTGTGTTCTATTATTTTATATCCACCATAGCATCCATAAAATAGTACATATTTATTAATATAATGTAAATCTGATCACAGATGTAAACTCCCTGCCTGGCTAGTAATCCAGAAATACGAATTGTACAATAATCTAATAGCAGGAAATATTAAGGATTATGTCATTGTCTCAAAGTGGCCAGTAATCCAGATTATAATCCAGTATTAGCTAGTAATCCAGATTACAGAATAATCTAGTACGTAGTAGTTAATAGCAAGGATTTTGTACTGTGGCTTTAAAATACGGCTGTGGTAGCGGTGCTGGATCGCTGATCCCATTCTCAACATGTTATCACTGTCCCCCCCAGTGCAGCTAACTGGGTTATCAAAGGCCAGCTATGTCTCTCACTGTCTATGGTGTGAGGCTGTAAAAGAACCATTGCTGGCTTTCGACAAGAGTAGCTACAAAGCCGTCACTGTGTTTCCGCCCTACAGAAAATGAATGGATTTAAAATACTGTACTGTCTTTCAGACGCACACCTTCATGTAATTAAAAAAGTTTGAAATTCATTAATTTTCTGTTTTTTCCTGGATTTTCCTGAACACCTCGCAAGGCCATCTCAAGGCGGAAGCATGCTGATGGCTATGCAGCTACTCTTATCGAAAGCCAGCAATGTTTTTTTTACATGCCTCACACCATAGACAGTGGGAGACAAGACTGACCTTTGATAACCCAGTTAACTGCATGGGGGAGATGGGGAAGGCAAGGAAAACCTATTGAGAGTGGCGCTTGAACCCCCAACCAATCAGTGATCCAGCACCATTTACCACCAGGCCACCCCTGCCCAAGTCTGGAATATAAATGTCATATATTCAAAGTTCATGGAATACCTCTTTCTACATTTATGTAGGATTATATTGATTGTCACGAAAGGCTTATGTGGGCATCATATCGAATTTAAATCCATACGTGTTACCAGAAACAAGCATTAAAACCTTCCAAGTCAAAATAACTGTAAATCTTCTCACCCAAAAACCACAATTTTGAATAAATGCTGTATTCAGATCTGCAGGTAAGGATACATCCTGGCATCATGAAGCACGTATTACATCTCACCTGTAGCACCCATTGCAGACTGACTACAAACTGGAACACCTGGTGGAAGGATGGGAGGCGTATAAAAGCTCATCAGAATACTGAGCCTCTTATATTATCAGCAGGCGATGGGGGCAACTACTTTTGCTCAGTAAAAGCCAAAGCTATGGTGATCCAATCTCCTGCAGTATGTGAGTATAAAGTTTATTTTTATTTCTGATGGATTTCTGCATATGTACTATACCAGAAAGCACAAAAAGAAAGACAGTCTGTCTACAGCACAATACATTATTATTGGATAGGACTTTTGAATAATACAGACAGAGGCATCTGTATATGAGTCAGATCAAAGACCTGGAGATGTTCCTGTAAAGCAGATGTGCACTGACTGATTTTGCTATGAAGAGAATCCTAGTAAATAATAATTAAAAGAAAAAAAAATAGCCATATGTCACACATATATGCCTTCTACTGGCTCCCAAGACCAGGATTCTATTCATCAAAAATAAATAATAATAATAATTAAAAAAAAAAATTAAATTCCTGCCAAATGACTTTTATTTGTCTCCTGTATCACCATAAAAAGAAGTTGGCAACTTCAGAGTCGTCCCAATTTTATAATGATCCTTTAAGTTATGCTAGCCTATAATATCCGCCATCCATCCAGAATTTGTGCAGGTTTAAACCATGCTGAAGTCCTGTCACTTTAGCGAATATAAAGTAGCTGACTAGTATTAACAAGTATTAAAAGTTAAATGTAAATAAACTCACGGGCAAAAGAAACTGATCACTTTTACATAGGCATTTGCGCTTCTACAGATAACTGAACCAAGTAACACATATCGAGAAAACATTCGCCAAAACACATTCTTCAGCCGAGTAGCAAGGCACAAGCCTGTGATTTAGCGAATTTCGTGCTGGCATGAAAAACAGTGGAAACAGCCTCAATGCAATTAACAGAAACCTCTCGTGCACAATTGTTGCATAAATACAGCCGTCCGACAGTGCAATCATGCATTAGCAAAAAGCACACCAAAGAAATGCCAACACTTTCACAGGAGGAACGCAACAGAGCCATTGGTATGGCCGATATGGGGGCTTCACAACGTCAGATCCACGTTTTGCCCTGGCCAGCACGATCTCCAGATATGAATCCAATTGAGCACCTCTGGGATCACCTCGACAGACAGCTGAGACAACGACAGCATCCACCTGCAAATCGACAACAGTTGGAACAGGTTCTCTTGGAACTGTGGCAGAGAATTCCTCCTGACGTCATCAGGCGATCAACGTCATCACTGAGGAGACGTGTACTAGCGTGTATTGAGTCAAGGGGTAGTCACCCAAGGTATCGAGTGCTTGGACAGGACCATATTCCGTTTTGAACACATCCTGTGAATGAACTCTCAATGTGTTAATTTTCATTTCCACCCCCATGTGTCTTCTGACTGATTTCCTGAACACATGAATATTGACTGGACGTGGGCAGTGGTGGTCTAGTTGGTATAGGGTGCTGGATCGCTGATCCAAAGATTGGGGGTTCGAGTTCCACTCTCCACAGTGTTGTCACTGTCGTCGTCCCCCCCAGTGCAGCTAACTGGGTTATCAAAGGCGGGCCATGTCTCTCACTGTCTATGGTAAGAGGCATGTAAAAGAACCATTGCTGACTTTCGTAAAGAGTAGCTGCAATGTCCTCAGCGTCTTTCTGTCCCTTGCTAAAGGGTTGTGACAGGAAGGGCATCCGACATAAAAACCTCTGCCAAATCAAACGTGCGAGTCAGATGATTCGCTGTGGCGACTCCCGAGTAAAAGGGAAAAAGCCGAAAGGAAGACAGACATGAATATTGACTGGACATTGGCAAATACACTTAATGCTGTGTAAATGATTTAATTTTCTAAAATATACAACATTTCTCACGTGTTTTTGTTGATGTCGTTTTTATGAGCATTGATGTCGGGTGATAAGTTTCTTTTGCTCATTAGTTTAAGTTTGCAAATTATCATTTCTTAACACTTGCATTCAATGAAAAAAAAAGTCATCTCATGTTCTGGTAGCTGACTAATTAACTAGGCACGTATGTAAACACCTGTGATTTTAAGATGCCATAAATTACCATAAATTATTTTAATAAACTATTCAAAGAAATGCTCTGTGCAGTCTGCATTTAGCAGACAGATATTATTGCAAAAAAAACTAAAAACTGCTCAATGATGCTGTTGATGGGTACAAGAAGCATGAAAGGTGCAAAATAAATGATAAAAAAAAAAAATGAAATTGGTTATTCCATAAGTAAGAATTTACCACAGGTCCATTGTCTCAGTAACTTCTTCTACTGATACTTTATTCTTTATAAAATTCTGATATTTATTTACAATAATGGATGCAAACAACGAATTATTTTCATTTGTCACACTTGTAAGTATTCATCTATTCATTAATTTTCTGAACATCTTAATCCTAATTAGGGTTGGGACCCTATATAGGCCAATCTCAACCAACTCTGGTTGAGGGCGAAGTACACCCTGGACATCCCGCCAGACAATCACAGGGCCAACACTCACACAGCCATTCATACACACTCTCATACCTATGGGTGATTTAGAATAGCCAATTAACCTACTGTGCATGTTTTTGGACTGTGGGAGGAAACTACAGTACCTGAAGGAAACCCACGTAAAAACAGGAAGAACATGCAAACTCCACAGAGAAATATCCGAGCTGAAAATCAAACCCAGGAAGGACCTTCTTGCTGTTAGGCGGACATGCTAACCACTACGCTACCTTGCTGTCCCTTTGTAAATATATTTAAATCAATAAATTAAATAAATTATGGTCTGGGGTAATCAGTAAGGGTGTTTCTGTGAGGATTTTACATGTTCTCCGAGTGAACGTATAGGTTTCCTCTGGATTCTCCAGTTTCCTTTCACAGCCCAACGATATGCGCATTAGGTGAATTGCCTGTTCCAAATTAGGTGCGAGTACTGTATACATTTGACTGGTGTGTTGGCCCAGCAATGGACTGGCAAACGATTTAGGGTGGACACCACCTTCTCCCAGAGTGGACTGAGATCGGCTCCAGCTTCCCTTCAACCCTATTGGGATAAAATGGTTCAGGAAATGAATGAATGTTTTCGAAATTATATTTTGGCGGACAGCTCGGCAGCGCTGGGATTTGAACTGACAACTTTTTAATTAGTAGTTGAACACCATAAACTCAATAATTTGTTCAGTGCTGTTTCTCACACTAATCATTAAAATCCACGTCTCTCGCAGGTGTTTGGGGAAGGAACTGTTGGAATGTGACTTATTCACAGAGAAGATTGTGCGTGTTAAAAGGATCATCAGTGAACATCCACTGCACATATTCATACCCCAATGGGCACCAGGTCAATGAAGGCTTCTGGACATTCAATTCGGATGATGTGAGACTCTTGGAGCAGTTTGCAGGTCGTGTGGAGTTTGTTGGAGATAAAGAGAGTAATTGCACTCTCAGACTGACTAACCTTAAGGAGAGCGACTCTGGAGACTATCGCTTTCACTTCACCACTGATACCACGCAACCAGCCTTCAGTAGCTCACTCAGGGTCGAGCTGATTGTGACAGGTATACAAATGACATTTATGGATATACAGTACATATAAATATAATAATGATGATAATAATGATGATAATGATAGAACTTCTGATTCTTTCTTCTATTACAGATGTTCAGGTCAGGGTGAGCTCTGCCATAGTGTCTGATCAACATACAGTAACACTGAGCTGTATCACCAGCTGTACTCTCCCTTACCATACGTTTACCTGGTATCAGAACAGCCAACCTGTAATGAATAAGCTCACCAAACACAACCATCTTTATCTGGAGGATCATAGCTACAACAAGGGAGATAAATATACTTGTTCTGTAATAGGTAATGTGATTCCTTAACCAGCTACATATGTGACGCACTCCACCGAAAGTAGGCGCTTGTCGCAAATGACACAAGGAGCTTGTGAGACCAAGCGCGGCTTATTCGGACTTCCGATCTTTCAAGTGAGCAAATGCGCGTTGAATACTTGTTTAGTACTCAACCATCACTTGCTCACTTGAAAGATCGGAAGTCCCGATAAGCCGCGCTTGGTCTCACAAGCTCCGTGTGTCACTTGCGACAAGCGTGTACTTTTGTGTGTGTGTGTGTGTGGGGGGGGGCGTGATTGTGTGGGTGTATTCTATTGCTATGCTTGAGGAGCTGAGGTTGTGGGCCACGTGGACTGTACTGGAACAGTGCAAAAGGGTCCACCTACTCTTGGGGTGGCTGCATAGCCTTTGGCCTTCCGCCTTCTCCTGTAAAATAACAGATAAAAGCCTAAAGGTCTGTTTTTTGTATATAGGGATCCCTCACTTATCGTGGTTAATGAGGACCGAAACCCCCTCGCGACCGTTGATTTCCATGAAGTAGGATCGACCCCACCGACTGACATATACGTACATGTATATGTGTATATAATATCAATAAATACATACAGTATTTAAAGCAGTGGTGGCCTAATGGTATAAGGACCTGGATCGCTGATCCTAAGGTTGGGGGTTCGAGTCCCACTCTTCACAAGGTTATCACTGTCCTCCCAGTGCAGCTAACTGAGTTATCAAAGGCCGGCCATGTCTCTCACTGTCTATGGTGTGAGGTTCACGTAAAAGAACCATTGCTGACTTTCGACAAAAGTAGCTGCAAAGTCGTCAGCGTGTTTACGCCCTGCGATGGCCTGGCGAGCTGTCCAGGGTGTACTCTGCCCTCGAACAGAGTTGGCTGGGATGGGTGCCAGCCTCCCCGCAACCCTAATTAGGATTAAACGGTTACAGAAAATGAACTGAACATATTCAACGCTATAAATGCTTATAATAACAATTAAACATTCAAAAATAATGCATGAGATATAAATAAAATAGAAATATACAGACGTACGCACGCAGACACACTCACAGATGCGCACCGCACATGAAAATGTAAGTAGTTTTGTTTTCTTGGGTTGTTTTTTTTTTTTTTTTTTTTTTTTTGGCGGCATTTTCCTTAACTTTCCCCCTATTTTCCCTTAATTTCCTAATTTTTAATTTTTCGATGAATATGTTTGAAAAACCCGCAATGCACTGAAGCCGCAGAAACTGAAGCACGCGGTAGCGAGGGATCACTGTATATATTACGATGCACTACTTTTTAAATTGAATTTTACATTTTCAGTATTACAGCCGAAGATCAGGTTGGCACACGTGCACTTTATTCAAACGTAACCGAGTCGAGGCGGCAGGCTGAGGAAAGTAACTCATTGCTGTTCTAACAAATAACTTTCGACATATTAAGTTCATTAAATAGTTAAATCACACTCCTGAGTTGCACATGGACAAGGTGCACGACCTGGATATCAACCTGGAGATCACTGGTTCGAATCCAGGTCGATCCCGCAGCCATCAGTGAGCTCTCAGAGGACAGAGGGATGGCATGTGCTCACTTCTCTGTCACTGTCACTCATAGCAATCACCAACCAATCATGGTCACCTGTGAACTCATTCGTACGAGGAAGGCGGATATTGCTTTCCCTCTGATTGTTGTGCGCGGTGATCGCCCAAATAAACATCCGCAGCAGCTCAAAAAGAGACAGGTGGTAGCATCACATGTCACAGTATGTGCATGCTTAAACCCCTCCCTAGTTGGTGGCGGTTATGTGATAAGATGGATGGGAACTGGATATGGCTAAAATTAGGGGAGAAATGGTGGGGACGGACCCTGAAACGCTAATTCACAACCTGAAAATGCGTTCAGAATGAAGGACTTCATGACGAGACTTTGTACTGCTGATTAAAAAAAGCATAGGATGAAGCATGTGTGCCATTTAGAACTTTTTTTTTTGGTGGGGCGGGGCTTGTAACTAAAGACTTTTCCTCGGTCCTGCTCAAAAAGCATTTTACTGATCAGAGGGATTTTACTCTGTTCAAAAGAATCCGTGATGAACTTTCTGTTGGTCTTCACAATGCCCCGGGTCGTCCGCCTCATGTTCGAGCTCATATATAGGCTGTTTGATGTAGTTTTAAAAAAATCTGAAGAAGTTTACCACAACCAGCTCATTGGCTGAATATAAGCTTTGCACGACTTTACGGCTCAGGGGATTTTTAATGGACAGGTGGTGAAATTTCTCCCGGCATGCTTAATGTTTTTCAAAAGGAGTTCAGAGCTGTATTGGTTGAAGTGAACTTCGGCCCTCCTGTCACACAAAGACGGTGTTTATTTCCCATCAAAGCTAGCCTTAAACTCAACTGTGCCTTTTCTCAAAGGTAAACATTTATTTTCTGATTCTTGTAATTGTTTAAAAAGATTGTCGTTCCATGTAAACCACTCTAACGTGAACAACAATCTGAAACATTAAAGTTCATTAAAGTGTAATTAGCTGTAGTAACAATTTGTTGACGCCAGTATCCTTAAAATCTCACTCACAGTTTAAATAAAGTGCTTTTTTTTTTTAAATTATAAAAACACATAAAGGTTTCCTGTATAACTTTCTTTGTATTTTCTAAGATATCATTTTTGCAGTGGCCCTGCAATGGTTTGGCGAGCTGTTCCGGGTGTACCCAGCCTAAATCCACTGTTGGTTGCGATAAGCTCCAACCTCCTTGTAACTCTAATAGTATGATTAAGTTGTGAGGCAAATTGTGAGGATGAATAATTTTTGCTTAAATTTTAAGATTTCAGACTCAGTGATTACAAACCTTGAGTGTTTATCTACTGTACTGTATTCGATAATTTGTGATTGGGGCAGTGGTGGCCTGGCGGTAAAGGGCGCTGGATCGCTGATCTTAAAGTTGGGGATTCGAGTCTGACTCTCCAGAAGATTGTCGTTGTGCCCCCCCCTCCCCACCCCCATAACCCACCCCCACACACACACCCCCGGCCTCGAGTGCAGTTAACTGGGTTATCAAAGGCCAGCCATGTCTCTCACTGTCTATGGTGAGAGGTTGATGTAAAAGAACCATTGCTGACCTTCGTAAAGAGGAGCTGCATAGCCGTTAGCGTGTTTCTGTCCCTTGCTAAAAGGGTTGTGTCAGGAAGGGCATCCGATGTAAAAACCAAATCAAACATGCGAATCAGATGATTTGCTGTGGTGAGCCCTGAAAAAAAAAAAAAGGGGGGGGGGGGGGGGCTGAAAGGAAAAGAAGAAGATTCAATAATTTATGATACCGAGACAGCAGACCAATCAGATCTCGGTATTCCTGTGGAGCATAAAAAAAACTGAAGTGGCCACAACTTATGCTAAAATAACCACTAATGCTAGCTAACTGGTTCTTTTGTTCATTCCAGATTATATTCCACTGCAAACAACAAATTTTGGATCGAATTTATTTGATATTAAGAATGCATTTGGATGAATTTTATTAAAATAATAAAAGTGTATTGATTTCTCACAATCCAGTGAGGGGAGTTATTCCGCTTACTCTCATCAGATATTCAGGCGTATTCCATACAAGCTAATGGAATAACTGTTTTATGTGTGTGTGTGTGTGTGTGTGTGTGTGTGTAAAAATAAGTCTGAAAAAGTCTCCATGAGAATTATGGCTGGGGCTACAGATGCTCAGTAAAACTTAAATTGTTGTGAGCTATGATTGGTGGTGTAAAATATTTAGAGTTTCTGTCACATAGGATATTAGTCACAGATTATGCAGCACATAATATTTATGAAAGCAAAGACTGGATCTGCAACAGTGGGGAAGTTTATCTTCATCTTGTCTTTCTGGGTCAGAAAAAAAAATGTTGGCGAGATTATAACGAGCTACCAGAGAGTCGCATGATATACAAACAAAGCTGAATATGGCCATAGAAGAGTGTGTTACTAAATATGGCTTTGACAGTGCGTGTGATATCCTGTGCTATATGTGTTTCTTTCTTTGTGAAGACGTTGAAGCTGTCAATTACCCAGCAGCTTCAGGAACTGGGAGGAAGGGGTGGATTCAGCATGCTCTGTGTGCATCAGGGGGATCTGTGGCTATATTAACTCTACTTATTGCTATTCATTTTATCAGGTGAGTGAGCCAATTAAACACAAGATTCTGTATAACCAAATGTTTCTAGAGACCTGAGTGGGGCCGGTGGTTTAGTGCTGAGGGTGCTGGGCTCATTATCGGGAGGTTGTTTGTTCAAATCCCAGTTAGACCCCCACTGTGCTGACACCTCTGGGCAAGGCCTTAAACACAAGTGTGGTTCTGTTCACCCAGCACTATAAATGGGTACCAGTAAAAATATACTGGGAAGGTAACCTGCGATGGACTAGCGTCCCATCCAGGAGGAGTTGAACTACTGGTCGCTTCACGCTACGGAAACTTGGGATAAGCACCGGCCTGATGAGCCACGAGGCTCGGTGTAAAAAGCCTAACGAGCTTTACCTTACTTTTGTAGATACACATACCATTTGCCTTCCAAACATATATGCAAAATTGTCTGAAATGTCTATTTTGGCTGTTATAGACTTTTGGAATTAAGAGTTCCAATCATGCTTCAAAAGCCAGTGCCCCAAAGGTCTTCTCAGAAACGTCCATGTTATTGTATAGGTTAAGTCCGTTGGGCTTTTTACACCCGAGCCATAGTGTCGCCCCCCCCAGTGCAGCTAACTGGGTTATCAAAGGCCAGCCATGTCTCTCACTGTCTATGGTGGGAGTTTCATGTAAAAGAACTATTGCTGACTTTCGACAAGAGTAGAAGCAACGCTGTCAGTGTGTTTCCGCCCTGCGATGGCCTGGTGAGCTGTCCAGGATGTACTTTGCCCCCGCCCGGAGTCGGCTGGGATGGGCACCACCCTCCCTGCGACCCTAATTAGGATTAAGCGGTTACAAAAAATGAAACTTCGTTCATTGAAGTGGACATGCGAACCACTGCGCCATCTTGGCACCGAATATCATAACAACTTATAATAATTTCATAACCATCGACAGAGCATACTGAATGAGTACTGTAAATATTTGATTAAGCAAATATCTTGCTTGCTGTGCATTTCTATATGAATAGTTGTACATTAGGACTATCTCAAGCATAATCATAATTCTAAGTTCTTTCACTGCGTACATAAAATGCAAATTACCGCTCACAAACTAAGAAACTAACAGGACAGATAAACTGAGAAAAGATAAAGTTTAGCACGCAGTCAGGCACAAAGGGGCTGAGTAAGCAGGAACGGAGTCACTTTCTTGTCAGGACAAACAGGGAGCTGATGCAAGCAGATGGATAATTAGGATTTGTACGTTGGGAGCTTTGACGTCAGTTGTACCAAATATAGTTGAAGAAAAATTGAAAGTCAGAAATCTCCAAATTGAAAGTGCAAGTTTATAAATAACAACCCATAATGTAGATAGCAGTAAGAAACTAATTATAAAAATAAGTTTGCATGAGCTTTGAATAAAGTATTTTACCCCACAATACATGCAGTATATGCAGAAATGATTTTGTTTGTGTGTTTAGGAGGCCAAGAACAACAGAGAACCGTCTACAAAATCAGGTACAAACTTTCTCTAATCAAGCCTTTGTCTCTCACATTCCCTTTTTGTTCTTAAACCAGTGCTTCTCAAATTGTGGGTTATGATGCAAGGTGATGCCTGGTGGAGCGCATGTAACCCTGTGAAACATGCTTTTCTGGAATTGTGTATGAGAATTAAGTGTAATTGCACCTCCACTCCAGTAGTTGGCAGTGGGTCTCTCATTGTCGCGCTATGGAGTAGCGTTTTTTTTACACAAGCGATACGGAAAAATTTCTACTCAGAACGAAGAGAAAGGTGGAGAGAGATAGAGATATTGAGACATAAATAAGTCGAATGAGTTTAAATAAGGATGTTTTTTTTTTAAATTCCAGGCACATTGGTGCACTTTATATCTTTTCTATTCCAGATTAAAAAAACAATGTTAATGAAGTTTTTCTTTATTGTAAGTTGAACTACAATTTATTTCTTTTTTGTTTTTAATGTTAATAAAGATACAATGTTATGCAGAGGTGTACAAATAACAATTTTATAGACAAATAATACTATTTATAGTTGCTCACGGAGCGGCGGGGGGCGTGAAATGTTATTTTCTTCCTAAGGGGGGCGCCACAGAAAATAATTGAGAAGCACTGTCTTAAACCAATGTACCCCTCCACTCCTAGGCAATTTCAAATCCTGTTGATGACATATACACAGGTCTGGACCCAACAACCATGTCTCCTACTTATGATACTCTTGGAGTAAGTATTAATTTTAAGGTTGCATATACCGAGTGGATATTACAGTGGACTAAATTATTCTTGACATGTTTTGGTATTTTTAATTTTAAGGCTGTAGAAGTTTCTCTAACAGACACCTACACTTCTCTAAACCCTGTAAACCGGTCCTCTGAGTACAGCACACTGTTTGATTATTCAAGGTATGCTGCTCTCTGCTACCCACACACATCACACTGGAACACACATAACTGTCATACCGCAGGATCCAGATCCTACAGAGATATAAACAAATAAACCAAGAAAAATCATGTCAGATATTTTCTCTGTTACTGGTACACAGTAAACAACTCAATGCAAGTGAAGAAGGGGGCGGGGATGGAGGTGGGGATTCAATTACATGGTTGCACATTGATGTAATATGTGCAGCCCTCAACCAACGCTATCCTGTCTTTGTGTGTGTGTGTGTGTGTGTGTGTGTGTGTGTGTATACAAGTAAAAAAAATTTTTCTAGTTCTTTCTTGAAAAGAAAGTCTACCAAACTGTTTGGGAATTTCCTGTAAAAACCCCTCTTTAAATCACGCCCTGAATGTCTCATAATATCTTAGATCGGAGCTCTCACTGGACTATTCCAAAACTTGGATCCTCTTCTTTGGAAGACTTTTTTTTGTTGTTTGTTGGTTGGATTTTCTAGAAGTTGAGGAATTCCTCTATCTGAAGAAAATCCAATCCCATTCTTCACTGTGGGTATGATGTACTTTGGGTGATAACCTCTTCTGATTTTGAACGAACACGCGTAAACAACAAAATATTACATGAAGAAATTACAACAGACGCTTGTCAAGGCAGTGCACAAAAAAGTAACTTCAATCACAGAACTATAACAGTAAGCTTGACTATTTAAAGGCACAACCATAAAATCTTCCACACACACAGACAAACACACATCCTGTTACTCATCCCAGCGTTGTATTCTCTGCCATTGTAAGTGCAGATAAATATAAACTATTATGCAAGCAATGTGGAGTCAGCATGAGAAAAGAGGAAGATTTCTTTCTGTCGCTGTATCTCTCTCTCTCTCTCTCTCTCTCTCTCTCTTCTCCTTCCCCATCCTTGCCTGTAGTGGATTCCTTATCAATGAAAAGTTATAAATATAAATAAATCTTGACATGTCATGTCCCCAGTGCAGTGCCTCTCAAATCGTGGGGTGGCGCGGTATGATGCCGGGTGGGGTGATTCTCTGGGGAACATGCTTTTCTGGAAGAGTGTACGAGAATTAAGTGTAATTGCACCTCCACTCCAGTGGTTGGCAGTGGCGCTCTCATTGTCGTGCTATGGTGTAGTGGTTTTTCGCACAAGCAAACAATATGAAGTGCAGTAAATAACCTTTCAAGAAACAACACGGAAAATTTTCTATCAGGAACAAAGAGAAAGGTGACGGAGAGACGGAGATATTAAGACATAAATAAGTTGAATGAGTTTAAATAAGGATGTTTCTTTTTTTTATTTTCAGGCACATTGGTGCACTTTAAATCTTTTCTGTTACAGATTAAAAAACAATGTTAATGAAGTTTTTCTTTATTGTAAGTTGAACTATATTTCTTTGTTTTTTTTGTTTTTAATGTTAATAAAGATACTATGTTATGCCGAGGTGTACGAATAACAATTTTATAGACAAATAATACTATTTATAGTCGCTCGCAGGGTGGCGGGGGGGCGTTAAATCTTTTTTTCTTCCTAGAGGGGGCGCCACAGAAAAATAATTGAGAAGCACTGCCCTAGTGAGACGTGATAGAATTCTGGGGATTAACTCGGGGATTTCCATGAAAGCATTCTGGTGGATAATCTATGCTTTTGGAAAATAAATTGGGATCAAGTGGATGTAGCTCATGAAATTTTTATGATTGGTCATGGAATTTCGCCATGGGATGTCTGCAGAAACCCTGACAATGCCACCGAAATTACCAATTTTCTGAAAATTTTACTCAATGAGTGTGAATTAAAAAGTTAAAGAAACAAAATTAAGAAAATAAATCAGGTGAAAATAAAGAATAAATCAATTAATAAATAAAATAAAGGATAGCAGCAATCAGCAATGTTATTCTGAACAGCAGCAGATCAATACAAACTAAAAATATATAAATTCTGAACAATAGTGCTATAAGTGATGAAGCATATTTCAAATTAATAGAACTTTATCTCGGTGGTCATATTATATATACTGTACCAATGCAGCCGTGTGGGGGGCACAAACAAGTGCCCGCCCTCAAGCCGGTCCCAAGCCCGGATAAATGCAGAGGGTTGCGACAGGAAGGGCATCCGGCGTAAAACTTTTGCCAGAATACAAAATGCAAACCGTAAAGACAAATTTCATACCGGATCAGTCGAGGCCCGGGTTAACAACGACCGCCATCAGTGCTGTTAACCAACAGGGTGCTGGTAGAAATCGGACTACTGTTGGTCAAAGGAGGACATGAAGGTAGTTGGAGTAAGAGTAGAAGCTGCAGAGGATCGGGTGAGATGGAGGCGGATGGTTTGCTGTGGCAACCCCTGATGGGAAAAGCCGAAAGTAAAAAAAGAAGAATATATTATATATACTGTACAGACGCTCCCCGACTTACGTTCATCCGTTTTACGTTTTTCCGATTTTACATTTTATTTAAAGAAAAAAAGACCGGAAGTCTGTATAACCCACAGCAAGTACACTACTTTTGCAAGTACACTACTTTTGCAAGTACACTACTTTCGGTATTGAGCGCCTCACATATTGATTGACTGTCTTAAGCTTCATGTAAAGTAACTCGGTATAAATAAGTGATTTATTTGAAATTAATGTTGATGTTACTTGATATATTTGATATTATTTTACAATGTTATGTTTATAAAAATTGATTTAGGGGTGTTTTCTGAGATACGGTAATGGTATTTATGGATGTATAGTACGTCATACATCACTGTAACAACTTACGTTCACTTTCAACTTATGTTCGCCTGTCCGGAACCAATTAAAAACGTAAGTCGGTGAGCGTCTATCCCATCATATTGTTCAGTCTTTTTAGTTTATTTAGACCAAGGGTCACCAACACGGTGCCCGCAGGACCAGGTCGCCCGCAAGGACAGCATGAGTAGCCCGCGGGCCTGTTCAATGCTATGTTTACAACAGGCCCGTGGCTCCATAGCGCCACTTTCCATTGAGTTGCATCTAAATTTTTTTTTTGCTATTTTTAAAAAAATCAAATCAATATCTTAACATAGACAAATATCATTTTTATTAATAATAACATATAATTAAAGGTAAATCGAGCTAATTTGTTATTTCAGAAGTGTGTAACGACCTAATAGCCCTTCGCATTAATTGGTACCCAAGAAGTAGCACTCAGTTTCGAAAAGGTTGGTGACCCCTGATGTAGACTGAGTTATGTAATAAAATTTGTCCTGATATTTCTTTACAGTCTCTCTCTCTCTCTCTCTCTCTCTCTCTCTCTCTTTTCAAATGTAATGCAATATCTCACATTGATTCATCATATCAATCATCATACTCCTCAAAGCAGTATGTATTATTTCTGCAGATCCAAGTAATGACTCACCACCAAACAAGAAAAACCATGGAATGAGGAGGAGAAAGAGTTAATATCGTATCATTTGAGCGAGTATGAATTCAAATTGTGAAACTGTGGTTCATGAAGCACGAGGAATCATTTTCAGACAAGAACCGGTCCCAAGTCCTGACCCTAACCCTACTGAGGGTCGTTGAGATGTACATGAGAAGACTTTATGGAGTGGTTTGATTTTCTTGTCAACAATTTAGGATGTCTGTGAAAAATATTAGAGCACAGGATGTTTTTGGCCGGGAAGGTTGTGTCATCTCACAATGACCTTTTGTATTTTTATTCAGTGGTAAGTTGCAGTAATTACAAAATTTTAAAATTAAGGCTTTTTTATACTTCTGTAGAAAAGATGGATTTTTTTTTTTTTTTTTTCATTTTTGCAACATGGAGTCCTTATATAACAAATGTACATTTCAAATCGAAATAAAATGTCTGATTAGTCACTTATGTACACAGTAATTTTGGTTG
This sequence comes from Plotosus lineatus, assembly GCA_024760905.1. Taxonomy (NCBI): domain Eukaryota; kingdom Metazoa; phylum Chordata; class Actinopteri; order Siluriformes; family Plotosidae; genus Plotosus; species Plotosus lineatus. The sequence continues at coordinate 17,256,322 of CM045749.1, forward strand.
AGCTGAGAAAATGAAACCAACAGATAAACAAACAAACAAAAACAAACAAGATCAGGTTTCCTGCCTCGGACTAAAAAAAAGAGAATACACTAATAATAATAATAATAATAATAATAATAATAAATGATTGGGGCAGGGGTGACCCAGTGGTAGGGAGCTAGAGAACTGATTACGAGGTCGGGGTTCAAGCTCCACTATCAATGAGATGTCACTGCTGTCCCCACAGTGCAGCTGAGTTGTCAAAGGCCGGCCATGTCTGTCACTGTCTGTGGTGAAAGGCGTGTAAAGGAACCATTGCTCAGTTCATTTTCTGTACCCGCTTAATCCTAACTTGGGTCGCGGGGAGGCTTGCGCCCATCCCAGCCAACTTCGAGCGAGGGCAAAGTACACCCTGGACAGCTCGCCAGGCCATCGCAAGGCGGAAACATGCTGACGGCTTTGCAGGCTACTCTTGCCGAAAGTCAGCAATGGTTCTTTTACATGCCTCACACCATAGACAGTGAGAGACATGGCCGGCCTTTGATAACCCAGTTAGCTCCACTGGGGGTGGGGGGGGGGGGCAGTGACAACCTTGTGCAGAGTGGGACTCGAACCTCCAACCTTTGGATCAGCGATCCAGCGCCCTATACCACTAGACCACCACTGCCCTGGAACCATTGCTGACTTTCTTAAAGAATAGCTGCATAGCCGTCAGCATGTTTCTGTCCTGTAATGGCCTGGCGAGCTGTCCAGGATGTACTCTGCCCTCACCAAAGTCAGCTGAGATGGGTGCTAGCCTCCCTGCAACTCTAATCAGGAATAAGCAATTCAGAAAATGAATGAGTGGGGAAATGTTCTGAAGTGGGAGGCAGTGTCTATACTTTGAAATTCAGAGACATCCACTGAGTTTGAGAAAATTATTTTTTCATTAACATTATTTTTAATTTACAACTTTATAACACATGAATATTCTTTTACTGTGTAAGTGTGGCCTACACACCCTATCTGTACAACGAATAATATTGAAGCGAATTTTGTCCAAAAGATGGCAGTGTTCTTTAACTGAAGGCTCTGAGGCTACGTACTGAATACTGTACTGGTTTATCTTTCAGGCTGCACTTTACTCTGGAATATCATCATCTTTTATATATATATATAAAATATACTACAACATGGCGACCTAAATTTCTCTCTTTCCCTGTGTAAGGCCCTGTTCTCTCCTTTTCATTCTTGTCATCATTTCAGATTGTTTTTTTGCCTGTCATACATGGAGAGAGAGGTGGGGGGGGAGAATTGAAATTTCAGACAATCATAACGTGACATGATGTTTCTGGACTGTGCGCTAAACGTATTGTGTCATCTCATACTTGCTAAAGGGTTCTCTGTGGTGTGTGTGTGTGTAGGTTGGTGTGAGGTCATGGCATTGGCCAGTGTTCTGTCTATAAGGGGTGACTTCAGAGCAAATAACACTGTGGGCAGTTGAAGTCTCTCTCTCTCGCTCTCTCTCGCTCTCTCGCAAAAGCTTCAACAGTGCACAAAGGGCTGTTGTGAGTTGTTGTTTCATGTGGTCATGCAGTGCTCGGCTGTGTGTCAAAACCATAAAAGGCTTGGTTTCACCACTGCCAGGGTTACAGCTGGACTTGGTAACTTTTTAGCTCCATATACAACTTGTTACCTCAACAGCAATTAATAATTTATGAGATCCAAAAAAAGTTCTGAAAAAAAAAAAAAAAATCTGTCACATGTGTCCGGTGTACAGTAATTCTATAAAAAAACATTGACCAATCACTGCCCTGTATTCTGATCAGAAATAGCCAATGAGTTCTCTCATATCGAAATGCTAATGTGGACCCTACCGTGCATGGACCAATGATCACAATGCATTCTGTAGCGCTTGGCTTTGGACGCATCAACAGAGGGTTTAACCAGTGCTCTGAAGGGATACTAGTTCCAAATGTTGCTTGCATTTCAGATTACCTACCCCAGCATTAACAACCACACATGCTCTATTTCATTATTTACACCAGGTATCTTGATATAGTGAGACAAATTGACAATAAAGACTGTTAAAGATAAAACATAAAAATGCAACTCCAGCTTTACTGCATCAGGAAATGTCCAGTGAAACAGCAGCTCTAGTCAGTGATTGACAGAATGGGTCGGTGCTCAAAGTAGAAATTTCAGTAGAGTCTGTAACCACCATTTGCATTTTGTAGTGCAGTGTATCTCCTTCACATAGAGTGAATGAGATTATTGATTGAGGCTTGTGGAATGTTGGGCCGTCAGGAGTTCATGGATATTCCAAGGGACTGTAACATGAGAGGGTATGGAGTCTATTGGCTGTAGTACCACATTGGTGGAATGGACTTCTAAAGCAGGTCATTGTGGAAAAAGAAACATTTACAGCTGCAGTAGTTTGTAAAATTGACACGCCAGCATGCAAGATGCCAATTGTCCTCTTCCTGTGACATTTATATCACTGTAATGGATGTAAATCTGAATGGTTTAGGTAGGTTTTTTTATTGTCCCCAACATAAGGTGTGGCAAATTTTCAGCTGGCCATGCTTATCTGTTGGGCATCTGTGGCTTATATTGTATGGAAACACCCCCCCCCCCCCCCCATATTTTTTGCTATCTAAAAGGAAATAAATCCAAACTTTGGAATTAAACCAAAAGCTTGCATGTGTAGTTTGTCTGTTTCTGTGAAAATGTGCTGTTTCATCAATCTTATGTTTCAGTTCAGTTCATTTTCTGTAACCACTTCATCCTAATTAGGGTCACGGGGAGGCTGGTGCCCATCCCAGCCAACTTCGGGCGAGGGCAGAGTACACCCTGGACAGCTAGCCAGGCCATAGCAGGGTGGAAACACGCTGACGGCTTTATAGCTTACTCTTGGAGAAAGTCAGCAATGGTTCTTTTACATGCCTCACACCACAGACAGTGAGAGACATGGCCGGCCTTTGATAACCCAGTTAGCTGCACTGGGGGGGACAGTGTCGAGCAACTGTCACATGATTCAAATTCAGCCAATGGCTGTCCTCCTTCCTGCTGATCGGTTGAGATTATGTATATGCCCGTTTTTCTTCATTCGCGCACAAGTGGTCAATGAGCCTTTTTTAGTGTGTTTTAATTACCAGTTAAGTTCTATGATGTCACTCAAACGCCGGCTAAGCGCCAGAAAAAAGTAATGACGTTGGATGTTTCTTCTGAAGAAATATGACTTTCTCCTGAAGAAACGACAATTTCCTCTGAAGTTCCTGAAGAGGAATAATTATCTGAACTGTTGTAAAGCACTGTAGTATTAAAGTCTTTTTCAATTATTATTCCAGTACAGTACCTAAGTTAATGTTTAGAACAGGGGTGTCAAACTCGTGCCACAAAGGGCCATGTGGCTGCAGGTTTTTGCTTCAACCAAGCAGCAGCACACCTGACTTGGCTCATTTCATCAATTGAGCTGAGTGCTCAGCCAGATGATTGGTCAGTCTCTGTACAGATCACACAGATCGACCAATCAGCTGCCTGAAGACCTAGATCAGTTGATTAAATTGGTCAAGTCAAGTGTGCTGCCGCTTGGTTGAAACAAAAACCTGCAGCCACATGGCCCTTTGTGGCACGAGTTTGACACCCCTGATTTAGAATGTTCATATGTGTGATTTTATGTACTGTGGTGTAGCATGTTTATCCTTTTGTTTTGTCTATGCAATTTATTACACTCCATGTTCTTATATGTTCTTTTTGTTATGGTACTTTGATTTTGGCGGCTGTGCCTCTACTCTGGTTTCTCTCCGCTCCAGCTGAGGGGCGTGGATGGGCTGCTCGGTGGATCACACCTGAATTCACTCTTCTCATCTACTTCCAATAAACACAAGCACGCTCACCTCTGCGTCAGAGGATTAACTCACATCACTTCCCTGCTTCTTTGTACTGTATTCTCTAACTCTGTTTTCCTGCCCGCTCCGGCTGAGGGGCGTGGCTGAGCTGCTCGGACTGAATGCAATTCACCTCAGTTAAAGCGCGCTGCTTTAAGTTTAAGTGCTTCCCCTTTGAATAATAAATCCACTCTGCTCCCTGCATTCTGTGTCTGGCTGAAAGCTCATTATGTCATTATGTCACACTTTTATGTTCTTTATATACGGTGCAATAAAATTTATTTATTAAATAATGAAATGCCTCCCTCTAGTGGGTGTCTGATAAGCATTTTTAACCATTAATGTGTTGAACCTATATATATATATATATATATATGCTGTATAATGTTTATATATATTTATTAATAAATATCACAGTACAAAATTAAAAAGTTTTTCATAATCATTATTACATTTTACTACATTAATACTGTATTAATCAGTAAGACTGTCTATAGAATGTGTTTAAGCGCATGTGATAGATACATAGTATTTTACTTCCCGGTGATAATTCATGCATGTAATATGATACATGGGGTTTTACTTCTGGGTACAGAACTCACGGATTATCTTTATTCGTGGGAGGGGCCGGAACCGAACCCCCGCGAATAACGAGGGCCTACTGTATCTGTTAGATTATATCTGTATAATGTTATTATTGCCATTAAGTTTCCCTATGTGAACTGTGCAACTCACATCCTATTCTCAAGATTTTGCTGTCTTGCGAGTAAAACAGGAGCCTTTTCAAATTGGCTAATGCAAACCATTAAATGATTTTAGCAGTTTCCAACTTTGAAGCTGTAAGTAAAAACAGTGCTCATGTGTAACGGGAGAGTTTGGAAGGCTTGCATTTAATTTCACTTTAAGTGCACGAGTAAGTGAGAGGAGTCTGACTACTGCTTATTAGCCAATAAAGCTTTCGGAAAGATATAAGGATCAGATCAGATAAAAACTAGAAGCAGTACTTAAAGCTCTGTGGGTGGGATATCCCAGGGAGGAAACACAATCTAGCTTGAATATCATGATTTCATATTCATGATTATATTTTTTATTTTTGTGGTGCTTGTGTGTAAGTGCCTCTCTCTCTGATATCATCACAGCGTGGGTAGGTCATGTGACACACTGGCAGGACATGGTGACAGAGGAATACAGAGTCTGGAACCAAGTATACCACTACGTACTAGGTGTTTGAGTTCCAGAAAAAAAGTCATTATATATCTATAATAAGTATAAAAATGAAAAATAGAAAAAAAAAATAGAGGGGGGGGGTCCTGCATTTATCTAAAGAACTGAGCAGCAGTCAATCTGGTACGCATGCACACACACACACACACACACACACACATACACACACACACACACACACACATACACACACACACACACACACACACACACATACACACACATACAATGGTGGTCATAGAGGCTTTGATTTTTCTTTTGCATCTTTGAAGCTGTGAGCATTTTTGTTGACTCCCACTCCCTGTCTTGTACTTCTTTCAGTGAGTTCTTTATAACGCGACTTTTCTCCTACTGGGTGACACAGAGATGAATGCAAACAGCTCGTTCTTTCTCTCTCTGACTTCCTCACTGGACATTCTTCTTTCATTAGTAAAGAGGAAGCTGGTGGGTGATTTATTTGAAGACTTGATAAGTGTTAGTGTGACTGAATGTGACTGTCTGACTGTGCAGAGAAAGTTGGAACAGGTGCATGAAATAAACAGCGAAACAAATTGAATGAGCAGCAACATGTGCAAAGGAGCAACATGTATGTATTGAAAATATGGGTTTTTTGATCACACTGCGAATGCTGTCCCCCATGGGGTGAATCCTGTTGACTGTTTATTTACTTTTTCTTTATATTCTATGTTTCTCCCATTCTATTCAGCCTGTTTTTTCTTTTCTTTTTAGTTTTTATTTAAGTACATGTTTCCTTTCTCTTTGTTTTTTCAGCAATTCTTTCTCCTAAATTCAGTTTTCTTTTGCAAATGATTTCTGGCAAAGTTGTCACATACGATTATGTATTACATAATGCATGACTGTATAGGATGCTCCTGACATGAAGCAGGGTTACTCTTACTACACCTAAATGAATTATTGTACAATAATAACATATCTTGGGTTGGTTTATTTCTCATATACCAAAGCAATTTAATGTTTTCTAGCTTTTTGTTTGTTCAGAGATTTCTGGTTAATGCTGCGGAGCATCTGGGAAATAAATTAGCTGCATATACAGTAGCAACTCAGGCTGTAATCACAACAAAAATAATCAACAAAAATCTTCCATATGGTCGTTCAGTAAACACAGTTTGACCTCGATATTTACAGTTTACATATACATAACTTAACACTTCAGGTTTCATATGAATATTCATGTTTTCATACTGCAGCCCAGAGCATGAACCTGATAACCCACATGCCTCAGTTTACATTTATCTGTATTTGTTCTTAGATGTTGAAAACGCCTCAGTGTCAGTCTAGTTGAATGATCAGAACTTTACAGATTATTGTGTTCAGATTCATTTTTTCATCTGGTTCATACATGAGGCTACACAATTTAAATCAGCTTAAAATATAATTTTTTGAATACTTTGGTGGCTTTAAATGCATTTTTAGTGAGATTGTATACAAGGTCAATGTCACACTAGATTATATTATTATTATTATTATTATTATTATTATTATTATTATTATACCCCCATTGCAGCTAACTGGGTCATCAAAGGCCAGCCATGTCTCTCACTGTCTATGGTGTGAGGCTGTAAAGAAACCATTGCTGACTTTCGACAACAATAGCTGCATAGCCGTCAGCGTGTTTCTGTCCTGTGATGGCCTGGCAAGTTGTCCAGGGTGTAGTCTTACTTACTGAATTGCTTACTCTTACTAGGGTCGCGGGGAGCAATTCCTATCTTAGCTGACACTGCGCGAAGGTGGGGTACATCCTGGACAGCTTGCCAGACCATCGCATAGCAACATACACAATCATTTACATTCATAACTAGGGGAAATCTGAAACCGCCAATTATCCTAAGCTGCATGTCTTTGGATTGCAGGAGGAAACTGAAGTACCCAGAGGAAACCCATGCAAGCATGGGAAGATGATGCAAACTCCACAAAGGAAGGCCTAAAGCCTGGGAATTGAACCCAGGATCTTCTTTCTGTCCATTACACCCCTGTGTCACCCATATCATATGTCTTATATGAGTGGGAAAAAAGTATTTTGCTGGAATTTCTTTGTAATTTCCCAGTTCTAGACATTTATGGGACTGCATGATTTCAAATATTTTGCACATGCCCTGTTTTTGGCGCATGATCATCAAGCTATTTTGAACTTATTTTCTCGTCAGTACTGCCATTAAAGCGAAAGTTTGGAGGGTTAGAGTGAAATTGGAGGGCGGAATAGTTTTTGCCGCTTTTCCAAAGCCAAAAACAAACAAAGCCAAATGAAAATGACTGATAAACTCTGCAGTCACAAGATTAAAAAATAAATGTCCAGAACATTTACAAGGATAGACATATATTTGATTAAAGATTAGTTAATGGCTGAATATTAAATAATAATCTTTCACCAACGTTTTTTTTTTTTTAATCTGGAGACAGGTGGAACTGATGCCTGTTGCATGTTTATGACTGAACTTAAATTAAATTATGACAATCTTACCTCGACACTGAACATTTGTTAATGTAAGGTAAGATATGAGAGTTGGCTGACTAACATGAATATTTATAGAAAGTACTAAATCTGCCACAACCGAATATAATAATTAAAACATTCTGTAGTGGTTCTTATGTAAGTTATTTGAACAAGACATAATTTTATAAAATGCGTTCAGTAAATACAGGTTTTTATATTGGGAATGAGGAAATTGTTTCTTGTCTGTACTGTACATCATTCAGTAGCAGGCTTGGTTTGTCTGTACTATTTGTACAATGATAAAACATTAAGTTTCTATAAAGTTGTTTACATTAAAATACCATTTCAATCATTAAAAATAGATTATTTTGCCGAACCACTTAATTCTACAAGAATGACGTGGAGGCTGAATCCGATCTCAAATGACACTGACCAAAGGCAAGGTCGACCCTGACCAGTTTGTCAATCCATCACAGGGCCAACACATCCAACCATTGACACTCACACTCAATACAGTGGTATCTTGACTTACGAAATTAATCCGTTCCGAGGGCAAGCTCATAAGTCAAAATGTTCGTTAGATCAAACAAAAATTCCAATAGGAAATTATAGAAAACCAACCCTCTCCCAAACTCACATAACCTGCCACAAAAACGTATATCTGACCAAATATATTAAAGATAAACATGTAATAACAATAAATATCTCATAATAATAATAATACATGTACATTAACATTAATAATAATGAATAATAAATAATAATAATAATAATAATAATAAAACAAGAATAAGTAATAAGTCAAGTAACCGTCCAATCATCGGCTGTGGCGAAGATGTCACGTGGGCGCAAAGATGTCATGTGGGCAGGCATGAGGCAGTGCGTAACAGAGAAGGGAGGAGGAGAATTTTGTGCATGTGAAAGCTACAAATGCCAGTGAGGAAAGACTCACAATGAGCCCCCACTAGGCTACTGCTTCTCAAATAGTGGGGAAGTGTGATGCCAGGGGTGGGCGTGTGTGACCTTGGGCAACATGCCTTTTTGCCATACTGTACCAGAATTAAGTGTAATTGTGCATCCTCTACAGTAGGTGGCAGTGGTGCTCTCACTGTGTTATATATAAAGTGTATATAAACATATACAATATAAAGTGCAGTAAACATTATTTATAATTGCATGCAGAGCGCTGGGGGGGGGTGTCTTCCTATAGGAGGCATCACAGAAAATAATTGCAGGGCACTGCACAAGGTGTTGTTGGAGCACGAAGGAATACACGCGGAAGAATAGAAAGCTAATTGGCCTGGGAAAAGTCATTATCCCAGCATAGCTCGTAAATCAAAATTTTACTCGTTGGATGGGGCAGATTTTTGGTGGGATTGACGTTCGAAAATTCGTTATAAAAGACACTCGTAAGTCAAGGTACCAATGTATTGATGAATTTGGAGTAAACCAGCGTACTTGAAAAACCATGAAATAACAGGGACAACATGCAAAATGTACAGAAACACTCTTGCCAAGTCTGGGACTAAAACCCTGGGGGTGGGGAAGATGGTTCAGAAATGATAAGGTTTAAGGCCTTGTGTAAAAGAAAATTAAGATTCTCGTAAAGGATCATTCAGTTAAGAAACGGCACATATACCACTGTGTACTGTATTTAAAAACCCATACTTTCAGTTTTGATTCTCATCGATACAATTCTTTAATACTACACCAGGGTACTCATTAAGTTTTAGAGTAGAAGCAGGATATTGATAAGTAGGGAATTGGAAATTGTCTGAGGCAAGCATGGGGATGGGGGTGTCCCCTCCCGCAGGGGGGTCTGAGGGGCCACCCCCAGATACATTTTAAAAATTCATGTGCTCTGTGATGCATTCTGGGCCCATATTTATGAGAAAATCAGGCAAGTGAGAAGCAAATAAAACTAAAAGTTTATATTATAAAAAATAGTAGGGCACCATGGTGGCATAGTGGTTAGCACACCTGCCTCACAGCAAGAAGGCCTGGGTTCGAATCCAAGCCTGGGCGTTTCTGTGTGGAGTTTGCATGTTCTTCCCATGCTTGCGTGAGTTTCCTCCGGGTACTCCGGTTTCCTCCCACAGTCCAAAAACATGCACAGTAGGTTACTTGGCTAAAATAATCTGTGGAGAGGGCTTCACTAAGTTGGATAACTTGTGCCCAATCCCTTTCTTCAATGAGTAAAATATGTTTCAATCAATCAATCAAAAATAGTATTTGTTACAAGAATTGACAATACAATAGACTTGCTTCTTTAAGGAAAGTACATAAAACTTCTTATTTGAAAAATCTAACGGTTACCTTACGAATATAGAAGATTTGTGAATCAAACTGCTACCCCAATCTGCCAAAACTGTTTATGTAATATCATTGTAGGATTAATAAGATTCGGCTATTAGAATAAGATTAGACTAGTTTAGTTGGGTGCTAGTTTTCACTATTATCGCTCAGTGCAATCAAGAAATAATTTGTGTTCAGACATGACATAAAACTTTTACCTATTTCATGAGATACGGATGTTTCCGAACCATTGGAAACATCTGTCTTGAGTCGCTTCCACAACGTATGAAATGTTGGTTGTTTAAATCTACTTCGCTTCGGCGCCATGCTTGTCGGTACGAGTCACATCAGTTTGGACTATATTTTACCCGGGTTTGTACGACCCATCATGATCTAAAACTACACGGGAGCACAGGCACATGGCGGCACGTATATTAAAAGCGCTGCGCTTTTGAATGAGGTAGCATAGTGCATCATGGGATATCGGAAGTGAACTGATTGAAAAATTATCAAAACAAGTGATCGTGTTGTCAAGTACATAGCTTAACAAAGCCTGTGAAAATGTTTTTATCCAAGATTATTATTATATTATTAAATATTATTATTTACTATTATAAAATATAACCGGCGCGAGGCTAATAGTAGCCGGCGCTTCCGCCGGCACTTAATGAAAAGTATGCTACAATATTCGAAGTTCTATGTTGTCACTAATGGAACTGCGTTTCTGCATTATTTGGTTTGACCTAAGTGACCCCAGAGTGCAGATGACTGGGTTATCAAAGGCCGGCCATGTCTCTCACTGTGTATGGTGTGAGGTTCATGTAAAATAACCATTGCTGACTTTTATCAAGAGTAGCTGCAAAGCCGTCAGCATGTTTCTGCCCTGCGATAGCCTGGCAAGCTGTCCAGCGTGTACTGTGCCCTCGCCCAGAGTTGGCTGATACGAACGCCAGCCTCCCTGCGACCTTAATTACGATCCAACGGTTCAGAAAATGAATGAATGAATTACTTAAATGTTTCTCAGAACACAGTGAACATCACAAAACTGACTCAGTGCGGTGGTTTTATCCTGGTTAATATGGGTCTTTCCATTATTTCCGGTTGGACGAGTAGAGGCGTTTTTGGTGTATCTGTACTTTGTGTGTTACTGTTGGTGTTCCTTTTGTAGCTGTTCTCTGGGAGAAGAGATCACTGGGCCTTTGTGTAGACTGAGACAGTGTGGGATGAGACCTTCAAATATTGCTTTCTTTCTCACTTTTCCCCCATTTATAACAAAATTGTTCAGAGGACAATGACTTGAGTCAGGAAACGATTTCATAGGGATTGTAGTCACACATGAAACCGCTCCATCTTGCTTGTTCTGTCACAAATCTCTCTCTCTCTCTCTCTCTCACTCTCTCTCTCTCCCTCTCTCTCTTACACACACACACACACACACACACACACAGAGCCATGTTAAAGGGTTACACTTAAAGTGTACAGTGAACTAAGTAGGTGTAATACATTGTACATAGGTGTTGATGCATTGTTGCCGGTACAGAACATTGAGGAACTACAGTAAAACCTCCGCTGACGAACGCTTAAGCTCACGAACTTTTCGCCTCAAGAACATTAAATTTGCGAGCATATAGTCTCTGCTGACGAACTAGTTTTCGGCGGACGATTCAAACCACGCGGTCGAACAGCGCCACGGTGGCGGCCACGAGAAGCTGACGCACGCTCACGGCGTCACAGTTCGTCACCCCCTTTCTTTGAATGCGGAAGTGGTTTGTGTTTGCTAGACATTTTGGACCATATTGAGTGTACTTTTGCTATTATGGGAAGGAAAAGACCCCACCACAGGCGGAGATCATTGAAAAACACGAACGAGGTGTGCGTTTGTGTGACTCAGCGTCCCAGTACCAGTACGCTAAGTCTACCACCATCCTTAAGAACAAGGAAGCTATTAAGGGTGCGTGTGTGGCTAAGGGTGTTTCCAAACAGTAGGCGTTTCCAAACACGCCTTCCAAACAGTAAGTCCCTCCCTCCCTCCTCCTCCCACTCCATTCCATCAAGCCATCAACTACCATCACAAAGGTAAATAAAACCACTTTATTATACAGTACAGTTTATTTCTTTAATTACAATACAATAGCACATTTATTATACATAAAATAAGGTATATTTTTGTGTAGTTTTAAGGCTTATTTAGTAGAAAATTATGTTTTATGGGGACCTGGGAACGGATTATTCTCATTTTAATGGTTTCTTATGGGAAATAAATGTTCGGAAGACGAACTTTTCGCCTCACACACACTTTCTGGGAACCAATTATGTTCGTGAGCTGAGGTATCACTGTATTCGGTTCACTAGCATCCACCACACTAGACGCAAATAAATAGATGGAGTGTAAGCAAAAAGAGCATGCCCAAATTATATTTTTATAGCTTTTTTGTTTCATCTTCATAAATCACGACGGATGCAGGTGACCTCTAATGTGAACAGGTGAAGAGCTGTGAGTCTCATCTATGCACTTAAACCTAAAGAGAAGGAAAGTATAATCGAGATTTTTGTTTTTTATATTCACACATTTTAACCATGACAGAGGCTGGTTAGCTTCAAGCTGACCTAAGCGCTATGTAAGATTATTCACTCAGTATATTAATATTCAGTCAAAATAGTTAGTTTCTGCTAGTTTCTGATTGGTTTAAAAAAATAGATAATCAAAAAAGAGCAGTGGTGGCCTAGTGGCTAGTGGTATAGGGCACTGGATCGCGATCCCCGAGTCATCCTCCCCCCCAGTGCAGCTAACTGGGTTATCAAAGGCCAGCCAGGTCTCTCACTGTCTATAGTGGGAGGTTCATGTAAAAGAACCATTGCTGACTTTCAACAAGAGTAGCTGCAAAGCCATCAGTGTCTTTCCGCCCTGCAATGGCCTGGCGAGCTATCCGGGGTGTACTCTGCCCTTGCCCGGAGTAGGCTGGAATGGGCACCAGCCTCCCCGTGACCCTAATTAGGATTAAGCGGTTACAGAAAGTGGACTGATCATCAAAAAAAACTGTTGGTATTCTACAAATCACCATATCCACCAGTTACATCAGATTAGCTGAATAAGTTATAAATATTTAAAATGCATATTAAAATATTTATAGAATTTGGCTTTTGTATGACATCTAGAATTGTTCAGAGCTCAGAGGGTCTTATTCAATTCAAAGTCAAAGTCAACGTGGATATCACTAAATATTCCCCAAGAGGACCATCTTGGGAACTATTTCATTGAGTGACATCCAACATGGCCTATAAAGTCTCAACTTTCGCTGTAACTTCTTTTGTCAATGAGAGATTAATCATTTGTATTCAATATGTTTCAGTGACGTCTTCCCCATATCCATAATTTCCAGCATTGTTTGCCAGCAGCATAAAGGCTGGTGCAATCCATTGACGTCAATGCAAAGGGTCCACAGCAGGCCACTGAGAAAGGCATGTCACTGCATCATTTTTGGGGGAGGCGCTGCGGACAGGGCATGTGATGAGGTTGCCAGATATAGGTAGCTAGTAAAATCTGTGACTGCCTAAATCTAATATGGTTTGTATTCCATAGATTTTCAGCATGGTAGTGTCGTGGTTAGCACTGTTAACTTATGTAGTAGGAATATGGGTGTTTTATGAAACATGGCACCTCTCTGAATGCAGTTACTGGTAGTGGGGAAAATACTTTCACGCAAAGTTAAAAGGCTTGGCTAAAAACTGTGGAAAATGAGATGCGAGACTGCATGCTGGACTTCTGTGTGTTGTTGTCTGTCATTAGCTTATTATGGGATTACTGTCAAAATTCCCAAGACAATACCCTATAGTGTAAGTGAAGTGTGACAGCCTTTTGACTGTATTTTTGCTTTGGGCTACGTATTTATCAATGTAATTCTACCCTGCCAACATTTCTGAAGAGGGTTAAGGTTTTATATCTTTCCATGGCAGTTCTACAATGCTTTTAAGTGATTCGTTACATAATTAGCATACAGTAGATAGTGAACAGGAAGTCTTCTGTTGATACGGAGTCATCTCTTGAAGATAACATTAAACTAAATAAAGGCCAAAGGAAAACTTTACTGTTGACACATAAATACAATAATATTTAGATTTAGGCACTGCCTAAAGACAGAACTCAACTTGGGTAGTAGGGTGGCTCCATAACGGCATTAGCTTTAGTCATGGAAGTAAAAAAAAAAAAAAAAAAAAAAAAAGTCTGCTCTGCATTTTTTTTTGAATATGGTCCGTTTAACAAGTTTATGTTCCGTATTCCTGTTCATATTTTGTATAGTTTTACTAGGCAAAAGATAAATTGTTTAAATTTGTATCATTTTTTAAGAATTATTATTATTCTGTGTGAGTTTTATTCAGTGGTGAATGAGCTTCAACTTTTTGGGGGTTTCAGTTTTGTTATGAATAAATCTGTTTTTGATTTGCATGCATATTTGCTTGATTTAATTTTGAAACATCATCATGCAAGTCAGCAATACATAAGAGCCAATCAGCATTAACTAAGGTAAGGGCATAAGACAACCATCATAGTCATGTCCAGTACCTGTGGGACTCCGTTCATATCTAAAATACACAAAAGAGATTATATAAATTGTGATTTTGTGTGGGTTTGTGATGTAAACACGTACTCATTATGCACTAATGTATTTCCTATCAGACCTCTTAGCCTGTTCTGAGTAATTAGCACACAACTCGAATGGACTCCATCACCATCTTTCATGCCCTTTGACCCTGATGTTATTAGCATTATCTCAGATTATTTTTCACACAATGGTATAATTGAGGTTTCTCATACTAGTACATGATACAACTGTTATTCAATAACCTAATTTTGCAGTGGAAGAAATGTGTGAAGGGATAACATCTTCATGTTGCCGTTTTAAAAAAATTATGTTTCCCAAAAGAATTCATTTATTCATACAGTGATGGCTCCATAGTAAGATGCTGCATTGCTGATCATAAGGCTGGGAGCTCAAGCCCCACTGTGAGTGGAAGTCTCTGCTGCTGTCCCCCCAGTGTAGTTAATTGGGTTATCAAAGGCCTGCCATGTCTCTCACTGTCTGTGGAGGGAGGTTCAGGTAAAAGAACCATCGGTGACTTTCAACAAAAGTAGGTTGCATAGCTGTCAGTGTGTTTCTGTCCTGCGATGGCCTGGCGAGCTGTCCAGGGTGCACTCTGCCCTCGCCCAGAGTTGGCTGAGATGGGCACCAGTCTCCCTGAAATCCAAATTAGGATTAAGCAGTTTAGAAAATGAATGAATGAATGAATGTGACTCTCAGCAAATTATGGGATACCTTGCTGTCATCATAGTGTGGTAACTTCTGGTACTACAAATACAGTATTTTTTATATATTGCATTGATTACAGAGAAATTATTTCCTCTGCATTTAACCCATTCAAAGTGAACACACACACACACACACACAGGGTAATGGGATGCCACACAAATTGGGGGCGCCCTGAGAGCAGTTGGGGGTTTGGCACCATGCTCAAGGGCACGTCAGCAACTAATGTGGAGGAAGGGAAGGTGCTGCTGACTCCCCAACCCACACACATTTTTTTTTTTTTTTTTGCTGGTCAGGAATTGAACGAACAATCTTTCGGTACCAAAGCTGTTTCTCGAATCTTTAGCCTGCAGTTATCCCCAAATAAATGTCCACAGTATGGACTGGATGGAGTGTAATCATCTGTAAGACAATGTCACCAGTTAACATGAAAACCAGTTGAACCAGTTGAGGGGGAGAAAACACACATATGACCCTGGGGAACATGCTTTTCTGGAATTGTGCACGAGAATTAAGTGAAATTGCACCTCCACTCCAGTGGTTGGCAGTGGCGCTCTCATTGTTGTGCTATGGTGTAGCAGGTTTTCCGCACGAGCAAACAATAGGAAGTGCAGTAAACAACCCCTCAAAAAACAACACGCAAAATTTTCTAACAGGAAAGAAGAGAAAGATGGAGAGAGACGGAGATATTAAAATATAAAAAATTTCAAATGAGTTTAAATAAGGATGTTTTTTTTTTTTTTAAATTTCAGGCACATTGGTGCACTTTAAATATTTTCTATTACAGATTAAAAAACAATCTTAATGAAGTTTTTCTTTATTGTAAGTTGAACTATATTTCTTTCTTTTTTGTTTTTAATGTTAATAAAGTTACAATGTTGTGCATAGGTGTACGAATAACAATTTTATAGACAAATAATATTATTTATAGTGGCTTGCAGGGGGACAACGACATTTTTTTCTTTTTTTGGGGGGGGGGCACAGAAAATAATTGAGAAGCACTGCACTAATATGATGTGGAAGATGGAGGGTGTGTACGTCGAGTGCATTTACACAAAATCTTTTAGAGTATAAATGCTTTACTGCACATATGGATTTTTGTGAGTAGAATATGTCCTGTGTGAATCACAGTGTAAATGATTTATGATTAAATTGGTCCGAGACTATATTTCTATGGATGTAATACATTATTATTTAAACCCGGTTTCAGCCAAAAATAAGCCTCTGTACATCTAACCCTGAACTCTATTGTTACAACAAAACATAATTTTGTTTGCGTCCTAGTTTTTAAATTAATGAGCCTACAGCCGATTTTTGTTTAACTGCATTATTATTATTTATCTTGAACATGCCATGAGATTTATTTGTTTGGTGCCATATTTATTTATTTATTTATTTTTTTTTGTAGCTTCCCTATCAATGGCTTGAACCCCTAATTTCCCTCTTCTTTATCTCAGTTAAACAATTTTACTGTTCAGTTCGTTTTCTGTAACCGCTTAATCCTAATTAGGGTTGCAGGGAGGCTGGCGCACATCCCAGCCGACTCCGAGCGAGGGCAAAGTACATCCTGGACAGCTCACCAGGCCATCCCAGGGCGGAAACATACCGACAGCCTTGCATCTACTCTTGTCGAAAGTCAGCAATGGTTCTTTTACATGAACCTCCCACTATAGACAGTGAGAGACATGGCCGGCCTTTGATAACCCAGTTAGCGGCACTGGGAGGGGACAGTGACAACCTTGTGGAGAATGGGACTCGAACTCTCAACCTTAGTATCAGCGATCCAACACCCTATACCACTAAACTCCCGCCGTCTTCCCCGGTCGGCAGAGATCGGCTCCAATCTATCCGTGACTCTAGTAGGATTAAGTGGTTCGACGGATGAATGATTTCATAAATTAATATTTTAGGAGGGTGGAATGGTGTTCAATAGTTAGCACGTCCGCCTCACAGCAAGAAAACCTAGATCAGGAATTTCTGTGCGGAGTTTGCATGCTCTTCCCATGCTTGCACGGGTTTTCGTTGTGAGTTCAAAGCCCCGTTAGACACCCATCGTGCCAAGACCCCTGAGCAAGGTCTTAACCACAAGTGTGCCTCTGTTCACCCAGCAGTATAAATGGGTACCAGTAAAAACATACTGGGAAGATAACCTGCGATGGACTAGCGTCCCATCCAGGAGGAGTTGAACTCCTGGTCGCTTCAGGCTATGGAAACCGTGGATAAGCACCGGTCCGATGAGCCGCTATGGCCCGGGTGCAAAAATCCCAACGGACTTTACCTACATCAGAAAATGAATATTTTAAAGAGTTACTTATAATTATGTGAGGATACATTCTTTTATACGAACGCTAGTCCTAAATAACAAAGGTTTTGGGTATGATCAAGCCCGCTTCAATTTTTTAATGGCCAATATCTTACAAAATCTGTAAGAGTTCAAGAGTACAGTATAATCATTCACACAAGTGTATCCTAATACAAGAATTTTTTCCCACACGCATACATTAGCCGATCAGTAACACTCGTACAACTGTCAGTTCTGCAGTTTCTCTTTACACAGGAAGTGTATTAAAATAAGTCCTTTTCTTTCTTTCCACTTCCTCTCTTTTATACTTCTTTTCATTTGCTACTGTTTAAGCTCATCCAGTCTGGAATGCCAAAAAGAGAAGGCTAAATTCTACAAGTCTGCTCTTAGAGATATAATTCTCTAATACGAACTCCAAAACCATGCCAAGTATGTGGGTTTTCAAACGCCAGGCTCCATCAGATTACTGCTAATAATCCAGGCCTCTGTTTCAGATTCAATGGCTGATGTGCAGTGTCAAGAACAAAATGTGTGTGTGTGTGTGTGTGTGTGTGTGTGTGTGTGCATTTGGTATGTGCATATGTGTGTGTGTGTGTGTGTGTGCATGTGTGTGTGTTATAGGAAAGTGAGAAAGCCAGCAAAATTGCTACTGTCTCAAATTTCATTGAGTGTTTGCCTTAGTAGTCCAGAACAGAAAAGGAGAGAAAGTGGGATGGAACTGGTTTATTTTTCTAGGCTACTGTCACCTCTCTCCCTCACACACACACACACACACACACACACACACACACACACACACACACACACACACGCACACGCACACAAGCACACATGGATGTATTGCAGTGAAAACTGACACTGTCTGTGCCATTATTACTTTAAATAGACAATAAGATCTCAGTTTCAGCGTCTTGTCCAGGGGGAAACAAAGCGCAATATAATTTGTTCTGCAGTCAAATATAGTGAATTTACCAAAAACGTACTTTTTTTCCCCTTTTGGCTGTTCTCCTTTTCTCAGGGGCCACCACAGCAAATCATCGCATGTTTGATTTGGCATAGGATTTTACGTCGGATGCCCTTCCTGACACAACCCTTTAGCATAGGGACAGAAACACGCTGACGGCTGTGCAGCTACTCTTTACGAAATTCAGCAATGGATCTTTTACATGAACCTCTCACCATTTTCCACCTTTCACCATAGACAGTGAGAGACATGGCCTGCCTTTGATAACCCAGTTAGCTGCACTGGGGGGGGGACAGTGACAACTTTGTGGAGAGTGGGACTCGAACCCCCAACCTTAGGATCAGCGATCCAGCACCCTTTTACCACCAGGCCACCACTGTTTACCAAACACATACGGTCTGTCTGTCCTCCTTTCGGCTTTTTCCCCTTTTACTCAGGAGTCGCCACAGCGAATCATCTGATTCACACGTTTGATTTGGCAGAGGTTTTTACGTCGGATGCCCTTCCTGTCACAACCCTTTTTAGCAAGGGACAGAAACACGCTGACGACTTTGCAGCTACTCTTTATGAAAGTCAGCAATGGTTCTTTTACATGCCTCTCTCCATAGACAGTGACAGACATGGCCCGCCTTTGATAACCCAGTTAGCTGCACTGGGGGGGGGGGCAGTGATAACCTTGTGGAGAGTGGGACTCGAACCCCCAACCTTTGGATCAGCGATCCAGCACCCTATACCACCAGGCCACCACTGCCCCTTACCAAAAACATACGGTAACTTTCCTAATTAAGAACTTGGTATGGACAGTATATATTTTCTCTTTCCATCTTGTCACTGATAAACTCTGCATTAAGCAAAGAAATAAA
The DNA here is from genome assembly GCA_024760905.1 of Plotosus lineatus. Lineage (NCBI taxonomy): Eukaryota > Metazoa > Chordata > Actinopteri > Siluriformes > Plotosidae > Plotosus > Plotosus lineatus. The sequence goes on from CM045749.1 coordinate 17,275,573, forward strand.
TAATAAATTGAGATTTACAGGGATCCCAGCGAGGTCTAGAAAAAAATAGAGGAAACGGGTTCAGAAATAGAGGAAATTAAATATTTCAGCTGGGGGTCAAGAGAACATATATTATAAATAATTATCACTTTGGTGAGTAAAAATAGTGGAATTCCACTAAATAGCGGAGATCTGGGATCACTGGATTTAGATCCCTGCTGAAAGGTGGAGCTCCATTGTGCTGCCTTTCTTCTCCATCACTTCATCACACCTTCTTTTGAATTTTAATTCATCGATTCATGCAATGGATGAGTTACAAAAGAAAACAATCTGAAAGACACACACACACACACACACACACACACACACACACACACACACACACACACACACAATTGCTCATCTCCTCTCATCTCGTCTTCTTCCGCTTAGTCGGGGTCGGTCGCGGGGCAGCAACCTTAGCAAAGAGGTCCAGACATCCCTCTCCCGAGCCACTTCCTCCAACTCTCGGGGGGACACCGGGCGGTCCCAGACAAGCCGAGAGACATAGTCCCTCAAGCGTGTTCTAGGTCGACCCGGGGTCTCTTCCCGGTTGGACATGCCGAAACACCACACCAGGGGCGTCAGGGGGCATTCTAACCAGATGCCGAGCCACCTCAACTGGCCCCTCTCAATGCGGAGGAGCAGCGGATCTACTCCGAGCTCTCCCGGATGGCGGAGCTTCTCACCCCTATCTCTGAGGGAGAACCCCGCCACCCGGCGAAAGCTCATTTCAGCCGCTTGTATCCGTGATCTTGTTCTTTCGGTCATTACCCAAGCTCGTGACCATAGGTGAGGTTGGAGCAGTGGTCGACTGGTAAATTGAGCTTCGCCTTGCGGCTCAGCTCCTTTTTCACCACGACCGGACCGGTACAGGCACCAGCTTAACAGCAGAGGCTGCAGCGATCCGTCTGTCGATCTCTCGCTCCATCCTTCCCTCACTCGTAAACAAGACCCCAAGATGCCAAGCTCCTCCACTTGGGGCAGGACCTCATCCCGACCAGAGGTGCATTCCACCATTGTCCGACTGAGAACCATGGCCTCGGACTTGGAGGTACTGATCTTCATCGGCTGCTTCGCACTCAGCTGCGAATCGCTCCAATGAGAGCTGGAGGCCCGACTTGATGAAGCCAAAGGACAACATCATCCGCCAAAAGCAGAGATGATATCCGATGGCCACCGAACCAGAACCCCTCATCGCCTCGACTGCGCCTAGAATTCTGTCCATAAAAATTATGAACAGAATCGGTGACAGAGACAGCCTTAGCGGACTCAACTCCCCACGAAGCGAATCCGAGCTGCTGTTACCAATACGGACCAAACTCTGGCTCGGTGATACAGCGACCAGATAGCTCGTAACAGCGGATCCGAACGCCCGTACTCTCGGAGCACGCCCCACAAGATCTTTCGAGGACACGGTCAGCCTTCTCCAAATCCACAAAGCACATGTGGACAGATTGAGCAAACTCCCATACCTCCAGAATCCTGTGGAGGCGTATAGAGTTGGTCAAGAGTGCTGCGGCCAGGGCGAAAACCACATTGTTCCTCCTGAATCCGAGGTTAGAGCTATCGGTCCGGATCCTCCTCTCTAAATACCTGCATAGACTTTACCAGGTAGGCTGAGGAGTGTAATTCCCGATAATTGGAACACACCCTCGGTCCCCCTTCTTAAAAGTGGGACCACCACCCCAGTTTGCCAATCCAGAGGTACAGCCCCCGATGACCACGCGATGTTGCAGAGGCAGTGTCAGCAAGACAGTCCTACAACATCCAGAATTCCTGAGGTATTCGGGCGGATCTCGTCCAACCCGGGCTCGACCACCGAGAGCTTTTTGACAACCTCAGTGACCTCCACTCCAGTGATGGGCAGACCCTCACCCGAACCCCAGGGTCTTCCTCTTCCACGGAGGCGCGTTGGTGGGATTGAGAAGGTCCTCAAGTATTCCCTCCACCTCTCAACAACATCCCCAGTCAAGGTAAGCAGCTCCCCACCTCCACCTCCGTAAACAGTGTTTGTGAAGAACTGCTTCCCCCTCCTGAGGCGTCGGATGGTGGCCCAGAACCTTTGAGGCCACCCGATAATCACTCTCCAGGCCCTCACCGAACTCCTCCCACGCCCGAGATTTTGCATCTGCGACAGCCTCGGCTGCAGCACGTTTGGCCTGCCGGTACCCGTTTGCTGCCTCAGGAGTCCCACAGGCTAATAAAACCCGATAGGCCTCCTTCTTCAGCTGGGCCGGCCCCTTCACGCGAGTGTCCACCACCGGGTTCGGGGTTTACCGCCACGACAAGCACCGTCGACCTTACGGCCACAGCTATGGGCTGCCGCCTCAGCAATGGAGGCACGAAACATGGCCCATTCGGATTCCATGTCCCCGCCTCCTCCGGAGCGTGGTTGTAGCTCTGCGGAGGTGGGAGTTAAAGGCCTCTCGGACAGGGGCTCCATAAGCGTTCCCAGCAGACCCTGATTACACGCTTGGGCCTGCCAGGTCTGGAAGGCAACCTCCCACACCACGAAGCCAACTCACCACCAGGTAGTGATCGGTGAACAGCTCAGCTCCTCTCTGCTCTTCACCAGTGTCCAGAACATATGATGAAGTCCGATGACACGACTACAAAGTCAATCATCGAACTGCGACCTAGGATGTCCTGGTGCCAAGTGCACTTATGGACACCCTTATGTTGAACATGGTGTTAAGTGATAGACAAACTATGGCGAGCACAGAAGTCCAACAACGACACACCATTCAGATTCAGACTGGAGAGGCCGTGCCTACCGATCACACCCTTCAGGTCACACTATCGTTGCCCACATGGGCGTTGAAGTCTCCCAAGACAACGGCGAGTCTCCCGAGGGCGTTCTCCAACACCCCCAAAGACTCCAAAAGGGTGGGTACTCTGAACTGTCATTTGGTGCATAAGCACAAATAACAGTCAGGACCCGTCCCCCCACTTTCGAGCGGAGGAAGCTACCCTTTAGTCAACCGGGGAGAACCCCAACATTTGGGCACCGAGGCGAGGGGGCAACAAGAATACCCACACCGGCTCGCCGCCTCTCCCCATGAGCAACTCCAGAATAGAAGAGAAGGTCCAGCCTCTTTTCGAGATGGATGGTTCCAGAGCCCAAGCTATGCGTTGAGAGTGAGCCGACTATATCTGGTCGGTATCTCTCCACCTCACGCACCAAATCGGGCTCCTTTCCCATCAGAGAGGTGACATTCCATGTCCCGAAGGTCAGAGTAAGCAGCCGAGGGATCAGTCCGACCAGAACCCATGCCTTCGGCTGCCACCCAACTCACACTGCACCCGACCCTAAAACTCCTCCCACGGGTGGTGGGTCCATGGGAGGCGGACCCATGTCTCCTTCGGGCTGGGCCCAGCCAGGCTCCATGGGCATAAGCCCGACCACCAGGCGCTCGCCTTCAGAGCCCCTCCCTGGGCCTGGCTCAGGAGGAACCCCGGTGACCAGCGTCCGGGCAAGGAGACTGATTCCTCTGTTGTTTTCTCATGTCTTAGGGTCTGTTTTGAATCGCACTTTGTCTGGACCTTCACCCCGGACCTGTTTGCCTTGGGTGACCCTACCAGGGGCATTTGCCCCCGACAACATAGCTCCTAGGATCATTAGGTCACGCAAACCCCTCCACCACGATAAGGTGGCGATTCGAGGAGGGGCACACAATTGCAACTCCTCCAAATTTTCTCCCCTTAATTTAGTCTTAGCCAATTCACACTCGTCAAGTATTGTCTCTCTAGCACAGGGGTCACCAACCTTTTTGAAACTGAGAGCTACTTCTTGGGTACCAATTAATGCGAAGGGATACCAGGTCGATACACACCTCTGAACTTACAAATTTGCTCAATTTATGTTTAATTATATGTTGTTATTATTCATAATTAATGATATTCTTCTATATGAAGATATTGATTAGATTTAAAAATCTATTCAAAAAAATTAGATGCAGCTCAATGGAGAGTGGCTCTATGGAGCCGTGGGCCGGTCCTAAAAATAGCAGTGAACAGGTCTGCGGGCAACTTATATTGTCCTTGCGGGCTACCTGGTGCCCACGGGCACCACGTTGGTGATCCCTGCTCTAGCACATGATCACCACCACCCAGATAGGGGTGTAAGCAAGAGCGTGCCCTCTCTATGTTATTGGATGCCGACACGAACTGCTTGCGCATGTAGACTGAATGTATGCGCATGTATCATATTCCAAGGGAAAGCACCGTCCGCCACCCTGTATGAGCTCACAGACTGGTGAATGCTGAAAGTAACAGGGAGATGAGCATTCGCTCCCGTGGAAAATTAAATCATTCTTAAAAATAGCGACTGTAAAGATGTCTTCACCTCAACTGTCATAAACAGTTCTCAAGTCTCTATCTATGTGTGTGTGTGTGTGTGTGTGTGTGTGTGTGTGTGTGTGTGTGTGTGTACAATGAGAGAGACACACATAGAAGAGTGTGTTTGGTCTTGTCACGTCTCACGAGATCTGTTTGTGCTCAGAAGGTCGCTGACAGATACACTGTGCTTGATTAAAGAGCTTGTGGGCAAATCTATGTGTGTGTGTGTGTGTGTGTGTGTGTGTGTGTGTGTGTGTGTGTGTGTGTGTGTGTTGTTGGTGGTGGGGGGTTCTCCAACTATTCTCTACTCTGCTACCTTCTGCCTAGCTCTTCAAGTCTACATGAGCTTACGACCTTATTATGATTTAACTATTGTGTAACTATTGTGTTGATTGTATCAACAGAAAAATGTGTGTGTGTGTGTGAGTGTGTGTGTGTGTGTATGTGTGTGTACTGATCTTTGTCTCCCTGTCACCTGTTGGTCTCTAAAAGCTAAAATTATAGCAGCTTTCACAGTATTATGTTTATGACTTGTTGCATGTCCTACACTGAGATCATGATATTTTCTCTCTCTCTCTGATATATAATGTGTGTGTGTGTGTGTGTCTGTGTGTGTGTGTGTGTGTGTGTGTGTGTGTGTGTGTGTACATTCCTAAAATTCATTTTTCAGTAGAAGTCACTGAGAGGCCAAGTGAAACCTCAGTGAATTATAGGCAAAAATGACAGAGAGGGGCAATAAAGGTAAAGAAAGATAAGGTGCTGTAAAATCCAAAAAGAACAAAAACAAAGATTGAAAAATACAGCGAGAGAGCAGCTGTTTAAATAGGCATGTGTGTTTGACCTTGACCTGTCAAATTTATTCAAGATGATTTATCATGCTACACTATATATATATATATATATATATATATATATATATATATATATATATATATATATATATATATATATATAAATAAAGAGGAAACTGTTTGTGAAAGATTATTTATACTATTTTCTCAGACGCTGACTATAGAGGAAGTTGGAGTGCATATTATTTATCTTCCTTCCTGTTGTGGCCGCCGCAGGCAATCTTTTCTTGAAGATCCGACATCTGAGAGATGAAGGAAAACTGTTTTAAATTTGTGAATCTGTAACTATGTGCTTACCTACAGGGCATATCCCCTGCCGTTGTTTAGTTACCCAATCCCATGCGGAATCCTTGGGTGGTAGGCCATTGCTTTATTCATTTGTTTGCCAAACCATTTAATCTTATTAGGGCTACAGGAAGGCTGCAGCCTCTTTCAGAGGTGAAGGCAGGACTCTGAACACCTTGCCAGTCCATTGCACAGCCAATACTCACATACGTCCATTCACAGACGCATACAGGGGCAATTTAGAATAGCCAGTTATCCGGATGTGCACATCTTGGGACTGTAGGAGGAAAGCTGAGTACATTGAGAAAACCCACACACACAAGGCGAGAAGATGCAAACTTCACACAGATTTAACTGAGCAGGGATTCAAACTCGGGACTTTCTTGCTGTGAGGTGATTGTGCTAAGTACTATGCCACCATGCCGCCCAAACTAAATAATAATAGCAAAAAATAAAGAGCCATTTAGATCATCAGTGTCCAACTCAATTCTGGCCCACCACCTTATTTTATGTGGCCCACAATAACTTTTAAGGAATTATACGATTGTTATACATTCTTTGCATCAATCATTATCTTGAAAACTAATTCATCATCCTTCCACTAGGTGGCGACTGTCCTTTACAAGTAAACAGCTAGTCATTCATGACTCAAGAAAGATTGTATGCTAGCTTGTTGCTGTTAAGTCCCTTTTTTCAGTAATTATTCAATCCTTGATTACATTTAAATTTATTGATTTGATGAAAACTTTAAAACGACTTTTGACACTAATGATTTATATGGATGTGCTGTTGCGTTTACAGTGATCCCTCTCTACTTTGTGCTTCAGTATATCGCACCTTTTCAAAAATATTGATAGAAAAATAAAAAAATAAATAAAGGAAAAATAGGGGGAAAGTTAAGGAAAATGCCACAAAACAAGGCCAATTTTGCCGTCCCCCCCCCCCCCACCCCGAAACAAACAAACAAACAAAAAAAACAACCCAAAACCCCCCAACAAAACTACTTACATTTTTATGTGAGGTGCGCATCTGAGTGTGTGCGCGCGTGTCTGTGTGTGTGTATTTATATTTTATTTACATCCTATCCATTATTTTTGAATGTTTAATTGTTATTATAAGCATTTATAGCATTGAATATGTATTTACTGATATTATATACACATATACTATTGGACAGCCCATGTAAGATGTTTTGGAGACAAAGTCAGAGAGGCTAGATTGAGATGGTTTGGACATGTACAGAGGAGGGATAGTGAGTATATTGGCAGTAGGATGCTGAGGTTGGAACTACCAGGCAGAAGGCCTAGGGGAAGACCAAAGAAGAGATTTATGGATGTGGTGAAGGAAGACATGAAGGTCGTTGGAGTCAGAAAAGAAGATGCAGAAGACAGGGTGAGATGGAGGTGGATGATTTGCTGTGGCGACCCCTGAAGGGAGCAGCCAAAAGTAAAAGAAGAAGAAGAAGAAGATATACACATATACTACATGTGCGTATACGTCAGTCAGGGGGGTCGATCCTACTTCGTGGAAATCAGCGGTCGCGGGGGGCCCTCAGTCCTATTAACCGCATGAAGTGAGGGATCCCTGTATGATCATTAGATATTGGAGTAAAATAGCACATGTGTGCTTTTCTATACTTGTCATTGTGTTGAACTGACTTTCTTTTGAAAAAAAATGAATGAAACTTTGGTTAGACCACTAGACTGGAACTTGTATGGGTTCTCCAGCTGCGTTTGGTGCTGGATCATCAAAGGGGTAATGCAAATTACTTTATAAACTTATAGGATAAGAAAACATCAGTCGTACAGTCAATGCTGAATTGAAACTGACAGCATCAATGCGAAGGGTGTACTCACAGGAACTAAATCGCTACCTAGTCATTTTTATTGTTGGTGATGGATGAGTGATTCTTAGTAATAATTACACATTGTGTTCAGAAATGTCATATCCTCCTAGCACATGTACATTCTAACTAAATAAGATAAAATAGTAGTTTAAGTGGTTTTATTTGGTTATTAATGCTCAGCGATTATTATACTCTCTGGCACTCCGGATGGCCAAACTGGAAGAAGTCGAACTTTTACGAGTACTAAAAGGACAAAGCCTCTAGCAATAGAGACTGTACAACCAGCAGCCATTCAAATACAGTGGTACCTCACCTTACAAAATTAATCCGTTCCAGATCCTTTTTCTTAACCTGAATTTTTCGTAAATTGAACCGCATTTTACATGTAAAACGTGTGATTTGTTCCAAGGCCCCAAATACTACCCCTAAACCCTTTAAAAATTATAAAAGCATACCTTTAAGACGTCCTTCTGCTTCGATGGTAGACGGGTTTAGCCATATTCCTTTGCAATATCACATAACCGGATGCCACGAGCCCGCTTCTTCTTTACACTCGCACCGGAAATCACACACACACACGCGTGTGTGTGCGCACATGTGTTGACCATGTCTTCTTAGCGTTATAATCTTCCAAATGTTTATGGAAGGTTAAAAGCCTGAGTCAAAAAAATAAAGCAATGAGAACACTCAAAAAACACATGAAACAACAGTAACTCTGTCCTTTACACAAAAATCATTATGGGAGATGCAGCTCCATAATAGCCAATGGGAGGGAGCTGCGTCATCCCTCCTAGCCAATGGGAGGCCAGTGGGGCAGGATGTTGGAAGATAGTCAATGGAAAAGAAGCTCGTGCAATGTTTGAATGTCTGAATGGCACATTTGAATGTTTGAATGGCGCGTTTGGCGGGTTTCGTAAGGAGAACTTGTTTCATATATAGAGACAAAAAATTTTGGAAAATGTTTGAATGGAGCGTTTTAATGTTTGAATGGTGCATTTGGTGCGTTTCGTAAGGAGAACTTGTTTCGTATACAGAGACAAAAAATTTTGGAAAATGTTTTTCGTCATCTGGATTTTTCGTTTGCTGGGACTATCGTAAGGTGAGGTACCACTGTAGTTTAACATTTGGGAGAAATCTGATTATGATACAAGGATAAAGTCTCTCACTCACACTCTCCTTCTTTCATTAGATCAGCTGATTTAAGCTCCGCCCCTTCAGTGCCAAGCTGTTTCATGCCTCATTTCAGCTGAGTCAGTCCCATCCAACCGAACCTTTTTTTTTTTTTTTTTGCTTTTCTTCCCTTTGACTTCTTTTGTAATTTCACCATCTCAACCTTGGCTGATCCTGTCAGGTATATTTATCTTGATCTATATCATGCATTAGGCTTTCATTGCTTGATTCACACCAGTGAATATCAGCCCAGTTTCTCTTATCAAACCATCCACCTAACTTTATTTCACCTTCCTAAACTTAATACATTTTCTATTATTGGTTGATTTTTGTCACCATTTATCAGCCACCTCAACTTGTACTGTTGTAGCCCCACACACCCCAATTCCTTAAAGCATTAGCGTTATTGATAAGTTAAATAAAAGGATTGCTTGTTTATTGGAAGAAAGCTAGGTAAGTGGATGTTGTGAATGATGCATCGCTCAAGCATTTAGTGTGTGTGTGTGTGTGTGTGTGTGTGCGCGCGCATGTGCGGGTGTAGACAACTGAGAACGTGTGTCTCCCTGTAGGCTATTATCATTGTCAGTGATTTATAAGCCTCTTCCACTCTGACCTCACCTGCATAACACACATACACACAAACACAGAGACTGAGAGAGAAAGAGAGAGAGAGAGAGAGAGAGAGAGAGAGAGAGAGAGAGAGAGAGAGAGCGAGAGAGAGAGAAAGTAAGACTACATGTATTACATGTAAGTAGTGATAAATATACATACTGGATTAAAATGGCTGGGTCTTATCTCAACCACACTGGGTGAAGGTAGGTTAAACCCTGTTTAGCTTGGCAGACCATGGCAGGGCAACACACACACACACACACACACACACACACACATATACACATATACACACATACACACACACGCACACACACGCACACATACGCACACATACGCACACCTCGATGCAATTTGGAACATCCAAGTAGCCTATTGCAGAATCAAACCCAGCACTTTCTTACTATACACATATGTGTGCGTGTGTGTGTGTGTGTGTGTGTGTGTGTGTGTGTGTGTGTGTGTGTGTATATTCATTCATTTTCTGAACCACTTAATCCTAATTAGGGCCATAGGGCGGCTGGCACCCATGTCAGGGCAAGAGCGAGGGCAGAGTACATGTTGGACTGCAGGCCAACACAGATGTGTGTGTGTGTGTGTGTGTGTGTGTGTGTGTGTGTGTGTGTGTGTGTGTGAGTGTGTGTGTGTGTGTGTGTGTGTGTGTGTGTGTGTGTATATACAGTGTATGTATGTATATATACACACACACACACATACATATACACACAGTGGTACCTCGGTTCTCGAACGCTTTGGAGGTCGAACAAATCAGAATTCAAACAAAAAATCGGGGATTTTTTTGTCCCGGAAGTCGAACAAAAACCGGAAGTCGAACTCGACAAATACGTGAGAAAAAACGAGACCGAGAGTGGGGAAAAGTGCGAGACTTCCGGAAATCGGTCTCTTTTGACTCTATTCGACCACTGCGTGCATGTGGATGTGTTTGCTCCTGTTCTACAAAGTACAGTATACCGTGTTTTTATGTTTACTCGATTAGATTAGCTAATAAACATGTCTCCAAAGAAAGCTACTGAGAAAAGGTCAGTTGTGTGGAAAACTGTTCGGCTATCAGCTCTTTCTTAAACTCAAGACGAATCAGGCATGAGTATTACTGATCTTGCTAAGGAATACAGCATGACTAAATCAACGATATGCACAATCCTGAAAAACAAAGAGTGTTAAGGAGTTTGAAGGGTTTGGGGCTTTGCGAGCACCAGCACAGCATCTCCTGCCGAGGAGGAACAGCAGGATGATAGTCAAATCATCCAAGACATCGTCAGCATAGGCCAAAGTCTAGGTCTGGAAATGGACACTGATGATGTCGCCGACCTGCTGGAGGAACATCATGCCGAACTCACGATGGAAGAACTCCTCCACCTTCAGGCAGAGTAGAAGAAGACGTTGGAGGAGGAGATGTCTTCTGAAGAGGATGATGGATGGAAGGAAGGATGCCCCGACTTCACTTATTAAGGACAATGTGCTCAAAATGGAATGAACTCTAGCTTTGTAGAACTGTATCAACCTTATAAGGCTAAGGCTAGCAGCTTTAATGAGGAGGTCATGGGCCACGTCTGTATGGTTCTGAAAAGAAGGCAGAAACAGGCAACAGGCAACAAGGAACAGCCTGAAGAAGAGTTATCCCATTCCAACCAAGAACATGTTAATGTTTTTTTCTTTCTTTAGTTCTTTATTTCTTGTGTTTTCTTTCTTTTTTTTTTTTACATTTCTTTGAAATGTATCATCACTGCATAATGTTTGGACTACGTATTCCTTTACACAAACAATAAACATAAATAAACAAAAAACAAACAAAATAAATTAAGCTATTCAGAATTTTGTGTGTTTGTCCTGTTGTTTCACATTTAATATACTATTTGATATATAAACGACATTATGAAATAACATTATGTTTAAAAAAGGTAGTTTTCTGGCATCTTGGAATGGATTAAAACCGTTTACATTATTTGTAATGGGAAAAGTGGATTTGGAATTCGAACAAATTGGAATTCGAACAGCCTTCTGGAACGGATTAA
>CM045749.1:17289228-17316728 GCA_024760905.1 Plotosus lineatus
GAGCACAGAGTATGGCTTTAAGAAAATAAAAAAATGACAGATTTTCACTTGAACACCAATTTTGTTTCATCTTACTCATCTTACTTGTGTCTCTTTCTTTCTCTCCTTTTTATCTCTGCTTTTCTCTCCCCACAGCCGTCTGGAAGGTTCTCTTCAACTACATGATTTCAGAAGCCTGCAGGTGCATATTGTCTTTATGCGAGTGGGTAAAGGCAAATGATTAATCACTTAGAGGTTTTAATTTTAAATTTAATACTCTCTTTTGTGCTGAGTCTCTCTCTCTCTCTCTCTCTCTCTCTCTCTCTATCTATCTATCTGTCTGCATGGAACATATATTTTTTGTATGGCTTTCAGTCCTCATCCCAAGTGAACAGTTCCTGTTGTTTCTGAGACATTATTATTAAATATATTAACTTATTACTCAGCTGGTTTTACGTTTTGGTTCCAAGTCAGATTATATGATTAAAGAAAATGACTATCTTCTGCTGACATCATCAAATGGCGTGATCTGTGCTGTTACCAGAGAAAAGTAATAAATGGATCGCATAAACCAAACCAAGGCCTCGGTGTAATCATGAAAATGTTTTGGCTGCTGAAAACACATTTTAAAAGGATAAGGAAGAATTTTGAAGCAACATTTCTGAATGCTTTCTTATAAATCTAAGGTTTCATTTAAGTTTCCATATTCCCACTAACATACTCGTGGGTGCCGTGTGAGTTTCCTAGCGTACACTTTAGTCCATATTATCAAAGCTTTATCATCAACTATCACAATTTTATAGTTACTCATACAATCTCTGAACAAGTCTCAAAATTGAGTGATTCCATAATTTATTCCCCCTGCTTGGTCTAAAAAAGTAACTGTTACTGACTACCACATTTTTTACTTGATTTCTTTTAGTGTTTCTTAAAGCCAGAGAGTTGCTATTTGAAATGACTTTAGTTTTGTGTCATGTCTGTGATCTGCTTTTTTCCTGCAAAATTAAACAGCTGAATGAACATCCTCCGAGACTGGTGATTCCATAATTTTTGCCCGAAGTTGTAGGTAAAAATCAAAGAATTATGTAGCTGCAAAATCAGGCAGAGAAAGGTAGCTTAAGGCATATAAACAGCCTATAGATGGACCTGTTTTCTGAATGGAACACAATGCTTTGTTTTTCTTTTTTCTTTTGGCAGGACGAATGTATGATTAATACTCATGGCCTCGTCTCCCTGGGATGCAAACCCACCCTAGCTTTCGAGAATAATAATCCTTCTAAAGATCACACAAATGAGGGTAAAACACAACCTCCTTGGCGGGGGGTATAACTTTATTGATATCCTCTATTCCTCCTACTTTGCACATGTGATCGTTTTAGTTTGAACAAAATCCTGATAAAATGAAAGACTGCTACCCAATCACAAATTCCTTGTGTGTTCCTCTTTAGCCCCCAACAGTTACGTTCACCAGATTTCTGAGTGCTTCACCACTTTGCCAATCACACGCACCTCTACCACCTGATACTATTCAGTTATTAGTTGGTTTTTGTTTTCACCATCGATTGAAGCCAATTTAATTTTAAGGTTCCTGCCTGTCAGTTTGTCTATTTGCTCTTTCTTTGAGACTTTCAACATGGCCATGCCAGGACTGAGCAGTTGAATGGACCTTGCGGGATATACCAATTTTTTTAGTCTCTTTGGCTCCATTGACGTCACCTACAAGTATGTTTGACTTGGTTTCAGAGATCTATGAGCATTTTGTATGCAGTTTTTTCCCCAGTGGTTTAGTTTGCCTGTAGATAATAATAAAAAAAATTGTAGTCACTGACTCCTGCATATGTGTCGTTCAAGATGGCGCCGGGTGACCTGCAGCCAGTTACAGGAGCTCTTCAGTTTATTTTTCTTTTTTTTCTCTTTTCTATTGTATATAGGCGTGTTTCTTTATCTTTTTTCAAATTTTTCTTTTCTTTCTTCAATCCTGCATCTGGAAACCATACTTTCATGATGCTTTTGTTCTTCTGTGCACTTTTATTTTCACTTTTTGGATCGGCGTCAGGAAACTCATTCACCGACGGCTCTGAGCAGCGCAGGTCTTGCACACATGAGACCCTCCTCGGCCTGCGCGCCCCGCCCTCCTTCACGCGGAAAAGCCCGTTGTTCCTTTGGAAATACGGAGGAAAGGAGAGGCTGCAGAGGGGCCGAAAGGCGGAGGACATGTGTTCCCTCTGTCATCATGGGAAATGTCCGCGCGATAACAAGACCCGAGGCTGGCGGCGCTGACCCGGCAGCAGAGGCAGTACGGGACTGCAGCCTCATGTGTTTCTGCCGAGCGTGGCTGAATGAACTCACACCGGACTCTGTGGTTTCTCTTAACGGATTTACACTGGCGTGCAGATCGGAGTGTAGCGGAGAGCGGTAAGAAGAAGGAGGGTGTGGCGGTCTATGTGAATGAGCGATGGTGCCACCCGGCAAACGTGCGTGAAGGAGCAGCTGTGCCGCAGCGGGACCTAGAGCTGCTCGCGTTAAGCCAGCGGCCATATCCTACCGAGGAGTTTTCACGCGTGATTGTGTTTTGCGTGTACATTCCGCCCTCGGCTGATGCGGCGACGCGTGTGGCGTCTACACAGCGCGTTAATCAGACACAGACTTCGTCACCCCAGCGCCATGATTCTGATCAGCGGGGACTTTAACCACACCCTCTCTCCGCCTCTCTTCCGGCGTTCACGCAATGTCGTGAAGTGCGCCACAAGGGAACAATAAAACACTGGACTTACTGTATGCAAATGTGAAGGACGCTTACAGCTCCTCCCCCCTCCCCACTGGGACGATCAGACCACAACCTGGTCTACCTGCTCCCCAATACACACCCAGGGTGCGAAAGGAACCTGCACAGAAGAGGTCTGTGAAAGTGTGGACCGAGGAGACCAACGAGAGGCTTAGGGACTGTTTCCAGACCACAGACTGGAGCATGCTCTGTAACTCCTTTGGTGATGACATCGACGGCCTCACACACACTGTATCACCGACTACATGAACTTCTGCGTGGACAGCACCGTGCCAACACGGAGAAGTGCAGTGCTTCTCAACAACCACCCATGGGTCACCCCTGAGCTCAAAGTCCTCCTGAACCAGAAAAAGAGGCTTTCATCTCGGGAGGACAGAGAGAGCAGAAGAAGGTCCAGCGTGAGCTCCAGTGGAGGATCAGGAGGGCAAAGAAGGACTATGGGAAGAAGATGGAGAGAAGCTGGCTCAGAACAGCGTCTTGGGGCGTCTGGAGAGGACTAAAGACCATGTCTGGATTTGGGCAGAGTGTCAGAGGGACAGCTGATGGTGACCAGCGCTGGGCGGATGAACTAAGCTGCTACTTCAACAGGTTTGATTCTCCCCTCCCCTCTGCACCCCTCCCCGTTCCCTCCCCTCTTCACACGTCTCAGACCAGCTGACACCTCCCCCTCCCCAGGCCAACTTCACTTGACTGCTACAGCCCGACAGACACATCCCCTCCCTCTGCAGCCCACCCCAGCCCCCTCTCCCTCACATCAGACCAGGTGAGGAGACAGCTGAAGCGACTAAATCAGAGGAAATCTGAAGGACCTGATGGCATCAGTCCCAGGCTGCTGAGGACCTGCGCCAGACCAGCTCTGTGTGGTACTATGCTACCTGTACAACCTGAGCCTCAGCCTGGAGAAGGTTCCAGTCCTCTGGAAGACCTCCTGTGTGGTTCAGTTCCCAAAACAGCACAAGCTTGAAGGAACCAGCCCACTACAGACCTGTCGCCTGACCTCCCACCTCATTAAGATCATGGAAAGGCTCCTCCTTGAACACCTCCGCTCTATGGTGAGCCCCACCTAGACCGCTGCAGTTTGCCTACAGGCCCAACATCGGAGTAGAAGGCGCCGTCATCTACCTTCTGCAGCGGGCACTCACCACCTGGAGATCGCCCGGCAGCGCTGTGAGGTCATGTTCTTTGACTTCTCCAGCGCCTTCAACACCATCAGGCCGGCGCCTGCGAGAAGCTGGAGGGCATTAAGTGGACGGGCATCTTGCTGCCTGGATTATTGACTACCTTACTAACCGTCCACGATGCGTGCGGCTCTTGCTGTAAGTCAAAGGTGGTAGTCTGTAGCAGAGGGCACCCGCAGGAGCACCGTCCTCTCACCCTTCCTTTTTAACATCTATACCTCGGACTTCATATATAACACAAACAGCTGCCACCTCCAGAAGTTCTCGGACGACTCCGCCATCGTGTGAGCCGTGTGTCAGAGGGAGCAGGCTGGAGTACCCGGTCGGTCATCGTCGACTTCGTGGACTGGTGTGGCGCAACCACCTGTGCTTGAACACTAGGAAGAGCGAAGGAGATGGTGGTCAACTTCAGGAAAGCACTCAAACACACACACACACACATTTACTAGTGAACATCCAGGGACAGGACATTGAGACAGTGGACAGTTTCAAGTACCTGGGTGTTCACCTTAACAATAAACTGGACTGGTCCCACAACACCAATGCCCTGTACAAGAAGGGCCAGAGTCGCCTCCACCTTCTGAGGAGACTCAGGTCCTTCGGCATATGCTGAACCTCTGCTCAGGACATTTTATGACTCTGTGGTAGCCTCTGCAATCCTCGCTGCCATCTGCTGGGCCCCCGGGCAGCACAGGCGGGACAGAAAGAGACTGAACAAGCTGGTCAGGAGGGCCAGCTCTGTCTCCCTCAACTGCCCACTGGACTCTGTGGAGGAGGTGAGTGAGAGGAGGATGGTAGCAAAGCTCACATCCATCCTGTCCAACAGCTCTCACCCACTGCACCAGACTGTCGAGAGCCTAAGCAGCTCCTTCAGTGGACGACTGAGGCATCTCAGTGCAGGAAGGAGCGCTACCGCAGGATCGTTCATTCCCACCGCTATCAGGCTGTACAACGCCACTTTGTAACTGTCTGTAGTGAAAATACGGTTATGTGCAATAAAAACCCCGTGCACTTTAATCAACCACATCTACCCCACTGACTGTGAACCATATCAACCCATCTACTCTGCACTCAGATACATTACACTTTAATATAGGCCAATCTATAAAGTTGCTCCATTCTTTTCTTTTATTGTTTAGTAATTTATACTATTTATGTATCTATTTATTTATTTACTTATATAATATATATGTATGTGTGTATGTTCGTACTTGTATCTATTTTTGCACCCCCTACTGATAGTACCTCAAGAGCCTGTAACAGTGAATTTCTCCATTGTGAGATTAATAAAGCTGTATCTTATCTTATCTTATCTTATCATACCGACAGCTTTATTTTCACACACTGTTGTATACAAGGGGCGGGGCAGTGGTGGTCTAGTGGTTAAGGCGCAGGATCGCTGATCCTAACGTTGGGGGTTCGAGTCCCCACAAGGTTACCACTGTCCCCCCAGTGCAGCTAACTGGGTTATCAAAGTGTAAAATCACTGACTATGGTGAGAGGGTCATGTAAAAGAACCATTGCTGACTTTCGTAAAGAGTAGACTGCAAAACCGTTGGCGTGTTTCTGTCCCTTGCTAAAGGGTTGTGACAGGAAGGGCATCCGACGTAAAAACCTATGCCAAATCAAATGTGTGAATCAGATGATTCGCTGTGGCGACTCCCAAGAAAGGGAAAAAGCCGAAAGAGAAGAAGGAGTTGTATTACAGACCATGATTGTTCTTTGTCATGCTTTGCTTAATACTCATTCAGTGAACATAGTCAGGAAAGGTACTTGGGTTAAAGTATGTGTGTGTGTGTGTGTGTGTGTGTGTGATGGGTAAAAAGATTGTGTGTGTTCTCTCTCTTTTTTATTAATTTGACACATTGTGAGACCTCTTCGGTTCACTGCTCATTGCTGGAGAAATTTTCATTTTGGCGTAAGGTGAGGAACATACAGAGGCTATTTGGAGAAAGTGTAAATCAGGACAGAACCTGCAGAGAGCCACAGTGATGAGGTAGAAGACAAGAGAAGAATGGAGAAAAGAAAACACATTTTGAACAGACGTGTGTGTGTGTGTGTGTGTGTGTGTGTGTGTGTGTGTGTGTGTGTGTGTGTGTGTGTGTGTGTGGACCCTACAGAAAATCTTTGTTCTGAACATCACTGAGCTGTTAATTACTTTCTGTCTCTATTAGTTTTTCTTTTAGCAGGAAGCAGAGAATGAATCAGCCAGGAGTAAATTTATTGGCTGATATTCATTTGTTAGCAAACCTATAGCAGATTTCTTGATGGATTCAAGATATTGATGGATTTTGTTTTCAGAAGGTATAGTGTCGCTGGAAAATGTAATGTCTAGCAAGCTAAACGTATGAGCTAGCTTGGTGTACACTGAGAATAATACATAAACGATTTCTTCAAACTTTAAAACATTCAGAAAGCTCAGAAGTCCCAGTTAATCAACTCATTTGATATCTTTTTCCATATGGCCATGGGGAAACTGGGCCAGTGGCGTAGTGGTTAGTGTGCTGGGCTCATGATCAGGAGGTTGTGTGTTCAAATCCGAGTTAGACCCTCACTGTGCTAAGATCCCTGGGCAAGGTCTTAAACACAAGTGTGCCTCTGTTCACCCAGCAGTATAAATGGGTACCAGTAAAAATATACAGTGGTACCTCACTTTACGAAATTAAGCCGTTCCAGTGCCTTTTTCATAACCTGCATTTTTCCTAAGTTGAACCGCATTTTACATGTAAAACGCGTGATTTGTTCCAAGGCTCCCAATACTACCCCCTAAACCCTTTAAAAATTATAAAAGTACACCAATTTTGTATGAAATATGTGTTAAAAGTAAATGAAAATTATTTACCTTTTTTTAAATCTCTCGAGCCACCCATGCAACGTTTTAAAGTCCGGGGGCTGCTGGTCTGAAGAACCCTCACCCTCACCCTCTTTCATGAGGTCCTTAAATATGGCGGTTACTTTTTCCGAAATTATCGCCTCCGTCACTGTATCTCCGCTTTTAAGGCTTCCTTCTGCATCACTATCGTCCCAATTGTAGAGGGGTTTCGGCCAAACTCCTTTGTGATTTCACTCAACTGAATCCCACTTTCATATTTTTTTATCATCTCCCGTTTTACTTTTATTGATAACGGAGCCCGCTTCTTCTTTTCAGTCTCACCGGGAATCACTTTCTTGGGGCTCATGATTAATAACGAAAAATAACTCTGCAATAAGCACATTCAAAAAAACTCACGAAACTCATGAACCAACAGTACAACTCTCCTTCACGCGTGTGTCGAACAATGGGTCGAAGGCACATGAAAAGCATTATGGGTACAGTACTGTATTATGGAGATTCGGCTCCCTCATAGCCAATGCGAGGCCAGTGGGGCGGGGTGTTGGGAGACAACCAATGGGAAAGCAACTCACACATTGTTTGAATGGCGCATTTGAATTTTTATGATGACGCTTTCATAACATGAACCCGTTTCGTATCCAGAGACAAAAAATTTCAGAAAATGTGTTTCGTAACCTGCATTTTTTGTTTGGTGAGACTTTTATAAAGTGAGCTAGCACTGTACTAGGAAGGTCACCTGTGATGGACTAGCGTCCCATCCAGAAGGAGTTGAATTCCTGGTCGCTTCACGCTACAGAAACCGGAAATAAGCATCGGCCGGATTAGCCACTAGGCTCAGGTGTAAAAAACCCCAACAGACTTTACTATGGGGAGACTGAAGCACATCACAGTCACCTCTGGGTGAAGACAGGGTAGACAGCTTGCAACACCACGGCAGGGTCATCGGTGTATGTGTATTCTTCTCTCTTTTTTTTCTTTCTCAGTCACAATCAAGCCTGAGAGAAACATCGAAAGGTTGAACAAACGTTTCTCACCTTCCTCGTCTCAGCCCTGTCTGTTCATGCTTTTCGTATTGCAATGTTTAGACACAGTACATATATGTATAGAGGAAGACCAACTGGGAGTTTTCTCTCTCTCTCTCTCTCTCTCTCTCTCTCTCAGTGTGTGTGTGTGTGTGTGTGTGTGGTGTCATTCTTACATCAACTTACTTTGTCTGTACCTACACACCCCATTAGTACTGAATACAGAAAGTGTAATTTTTTTTTACTGAAAAGGGCGTAGATGATAGGTGTCTATTGTGATTTGTTTGTTGACTATTTCAATTTACTCTTCTGTGTGTGCTGCATGTAATATGATCTTACTTTCAGTGCAGTAGATATTTGTTAAAAGAGGAGAATTTTAAAAAAAAAACTTTAAGTTTTATAACTCCACACACAGTATGGATGAAATTGAACCTTCAGCCTAATTTGTACTCCAAATGAGTGAAGCAAAAGTGAGTGTGTAATTCACACTGCGTCCGATTCTGAAGCGTTAATTACAGAACACAACAGCAGGTTCATGCTCCACTAAACACTGCTGCACTGACGCCCAATTGACAGCGTTCCCAGAACACAACTGGATGGAAGGAACTATAATAACTCTGTAGATGTTGTTTTAAACTTAATATACATTTTTTTGTTAAAACTTTTTTATAGAGTATCTCTTATGCATTTTTTTCTTTAAGTAGCCGATATCAAATGAAAACCAAACGTTTAGCTAACTTGCTAGTTACCACATTTAACTTTAGTTAACTGTGTCCACAAACCCGAACCTGTCAGCGCATTACACATAGGTATGCTATCTGAAATGTCAGATGTTTACTTGGCAAAGTTAACAGACATTGCAGAAAAGTACACAAGATTTCCATTCATGCATTTAAATATGGATAATTCTTGAAGTAAAATATTAACGGCGTCTGCACCTAACTATACATATAAACATAGCTCGCGATCTAGGGTGGAAACATGATGTCAGGTCAATATTTTTTACTCGAGTTAATACCTTTGAAAATGAATATATGTATTGTGTAGCTTTTATGACTTAGATGAATTAGATGGGGTGTTTAAACTGGAACCACTGAGAATCTGTAGAGGATTTCAACTGGATCCCCACGAGACGTTCCTTCACTGAGGCTCTATGGAGGACATATACTTGGTAAGTGAGAGCACTGTAAAAATGTCTTAGAAATGCTTCAGGTGAGGAGCATACATTTGGAACCTGTTATCAAATGTCTAAGATATATTTTATTTATCACTCTCACTCGTGGGAAAAACTGCGTAATCAATCTTCTAGGTATGGACTTCTCATAATCAAAATTTCTTTCAAACGAATCCCAGTTTGGCAAAAGTGATGGTTCTTAAACAAGTAGGCTAGATGACATACAGTGGTACCTTATCTTACGATAGTCCCAGCAAACGAAAAACCCAGGTTACGAAAAACATTTTCCAAATTTTTTTGTCTCAATATACGAAATAAGTTCTCCTTACGAAACACACCAAACACACCATTCAAACATTCAAACACGGCATTCAAACAATGCACGAGTTGCTCTCCCACTGAATCTCTCAACATCCCGCCCCAGTGGTCTCCCATTGGCTAGAAGAGATGACGGAGCTTTCTCCCATTGGCTATCTCCCAACCTCCCGCCCCGCTGGCCTCTCATTGGCTAGAAGTCATAATGCAGCTCTTTGAGTAGCAGCTTGTTTCATGAGTTTTTCAAGTGTGCTCATTACAACTTTATTTATTGGCTCAGGTTTTAACCTTGCACAAACATTTATAAGATCATAGCTCTGTTAAGAAGACATGGTCAACACACACACGCACGCACGCACGTGTGATTCTCAGTGTGAATGAAAAGAAGAAGTGGGCTCGTGGTATGCGGTTGAGTGATATCGCAAAGGAATATGGCCAAACCTGTCTTGGTACGATATTGAAGCAGAAGGAGGCCTTATAAGGTATGCTTTAATAATTTTTAAAGGGATTAGGGGGTAGTTTTGGGAGCTTTGGAACGAATCACATGTTTTACTTGTAAAACGCGGTTCAACTTACGAAAAGTCCAGGTTACGAAACCACTTCTGGAATGGATTCATTTCGTAAATTGAGGTACCACTGTATAATAATAGCTGAGTTAACTGGGTGACCTGGATGACTTACACAATACAGTGATCCCTCGCTACTTCATGCTTCCGTTTCTGCGGCTTCAGTGCATCACGGGTTTTTCAAAAATGTTAAGTGAAAAATTTTTTAAAAATAAAGAAATTAAGGGAAAATCAGGAAAAAGTTAAGGAAAATGCCGCAAAACAAGGCCTGTTATGAAAAAACAAACAAACAAACAAACAAAAAAAAACCTACTTACATTTTTATGTAAGGCAGCGTCTGTATGTGTGCATTTATATTTTATTTGCATCTTATGCATTATTTTTGAATGTTTAATTGTTATTATAAGCATGTATGGCGTTGAATATGCATTTATTAATATTATATACATATAGATGTACGTATACATCAGTCAGGGGATCAATCCTACTTTGCAGAAATCGGCGGTCGCAGGGTGTCTCGGTCCCCATTAACCGCGGAAAGTGAGTGATCCCTGTGCTACCCATAGTGCGATGCCACAGTTAACAAATCCATGTTACAGCAAGAAGCTTCTGGGTTCGTGTACTGGGCTGGGTGTTTCTATGTGGGGTTTGCATTTTCTCCTCATTATTGCACGGATTACCTCTGGGTATTTTGCCTTTCTCCAACAGACCAAAGACATGAACATTAGTCTAATTGGCTTCGTCAAGTCACCCCTTGGTGTGAGTGTGAATGGTTTGGTGTGTGCATTTGCCCTGCAATGGTCTGGTGAGCTGTTCAGGGTAACTCCCACCATCAATGTAAGCTGAGACAGGCTCCAGTCTTTCCATGACTCTAATAGGATTAAGCCATTCAGCAAATGAGTGAATGATGCACCAGGGTCTGTATATAGCTTTCTAATGGTCACAATGTGATGACTTGGCTGTAATCGCCGTCATGCAGAAGTACTCCATTAAACTCCAAAGAAATCACACTGGCAGTGCCCCATGTGCTCACATTTGGATCCCTTTTACTTATGCATGAATGGGAAGTTGATTATTTTTTCAAAATTTAACCTAACCTATGAAAGATGCTAATAATTTTGTAGTTGACTATGTAGCTCAACCTGTTTACGTACGGAGTGTGTCTTGTTTCCTAAACCTCTGAAGACGTTTGTTACGTATGTTTCATTCACTCAAGGAATTATCATTAAGAAAGTACTAATAAACACAAACACACTTATACAACAGTGTGGTGATTGCACAGATTTCCCTCTGCACATTCTGTTATTCCAACTTCAGTGATACAGCTTGATGTCCCATGTGTTTTGGTGCATTCTTGGCATGAGTGTGTGCGTACACACACACACACACACACACAACACACATACACACACATACACACACACACACACACATACACACACATAGACACACACACACACACACACACACACACATACACACACACACACACACACACAACACACATACACACACATACACACACACACACACACATACACACACACTAATGTGGCTACCAGAGAAACATCTGTTTTAAAAATGAGCTACACTAATCTTTTGCATACAGGACGATGTATCAGGGATGTGCAGAAAGATCTTCAGGGTCAGGTGTTCTGATGAAAAATGCAGTTGGTTACACTATTATAATGCATGTAGAATGCCATTGTGTGATGGAGCATAGGTAATCAGTTGTGTTCAGAGCTGTCAGGTTTCATTTTTTTTCCCTTTATTATGGTCATGGGGAATCTAGAGTTCATCCCAGCTGACTCCAAGCTAAAACACAATACACCATGAACCGCTTTCCAATCCAAAATCATTCAGAGGAATTCAGAGGAAACCCACTAAAGCTTGGAAAGAAAGAAATATGCAAACCCCACACCAAAATATTCCTGCTGGGCATGGGCCTCACACCCGTCAACTTCTTGCTGAGAGCCTGAAGTGCTAACTACTACGCTATCAAGCCAAGTTGAGAGGTTGCTTTACCCGATTCATATTACATTACTATAAATCCAAAGTTAGATTTTCATTCATCATTCATTTTTTTGAACCACTGAATCCTAAATACAGTCGCAGGAAGGCTCATCTTAGCCGACTCTGGGTGAGGTCAGAGTACACCGTGGATAGCTTACCAGGCAATCGCAAGGCAGAAATTTGGTGATGGCTTTGCCTACTATATAATAGCCTACTCCTGACCAAGTCAGCAATGGTTTTATTACATACCTCTTGATATAAACAATGACAAACATGGTTGGCCTTTGATAGCCCAGTTAACTGCACTGGGGAGAGGGGATTAGATTTTCAAGTGATTTTAAATATCAATCTCCTTAAATTAATTTAAATTGTAGACTGCATACTCACATGAGTCAAATTCATTACCATAAACCTTAACTTCCTTTAAACACTTATCTCTTAAATAATCTACTCATGACAAAGTTCTACATCACCAGGTTTTGTGCTGACAGCACCAAACACGTACATGTCTATTCACATTAAACTTGTTCTTGCTTGACTCTAATTCGAATTAGCGCCAGAATATTCGCCAGTTTCTCCATCTGATCTTCACATACTGCATCACACTTCATCAGGGTTATTCACGTTGATCCTTTTGTAAAATCTTTTGTGTGTGCATATTAATGATTTGAAGAACAGACAACTCTTCTGATCTTTAGTAACTGTCGCCTTTCCAACTTTCAACACACAACCTGACGACACTGACACCTGGGGCAATTTAGCGTCATGTACATGTCTTTGGACTGTGCGAGGGAACCAGCGTACAGTACTTGATGGAAACCCATGCAAGCACAGGAAGAACATGCAAACTCCCTAAGAAACACCCTCACTGAGTCCGGGATTCAAACCCAGGACCTTCATGCTGTGAGACAAACATGCCTACTACTTACACTTATACCTTTTGACACAATTAAATTATTACAATCATTCTGTCCCCTATGTTCTATTTTTAGTAACCTTCCAGTCTATTAGTAATCACAGCCATATTTAACAGAATGACAACCTATTTCAGTATGACCCTTTCAGACCAAGTGTCTAACCAGTGCCATGTGCATCTATAAAGTTTGCACTTGAAAGGCCTCTGATGTCTCTCTCTCTTGCTGGGCTGGATGTGAATGGCATACACCGCGCTAACAGCTGGACAGGATAAATGAATGTTGAGGCCCTTATAACAGGTTGTCACTACTTTTTAAAAGAAGATAATATGCTAGCGTGAAAGTTTTTAAATAGATTAGTGTTAATGGCATGGAGATCTGTGTAGGATTTAGATCTTTATGACAGATTTCCTTTCGGCTTTTTCCCTTCATCAGGGATCGCCACAGTGAATGATTCACACGTTTGATTTGGCATAGGTTTTTATGTCGGATGCCCTTCCTGACACAACCCTTTAGTGAGGGACAGAAACGCTGACGGCTTTGCAGCTACTTTTTTTTTATTACGAAAGTCAGCAATGGTTGTTTTACATGAACCTCACACCATAGACAGTGAGAGACATGGCCGGCCTTTGATAACCCAGTTAGCTGCACTGGGGGGGGGGGGGGGACAGTGACAACCTTGTGGAGAGTGGGACTCGAAACCCCAACCTTAGGATTAGCGATCCAGTGCCCTATACCACTAGACCATTACTGCCCAGGATTTAGATCTTTATAAATCCCGATTTTAACTAAACACATGTTTTCTAGTTAAGCCAAAGCTGTCATATTACATAAAAACAGGACTGAAAGAAAAACAGTTTGGTAGATAGAATTTACATCTCTGAAGCCTCACAGATATTCTAATTCTCATGGCTTGCACATGCTTTCTTTCTCGATTTCTCTGCTTCATCGAGGATGCCTTCTTTTCTCTCTGAAATTAAACAGGCACTATTTGGGGTCTTTGGTCAATTACCCAGGATGTGTTAACTCACACCACACATTTTTATTTTTCCTAATTTTGCACAGATAAAAAGTCTTTGACTGCTTTGTTGACCTTGTGCATATGATCAAAAAAAAGCATAATGCAAGTATACACACCGAGCATGGAAACAGAATTTTGTTTGTTTATTTACTATTGCAATAAATTCTTCTTTAAACAATATGGACGCATCTTTGAAGAGAAAGGTTACTTTTAACTGGTTTTCTTTGTACAAAAACCAAAACAGGGTAAAAAAAAAAAAAAGCAAGAGTATGAATCCAAAAGTGGCTCACAGATTTAAATAGTATGGATCACCTGTTTAGCAGCAAGAATTGCAGACAGAGCAACCCTCCACCAAACTGAAGTATGCACCGCCCCCTGCTGTCCCTGCGATATTATCACACTTCCAAAAAATCATGTCTCACAATCTTAAATTCTGTCTTCCTTTCGGCTTTTTCCCCTCTTACTCGGAAGTCGCCACAGCAAATCATCTGACTCGCACATTTGATTTGGCAGAGGTTTTTACGTCGGATGCCCTTCCTGTCACAATCCTTTTTAGCAAGGGACAGAAACACGCTGACGACTTTGCAGCCTACTCTTTACGAAAGTCAGCAATGGTTCTTTTACATGCCTCTCACCATAGACAGTGAGAGACATGGCCCACCTTTGATAACCCAGTTAGCTGCACTGGGGGGGACAGTGACAACCTTGTGGAGAGTGGGACTTGAACCCCCAACCTTTGGATCAGCGATCCAGCGCCCTATACCACTAGACCACCACTGCCCCACTCTCACAATCTTAAATCTTTTTTAAAAATTCAGCTTCTGGAATTTTCATTTTACATGAAAGCCCATACACAACTTTTTTTTTTTTTTTTTTGAGAATTCTACTAAAAAAAACAAACAAATTTTTTACAAACACTTTTAGCAAACTTAACCAAAACATAATCTTCGTGGTGGAGTTAACCCATGTGTATACACATGTTTTTTTCCCCATTTCTGTACGAACAATATCTATTTATCTATATATATCTGAACCATTTAATCATAATTAGAGTTGCTTGGACACTGGCACCCATCTCATCCAGCCCTTGGTGAGGGCAGAGTACACTCTGGTCAGCTCGTCAGGCCATTGCAGGGCAGAAACACACTGACAGCTATGCAGCCTACTCTTGATGAAAGTCAGCAATGGTTCTTTTACAGCCTCTCACCACAGACAGTGAGAGACATGGCCAGCCTTTGATAAACCAGTTCGCGGCACTGGGGGACAGCAGTGACAACCTGTTGATAGCGGGGCTTGAACCCACAACCTTGGGATTAGTGATCAAACATCTTACCCCATTGATAGTGGGGCTTGAACCCACAACCTTGGAATTAGTGATAAAGTATTTTACCACAACTTCCTTAGTAAGATCTATTTATCTATTAAAATATTAGTTGGCATGCATTGAGATTATAAGTATGTAAGTACAGGCAATCCTTTCTCTATAGATTCTGTCCAATCCATCTACACTGTGCTCATCATTATTATATTTGTGTGCCTGCAAAAGCATTTATGAGAAATTGGACTGTGGAACTGTTCATAGTGGAATATATCCAACAAAATTTTTGACATTTCAATCTAACCTGATCTTCCAAGGACTTTAAACACTCATTCCGAAGTGTTTCATCTGACCCTGTTCCACTGAATGAAATGTCAAAATGACAAATATTTGTATAGGAACTTGGTGCAATTCTCATATTTGTTAGCGTCAGCTGCATTGGGGCTAAAATTGGACCAAAATCATGCCCTTTCCAAGCCTCGACAATTGATGCGACCCGACTTTCGAAACCCGGGAACAATTAAATAGTCACTTACATATTTCACTTCCGTAATGCAGTATGCGATACTGCTCACTGCCAAAAATGGGCTCAAATGTCGTAACCAAAAAAACCCCAAAAAACCCAAAAAGGCCAACACAGCGTGGGCACATGCCAAAACGTTCCGAAAAATTGTTTAAAGACGACTTCGAAATACTAAACATCAATGATGATGGCTATGGTACCAAAATAAGATGCAAGACTTGCGACAAGTATATGATGCAAATTAGGGAAGAAGCTTCTACATTTATACAGTGGTGGCATGGTGTTAAAGGTGCTGGATCACTAATCCTAAGGTTGGGGGTTCAAGCCCCACTCTCAACAGGTTGTTACTGTCCCCTTGGTGCAGCTAACAAAATATTCCACAGTGACCTGTCAGTAGTATTATAACAAAGTGGACGTGCTTGAAAACTACAGCAACTGAGCCATGAAGTAGTAGACCACGTATAAGTACACAGTGAGGCCAATGGATGCTTAGGTGCATAGGGTGCAGAGGCCAACTTTCAGCAAAATCAGTCACTACATGACGTCCAAACTTCATCTGACCTTCAGATTATCTCAGGAACAATGCATAGAGAGCTTTCATGATATATATATATTTTTTCATTTAATAGAAGGTTAATAATGATGCTGTCTGCTCCACGTGACCTTTGTTTTATTTAAAGCTTTATCCACTCAGAATAAGGTTTTTCAAGCCACAGATAGAGGACCTACCGAATCACACCATTCCCATCCACCATATACAGTACTAATTGTTATGTATGTATTATATGATACATGATCAGTTTTTAGCAATTCAGTGTCATGTAATAAACAACAATAACATTATTTTTCATAATAACACTTTTTTAACAATAATGTGTGAGATGGATGGGGGTATTCATCATCTTCTACCACTTAATCTGGTGGGTTTCTGGGCCACCAGCCACTTCCTCCAACTCTTCCGGGGGGATTCCGAGGCATTCCCAGACCAGCCAAGAGACATAATCCCTACAGCATGTTCTGGGTCGACCCCGAGGTCTATTCCCGGTTGGATATGACCGAAACACCACACTAGGGAGGCATTCAAACCAAATGTTCGAGCCATCTCAACTGGCTCCTTTCAACACGGAGGAGTAGCGGTTCTACTCCAAGCTCCTCTCTGATGGCTGAGCTCATCATCCTATCTTTAAGAGAGAGCCCCATCACATGGTAAAGGAAGCTCATTTGGTAAAGGAAGCCAAAGCTCGTGACCATAGGTGAGGGTTGGAACGTAAATTTTACTGGTAAATTGAGAGCTTTACTTTGCGGCTCAGCTCCCGATTCACCACAACGGACAGGTACAAGCAGTGCTTTACAGCAGAGGCTGCACCAAAATTATGAACATACTCAGTGGCAAAAGACAGCCTTGGCAGACTCCAACCCTTACCAGAAACAAATTCAACCTGGTGTTACCAGTGTAGACCCAACTCTGGCTCTAGTGATACAGTACCAATGAGTCCAGTATGTTTGTTGTATTCCTGAAGCATCGCCCCCCCCCCCCTTCCCCCAAAGGCATAGTCGAATGGCTTCCGTCAATCCATAAAACACATGAGGACAGATTTGGCAAACTCCCATGCCCACCCCCCTCCCCTCCCGCTCCTGTAGAGCAGGGGTCCCCAACCACCAGTCCGTGGCTCAATTGGTATCGGTCCACAGAAGAAATAATTAATTATATCTGTTTTATTCATTATCTCAGTCTGAACAATCTTTATTTTTGAAAAATCTTTTATTTTGAAAAATGACCCGATTCTCTCGGTTACATGTCGGTCATTTGAGCGCTAAAATGTAACCCACAAGGGGACGGCACATGAGGCAAGTTGGACATGTTTCAAACAATAGCGGGGATTTTGGGTGAGACTGAGCCTGAGCCTTCATTCTCCCCGCTGGTACACCATCACCTGTGTATTTTTTTTTTTTTAAGAAAAGTTAAAGCTCTACTTCCCAAACAACCTTATTTCAGCTGTTGAAAAATAACATCCATGGAGTGCTTATTATTGTTAATAATAATAATAATAATAATAATAATAATTTATATAAATTATATTTAGAGTGTAAACAATCTATGACATGGGCAGTGGTGGTCTAGTGGTATAAGGCGCCGGATCGCTGATCCAAAGGTTGGGGGTTCGAGTCCCACTCTCCACAAGGTTCTCACTGTCCTCTCAGTGCAGCTAACTGGGTTATCAAAGGCCGGCCATGTCTCTCACTGTCTATGATGTGAGGCATGTAAAAGAACCATTGCTGACTTTCGACAAGAGTAGCTGCAAAGCCGTCAGCGTGTTTCTGCCCTGCGATGGCCTGGCGAGCTGTCCAGGGTGTACTCTGCCCTCGCCCTGAGTTGGCTGGGATGGGCACCAGCCTCCCCGCGACCCGAATTAGGATGAAGCAGTTACAGAAAATGAACTGAACTGAACAATCTATGACCCCCCCATTCATCCTGGTCCTTGGTAAAATTGTCAAGCGTTGACCGGGCCATGGTGATAAAAAGGTTGGGGACCCCTGCTGTAAAGTGTATAGAGATGGTTGAGAGTACCGCATCCTCCTTAATCCAGGTTCTACAATTGGTCGGATCCTGCTCTCCAGTACCCCTGCATAGACTTTCCCGAGTAGGCTAAGCAGTGTGAGTCCAAGATAACTGGAACACACCCTCCAGTCCCCCTTTTTTTCTTCTTCTTCTTTTTTTTTTTTAAAGGGGGGACTACCACTGCGGTTTGCCAATCCAGAGGTACGGCCCCCAACGACCACGCGATTTTGCAAAGACGTGTCAACCAAGCCTGTCAAAACCAGACAAAATCCAGAGCCCTGAGATACTTCGAGGATGTGGGTCACTACTAACAAATTGAAGAATAAGATGGAAATGAAGACTGTGTATGTGGGCATGTTTGCAGCCTGCATTTTTACTAACACACTAGTTATTAAAAATTAACATTAAAAGTGAATGTAGTTTAAAGAATGACAAAAAAAAAAATGAAGAGTTAATGGACACAGACATCACTGCGTTACAACACATTAATATTTATTTTTTAAAACCAATTTTGATATGCCTACCTGGTTCTGTTCTTCATATAATATAGCTGGGTAAATGTTCCTGACAGGAATAATGGGAAATTGCGTGTGCGCACACACACACACACACACACACACACACACACACACACACACACACACACACACACACACACAGGTTTAATTCAGCAGATAATGGGTTTGTAACAAAGAGAAGGGTAAAGAAAGGACAAAGAATACCAGACAAAAAGGAGGTGGACCTGTGAGGAGTTTTGAAGGAAAAATCCCATGGAGAGGAAGTAGTGTGAACAGATTAAATTTAAAACATAAACTGAAGAAAAGAAAAAGATATGCTTAATATATTTTAGGACTGAGGTTTTGGGGACGCTTTTAGCTTTTTTTCGTAGAAAAATCTCCCTGTGTTTGTACAGTATTTGGCATACTTTGTCTATATATTCCTGGGCCCTTTGTGTTTTGGTTCTGTTACATATAACAAGTACAAATTCATAACAGTCAGAACGCACAATAAACTTTGTCTGAGAAGGTCCAAAGGATACATTTACAGTGTGGGCCTTTTATTACAGCTTCATTTATGTGAAACTAAATCTCACTCAATCCAACCTTGTTTCTTTCTTTCTCTCTTCCTTTCTTTTTTTAACAAGATTAGGGATGTATTGCACATGGTTTATTTCTCTTTAAACTTGTTATAACACACACACACACACACACACACACACACACACACACACACACACACACACACACACACACACACACACACAATTCATGCATTTACAAGCCTATTGTATTACTGCACACACCATTATTTCGAACTCAGTTGTAAAGCTTGATGTCCAAAAGCATTTCAATTCATACTGTACACAGAAACAGGTTTCCGCTCGGATCCAGTTTACTCACACGGTTGTACAGTGGTGGTGTGGACAGTGCGCTCCAGTTTTTCGCTCCATATTCCTGTTTTTATTTTTTATTCCTGAGTTTGCACTTTTCTTGTTGCTATGGAATGAACAGCCTGACATTGCGGCATGGCATGCAGAGATACTGGCGAATATCCAGCTACCCTGCAGCTCAGGAACAGAGTAGCTCCTTGGCCTCAGAACTGCTTTGGTTCCTAATTAAAAAAGCAGTTTGTAATATTTAAAAGTAGCATTGGAAACTAGGATTTGCAGTATTTCAGTGGAAGAAAATCTCAATAGGCTCATCTTTATGCGTTCAGGAAATCTTCCCCAATGAGCTTCGCTTTTCCCTTTTTTTAAGCGTAAAGGCAAACCTTCATCAGTGCAGGGTATATCCTGAACACGTTGCCAGACCATTGCAGGTCCAACACACACACAAAACCATTCACACGTAAGGTCAATCTGGACAGACATCCTTGGTCTGTGGAAGGAAACCATACTGGCAGGGAGAGAACATGCAAACTCCACAGAGAAACACCCAAGTACGGGACTCAAGCCTGTAGACTTCTTGCGGTTAGGTAGATATGCAAACCACTACTCCACCATTCCGCGTGTTATTTATTTACCTGTGATGGCCTGGCAAGCTGTCCAGTGTGTAGCCCGCTTTTGCCCAGAGTCAGCTGAGATGGGCGCCAGCCTCCCCGTGACCCTAATTAGGATTAAGCGGTTCAGAAAATGAATGAATGAATGAATTATTATTATTATTGTGGATGCTTATATAACGCAATTTCATACACGCGTATGCTCAATGCGCATGAGACCCCAGCGCTCCCTGCGCTCCAGGTACCCGTCACCACTGTACGGCACCAGTTGTTGCGTTGTTCTATCCTTTTGATGCTGAGCGCCAAGCAGGAAGCAACAACTCCCAAATTTTAACGTCTCATGGTATGACTCGGCCGATTTCGAACTCCGACTTTCCGGAGTAAAACGGACGCTCTACCAACTGAGCTAAATCCCCGGTGAATGAATGACTGTATTTATTTATTAATTTATAATTGATCCGGACCACACTGTTAACACATCAATCAATCAATCTGGGTGCCATTCCAGAATTCTGGCGTAGGCGGTAGCCACAACAGCTTGTCAATGGCTGTATACGAAGGGCAAAAAAATCCACAGTAGAGGCCCAAAGTTCTTTCTGCAGGTTGTTTTTATTGAGACACCATCTCTAGCTAGCTGGCCATTGACTCTAAAGAGTTCATCTGCGCTTTGATATGTCTTGTTTTTATTCCTACTGGCTTGCTAGCCACCCTCCTCACCAAATTTTGAACTTGGTGGGGGAGCCGGTTTAGTCGCCGTATGTTAACACATACTGCTTCAAATTCAGCTCACATGAATATGATTTCATGTATTACTTGTGGAAGTTCAAACTATGTGAGTGTTTTGGTGAGTATTTTACACCATCATCAGAAATGGTATCAATACTTCAAGTCACTGTTAACTTTCAACCATCGTTTAAGAGTTAGTGCTTGTAAGTGCAGTATGTGTTGGGGAAAATCCCAAATGCCCCCCCCCCCCCCAAAAAAAAAAAAAAAAAAACTGCAGGGGATGTGTTGAAATTAAAAGGCAGCAAATAAGGGGATATCCATTTTTCTCTGTCTGGTGTGTGTGTGTGTGTGTGTGTGTGTGTGTGTGTGTGTGTGTGTGTGTGTGTGTGTGTGTGTGTGTGTGTGTGTACATTTGCGTGTCAAGTATGTAAAAGTAACAAGGGTTAGAATTATGTTGAATTATAGAACATAGTTTTAAAAAATTAAAGACATTAAGAATGATCCCCCCCCCACTCACTCTTCACCCTGCCACATCTGTGGTCTTTATTTAAGATTATACAGCTAGGCTGAAACTCTGCATGCTTTTATATGAGGCAGTATATGTGTATGTGATATGATGGTGACATCAAGACACAAGCGATGATTTAAAAAACAAAAACATAAATATGAAAATTTAGTTTATAAGTAAGTAAATAAATTATTTTGTTTTTTACTGGTGCAAAAGAATTAATCTTCTTCAATTTATCTTCATCCACGTAATCTGGGGTCGAGTCACGAAGGCAGCAGCCTGAGCAATGAGGTCCAGATGTCCCTCTACCCAGCCACTTCCTCCAGCTCTTCCGGGGTGACACCAAGTTGTTTCCAGACCAGCTGAGAGACATAATTCCTCCAGCGTGTTCTCAGTCGACCCCGGGGTCTCTTGCCTTTTGGTCATGCCCAAAAACACCACACCAGGTAGGCGCTCGGGAAGAATTCTAACCAGATGCCCGAGCCACCTCAACTGGCTCCTCTCAATGCAGAGATTCTACTTCGAGCCCCCCCGGATGGCTGAGCTTCTCACACTATAACTAAGGGAGAGACCCACCACCTGGCAGAGGAAGCTCATTTCAGCAGCTTGTATCTACGATCTTGTTCTTTCAGTCACCACCCAAAGCTTGTGACCTTAGGTGAGGGTTGGAACGTAGATTGACTGGTAAATTGAGAGCTTTGCCTGGCGGTTCTGCTCCCTCTTCACCATGATGGACTGGTACAGGCTCCGCTTTACAGCAGAGGCTGCAGCGAGCCGTCTGTTGATCTCCCGCTCTATCCTTCCCTCATTCGTGAACAAGACATCTGAGATACTTGAACTCTTCCACTTTGGACAGGACCACACTTCAGACCCGGGGCGTGTATTTCACCCTTTTCCAGCTGAGAATCATGGCCTCGAACTTGA
The DNA here is from genome assembly GCA_024760905.1 of Plotosus lineatus. Lineage (NCBI taxonomy): Eukaryota > Metazoa > Chordata > Actinopteri > Siluriformes > Plotosidae > Plotosus > Plotosus lineatus. Next base: position 17,311,586 of record CM045749.1, read on the forward strand.
GGAGCTGATTCTCATCCTGGCCATTCGACTAAAAATCGCTCCAATGAGAGCTGAAAGTCCCAGAATAATGAAGCCAAAAGGACAATGTCATCTGTAAAAAGCAGAGACGAGACCAGATGGCCACCAAACTAGAACTCCTCAATGCTTCACCTGTGCCTAGAAATTCTGTCCATAAAGATTATGATTTGTAATCAGTGACAAAGAACAACCTTGGTGGACTCCAACTCTCACTGGAAAAGAATTCAACCTGTTGTTACCAATGCGGACCAAACTCTGGCTCCGATAATATAGCGACCAAATGGCCCATAGCAACGAGTCCTGAACGCTGTACTCCCAGAGCACACCTCACAAGATAGCCAGAGAAACAAGGTTGAAAGCTTTCTCTAAATCCACAAAACATGTGTGTACAGATTGGGCAAACTCCCAGGCCAACTCCAGGATCCTGTAGAGTATATAAAGTTGGTCAAGAGTGCAACCGCCAGGACAAAAACCGCATTATTTCTCCTGACTCCGATGTTCAACTATCGGGTCGGATCCTGCTCTCCAGTACCCCTGCACCGACTTTCCCGGGTAGGCTGAGGAGTGTGATTCCATGATAATTGGAACACACCCTCCGGTCCCCTCTTTAAAAAGGCGGACAACAACCCTAGTTTGCCATTCCAGAGGTACGGCCCCGATGACCCCGATGTTGCAGAGACATGTTAACCAAGACAGTCGTACAACATCCAGAGCCCTGAGATATTCAGGGCAGATCTCATCCACCCCTGAAGTCCAACCACTGAGGAGTTTTTTGACTACCTCAGCAACCTCAGCTACAGTGGACCGACACGCAAATTCCCAGGGTCTTCCTCCTCCACAGAGGGCGTGGAATTGAGGAGGTCCTCGAAGTATTCCTTCAACCTCCCAACAACATCTCCAGACAAGTTGAGCAGCTCCCCACTTCCACTGCAAAGAGTATTTGTAGAGAACTGCTTCATGCTCCTGAGGTATTGGATGGTGGTCCAGAACTTTTTTGAGGCCAACTGATAATTGCTTTCCAGGCCCTCACCGAACTCCTCCCACACCCAGAATTTTGCATCGGCAACAGCCCGGACAGCAGCACAGTACCATTCTGCTGCCTCAACAGTCCCACAGGCCAGTAAGACCTGATAGGCTTCCTTTTTCAGCTAGACTGCCCCCTTTATCACAGGTGTCCAGGTTTGGGGATTACCACCTTGACAGGCACCGCTGACCTTCGCGCCACAGCTATGGGCTGCCGCCTCAGCAATGGAGGCACAAAAGAAGCCCTTTGAAAGTAGGCTCGGCTAAACATTCCCAGGAGACGATAACTCCACATTTGGGCCTGTCTAGTATGGATGGCGGCCTCCCCAGCCATTGGAGCCAGCTCACCACCAGGCGGGGATAAGTTTACAGCTTAGCTCCTCTCTTCACCTGAGTGTCCAGAACATGCGACTGCAAGTCCGGTGACACAACTATAAAGTTGATCATCAAACTGTGACCTCGTGTGTCCTCGTGCCAAGTGCACTTTGGGACACCCTTATGCTCAAACATGGTGTTCATGATGGACAAACTGTGACAAGCCCAGAAGTCCAACAACAAAACATCATTCGGATTCAGACTGGAGAGGCCATACCTGTTGATCACACCTTTCTAGGTCACACTATTGTTGCCCACATTGGCGTTAAGGTCTCCCACGACAATGAGGGAGTCTCCAGGGGGAGCATTCTTCAACACACCGCTAAAGACTCCAAGAAGTATGGGTACTCTTACCTGTCACTTAATGCATAAGCACAAATAAAAGTCAGGACCTGTCCCCCCCCACCCAAAGACAATAGGAAGCTACCCTTCTGTCGACTGGGGAAAACTCCAATGTGTGGGCACCATGGTGGGGGGGCAACAAGAATGCCCACACCAGCTTCCCGCTTCTCCCCATGAGCAACTCCAGAATAGAATAAGGTCCAGCTGCTCTCGAGATGGGTGGTTGCTAAGCTCAAGCTATGCGTTGAGGTGAGTCTGGCTATAGCTAGTCGGTATCTGTCCACCTCATGCACCAGCTCAGGCTCCTTCCCCGCCAGAGAGGTGATATTTGATGTCCCAAGAGTCAGAATCAGAAGCTGAGAATGGGTCCGACAGAAACCATGACTTCGTCTGCCACCCAACTCACACTGCACCCGACCTCGTGTCTGCTCTTTGGGCTGGGTCCAGCCAGGCTCCATGGCCAGAAGCTTGACCACCAGGCACTTGCCCCTGATCCTCCAGGGGGACCAGAATTAATATATTTTACAAGTAGCAAAGATTATCATAATTACCATTATGGAAAATAACTCCCAAAACCTTCATAGATTTCTCTCCAAATGTTGAGTTTTCAGTACTTCAAACAGACCTATTTACATAAAAGTTATGTTTAGATGCTTGCTATTAAAAAAAAAAAAAACAAGCAAATAAAAGCTAAAGCATAAAAGTAAAGTATTAGAGCAGCACTTCAGATTTCTGAACTTTTTCCCATCTTTACTTCTGATTGGCTCTGCCTCTCTCTGTCGCTCTTTTAATACCAATCCTGTTACATACGTGTTGTCAATTAAATAAATTAATTACAAAGCATCTCTTCACCACCAGTGCAGCGAACTGGGTTACCAAAGACTGGTCCATGTCCCTCACTGTCTATGGTGTGAGGTTCATGTAAAAGAACATTGCTGACTTTTGTAAAAAGAGTAGGCTGCAAAGCCGTCAGTGTTTCTGTCCCTTGCTAAAGGATTGTGTCAGGAAGGGCATCCGACATAAAAACCTATGCCAAATCAAATGTTCTAAGTATTAAAAAAAAGACAAATATGGAAAATTTTAAACAATAATACAGTGGTACCTCACCTTATGATAGTCCGAGCAAATGAAAAATCCAGGTCATTTTTTGTCTCTGTATATGAAACAAGTTCTCCTTACGAACACACCAAACACGCCACTCAAACGCGCCATTCAAACGTGCCATTGAAACATTCAAACAATGCACGAGCTGCTCTCCCATTGGCCATCTTCCAACATCCTGCCCTGCTGGCCTCCCATTGGCTAGGAGGGATGACACAGCTCCCTCCCATTGGCTATCTCCCTCCATCCCGCCCCGCTGGCCTCCCATTGGCTAGGAGGGATGACGCAGCTCCCTCCCATTGGCTATTATGGAGCTGCATCTCCCATAATGCTTTTCGTGTGAAGGACAGAGTTACTGTTGTTTCATGAGTTTTTTGAGTATGCCATTGCAACTTTATTTAATTTATTTTTTGACTCAGGCTTTTCACCCTCCATAAACATTTGTAAGATTATAACTCTGCTAAGAAGACATGGTCAACACACGCGTGCACACACACACACACACACACAGACAGACAGACAGACACACACACACACACACACACACACACACGTGCGCGCGTGCGAGTGAAAAGAAGAAGCGGGCTCGTGGCATGCGGTTGAGTGATATTGCAAAGGAATATGGCCAAACCCGTCTACCATCGGTATGATATTGAAGCAGAAGGAGGCCTTAAAAGGTATACTTTTATAATTTGTAAAGGGTTTAGGGGGTAGTATTGGGGGCCTTGGAACGAATCACACGTTTTATATGTAAAATGCAGTTCAATTTATGAAAAATCCAGGTTAAGAAAAAGGCTCTGGAATGGATTAATTTCGTAAGGTGAGGTACCACTGTAAATCCTTAAAAAAAAAAAAAAAAAAAAAAAAAAATCTAATTATTGTCCTGCACTGTTGGTTATTGAATTGAGGGGACAAATATAGACATGCAGCTGATTGTAATGATTTAAGAAATGTACCAGTAATAATGAACCACTGTTGTAATCTACAGTATGCACCTCGAAACCTTTATCCTGCATGCATCTACTTACCCGTGAAGAGAAAGATTTTGGGGGGACCACTTTACCTTTAATAGTGTACAGCAATTAAAATGAAACTTACTGGCTTACTGAGCAAATATGGATCCAAAGAGAACAATTCATTTTTGGCCTTACTCTTGTCTTAAAAACTAAGTATTATTGCTTCTTAAACCTTAAAATGATGAAACCAAACAAACAAACAAACAAACAAAAATTAACAAACAGACAAAAAGATCAGATACAGATCCTCCTGTCCTGATTCCCATCCTTTTTGCCTCGCACTCTTTGTGATTTTAAATCAGTTTTCGAGGTCTTTGAAAAAACGTACTGATAACACATTCACCCAAATACTCACCGTAACCTTGTACACTGTGCATCTGGTAGTTAATACTGATGTGATAAATGTTTCATGCTTTTCTTTCTGCACTCACTCAGGCACACATAAAAATTGCACATTTAACCATAGATTTGCTCCAAATCTACAAGATCATCAAAGTCAAGAATCATTTCAGAAACCATCAATGCAGACTAAATAGATTCAGTTGGTTAGACTCACACAAGCTCACCAATCCAATGTCACACACATGACTGTATCTGTGTGTATAGTAGCCTTTATCTTGAAGGCTGGAATTCCACTACAGAGAGAGGGTGTGTAAGAGGGGAGAGAGCAAGAGAGAGAGAGAGATAGAGAGAGAGAGAGAGAGAGAGGGAGGGAGAGAGAGAGAGGGAGAGTAGCAACAGGAGTGTTGTGATGTGTTACCTTAATGAGACCAGAGGTAAAGAGTGCTATGATGAGTATGTGCTCATGCTGGGGTGTGTATTTGTAATTCTGGAGCAGAGGTATGTGATTACTCATTAAAGTGATTAAACATTATGTATTTGTCAAATCTCTCTCTCTCTCTCTCTCTCTCTCTCTCTCCAAAAGACAGATTCATGCTTATTGGTAACGTGTACTGTATATAGTATACACACTCATAGACACACATTCATATACACATTAGATAGATAGATAGATAGATAGATAGATAGATAGATAGATAGATAGATAGATAGATAGATAGATTTTTGTGTGCATTTGTGTTTGTTCAGGGAAGCAGGACAGTTCAGGGTTTGGCGTGTAATAGAAGGATCTACACGCTGGTATTTTTGGCAGCATAAAGGATGAAGATTATGTGTATGCGGAAAGAAAGGAGGTGTGACACAGCTGTTCACCTGTACTTCTTTGTAAATGCATAACATGGGAGTGGATTATGAACTGGTGACGCCAT
>CM045749.1:17336728-17341728 GCA_024760905.1 Plotosus lineatus
GAAGCCGCACGAATTGAAGCATGAAGTAGCAAGGGATCCCTGTACTGCATGAGCTGCAACCATGACACTCTATGGACTGATGTACTCTGATAAAGTATTCTTCTGACAATTGCATATCTTTTTTCATGCTTTTATAGTGCAGTGTTTATTAAAACATTGTACTGCAATTTTCTTCTTTTCCCTTCGGCTTTTTCCCTTTTTTTTTTCTTCAGGGGTTGCCAAAGCGAATCATCTGATTCGCACGTTTGATTTGGCATAGGGTTTTACGTCGGCTGCCCTTCCTGACACAACCCTTTAGCAAGGGGCAGAAACACGCTGACGGCTTTGCAGCTGCTCTTTACGAAAGTCAGCAATGGTTCTTTTACATGAACCTCTCACCGTAGACAGCGAGACATAGCCGGCCTTTGATAATCCAGTAAACTGCACTGGGGGGGACAGTGACAACCTTGTGGAGAGTGGGACTCAAACCCCTAGCCCTAGGATAAGCGATCCAGAGCCATATACCACTCGGCCACCACTGCCCCAAAACATTGTGCTGCAATGACTATCTACATGTAGTACTTTTGTAGTATCGTAATTGTAGAGTCAGAGTCATACTAAAGAAGTGTGTTAGTGAGCAGTAACAATTTTACTGTGGTAACAGTACTGCAGAAGTAACTATCATACTATAGTCGTGTAGTCGTGTAGTGTTGTTCTACAGTAAGTGAAGTGGGAAAAGTAACTACAGACGCTCCCCAGCTTACAAACGAGTTTGGTTCCAGACGTCCGTTCATTAGATGAATTTGCTCGTCAGTTGTTACAGGCCATTCTTTAGAGGGGAACGTATATTTTCACCTTGCATGAGTAACCTATACGAGTTTGTACTGTATACAATCTCTCTCTCTCTCTCTCTCTCTCTCTCTCTCTCTGAGTTATTGCATAACTGACAGCGTGGTGTATCGATGCTCTTGAGCTCAGTCTAATTGAAAGCATATCCTCTGTCTCTCTCTCTCTCTCTCTCTCCCTCTCTCTCTCACACACACACACACACACACACACACACACACACACACACACTCACACACACAGGCAACACTACAACTGGATAATTGAACTGATCCGCTTCCGTGTTTAAACTCCTGGTTCCTCTCAAGCACAGCACAGCGGATCTGATCAGATTTACAGACAGTTTCACTTTTATCCATTTCATTATAATACTGGAGTCAATTTGTTTCTTCTTTGAAACTTTTGGCAGGAGTTAAATGTATCGTTCTGCTTCTCTTCCCAGACTGTGTCAGCCACGCCCCCCCCCCTGCCGGTGCTTCGTATTAAGTGCACCTCAGGATAATGTTTAATCATATTTCATACTTATATTTATGATATATCTTTTTATAGATTGTATTCTGTTTCTATTACTACTTGTTCTTCAATTTCATTTCACTTTCACTCTCGACCTCGGACCGGATGTTCGTATCTCCGAATGTTCGTAAAACGAATGTTCGTAAGTGGGGGAGTGTCTGTACTATACTTTACTTGTATATTATCATAGCTGTCGCAGCAATTTTATCATTTTGGCAACAGTAGTGTGAAAGAAGTATCACACTGCAGTCATTTACTATTATATCAATAGCGGTAACAGTTGTCCTATGTTAACCTTGGTGCGAATGTAACTATAGTGCAGTTACTATAGTTATACAGTAACTACAGTAAGTACAGAGTTACAGAGTTATACAGTAACTCCAGTCTGTACAATAAGTACAGAGATGAAAATGTTGAGGTTCTCTCTGGGAGTAACGAGGATGGATAGGATCAGAAATTAGTATATCAGAGGGACAGCCCATGTAAGATGTTTTGGAGACAAAGTCAGAGAGGCTAGATTGAGATGGTTTGGACATGTACAGAGGAGGGATAGTGACAGTTGGCAGTAGGATGCTGAGGTTGGAACTACCAGGCAGAAGGCCTAGAGGAAGACCAAAGAAGAGATTTATGGATGTGGTAAAGGAAGACATGAAGGTCGTTGGAATCAAAAAAGAAGATGTAGAGGACAGGGTGAGATGGAGACGGATGATTTGCCGTGGCGACCCCTGAAGGGAGCAGCTGAAAGGAAAAGAAGAAGAAGAAGACTATAGTTATACAGTAGTTACTATAATATAGTATAACTGTAGTCATGTACTATTTTAGCAGTAGCAGTAACAGTTGTATATGGTAACTGTATTAAAGAACACTTATTATTGTAGCAGTAACAACTGTGTAACTATACATAAGTCAGCTCAACTAGTTCATCCAACATTACTTTTGCTATATGTTGAAATCGGTTGTGCTATAACAGTGTATGCAGAGTACGACTGCTGTACACGTAAAATTATGAAAAGTAAGTCAAACCTACGGCACACATTCAGGATTCAAACTAGTTATTATGGATTATGGATAATTAGTGGGTGGCACAATGGCACAGCGATTAGCAGGGTCACCTCAGAGCAAGAAGGTCTTCAGCAAGATTGTTTCTATATGAAGTGTGCTTGGTGTTGCTGTGCCTCATCCGGATACTCAGGTCGACTCCCAAAGTCCAAACATATGAACATTAGGATAATTGGGTATTTCTGTTTTCCCAAAATGTGGGTGTATATGGTTGTGAGTGTTGGTCCTGCGATGGACTGGTGAGCTGTTTAGAGTGTACCCTGCCCTCACCCGTAGTCAGCAGAGATAGACTTGATCCTACTAGGATTAAGCGATTCAGCAAATGAATGAATGGCTCATTATTAGGACTGGAGCTCAATGATAGGGTTGCTGAACACTAAAGCATCCGAAGACACAATATTCATACAGCCCAGGTAGAACTCGACGGAAGCAGCTGTTAATCAGAATATTGGGGTGGTTCGAAAAGATTGGCATCAGATACAGAGTACAGTGCAGGAAAGAACAAAGGTCTGGATTCTGTAAAGGGAGGGGGGGGTGGTAGGGCAGTGAGGTACTGAGAACAGTGTGTGTGTGTGTGTGTGTGTGTGTGTGTGTGTGTGTGTGTGTGTTAGAGAGAAAGAGAATAGTGCTCAGTGAGGCAAAGATCAGACAATAAAGAGAATTCCTGCCTGCATTCCTTCGAAGTGTCCATGAATACCAGCACACGCGCACACACACACACACACACACACACACACACACACACACACACACACACTCTTATTGATTAACTACATTTTGTATAATGCTGCTACACTTTGAGGATTGCCCTTTATGTGTTTATTTGTGTGCTCGTGTGTGTTTCTATGTTGTCATGCACAATAACTGAGAAGTTGCGTTAGTCAACCTCATTTGCAGATCCAAGGAAATCTAATATAGATTACATAGATACATTATACGGTACGATACGGTATACATTTTATGTAACTATGGTAACATTTTTAATTAATTTTGCCCCAGTCAAGCATTACTTGCCACTTTGGTTAACAATAGCATGCTATGAAATGCTTTTAATTTTATGGGATATTTGTGCATAACATATAGTCTTTACACAAGGTGAAAAAGTCCTTTCAGTTCAGTTTAATAAAACATCTGGCAGGTGAGAGTATAAAGGGAAATGGTCTGATTAATTTCAAATATATCAGAATCACCACCGTTATCACCAGCGGAAAGGCATCCGTAGCAGAATCTTTAATCAGTGAGAATGAACGTTCAGACATCTGCGCAGTCACATGTACAAGTAAACTGCACTCAAGCTGTAATTAAGAGATTGTGAATGGGAACATAAGTGTGTGTGCCATTATCTTGCATTTATATGCAGGAGACGGTGTGAGTTTTCATTTTGTTTGTTATTGGTTTGATTGTATTGAGTAAGTGAGTCGATTAAGTTGATTAACAAAATCAAAGTCTTGAATTAGATTCAATTAGGTGTGTGTGTGTTTGTGTGTGTGTGTGTGTGTGTGAATGGCAGTGAAGGCAGAAGAGAGACACAGAAAAACAGAAGATAGCAACTGAACAGTGTAGATCTGTACTTGGATTGGAGACAGTTTTATAACTGTGGTTTTTTATTACCTTTAATTTTTCTTTATTACTGAATTTAATTTACCTATTTTTTTTATATTCATTAGGATGCAATTTTACTTTTAAATCAAAAAGCAATAGAGATACTACACGTTTCATTTATTTTAACATACCTAATATGAACTATACATTTTTTCACAACATACGTTTTTTTCTTTTTTTCTGAGGACAGACTCAATGGATTGCTGCAAACAATAAAGTGTTTCCAACATTACGATATAATTCAATAAAAAGCACAATGGGTTGTGATCAGATTCAAAGAGAAACATGGCAAGCAGTACAGAGTTGAAGTCAACCAATTGTGCTTTTTCTTGAATTAATTTAAATATATTGGCAGGTCTATTATAATATTGTATATATCATAATAAGCAACCAATACTAGACACAATAATAACACTATACTGTGAGAGATTTCCTTTCGGCTTTTTCCCTTTTATCAGGGGTCGCCACAGCAAATGACTCGCAAGTTTGATTTGGCGTAGGTTTTTACTTTGGATGCCCTTCCTGACACAAGGGGCAGAAACACACTGACGGTTTTGCAGCTACTCTTTACGAAAGTCAGCGATGGTTCTTTTACATGAACTTTTCACCATAGACAGTGAGAGACATGGCCGGCATTTGATAACCCAATTAGCTGAACGGGGGGGGGGGGGGGGGGGTGGGGGGGGCAGTGCCCACCTCGTGGAGAGTGAGACTCGAACCCCCAACCTTAAGATCAGCGATCCAGCGCCCTATACCATGAGGCCACCACTGCCCCGTCCAATAGTATAATTACTATACCACTGTAGTGTATTCACTGTTTTACTCTGTAATCAGTGTAGTATTTCTCTTTGGTAAATGTAGTGTTACTGTTATTATAAATACAAACACTGTAATAATGTATTATGAAATACAATATTGTTACGGTGAAATAATAATATAATTATATCAGTGTAATAATTATTGTCTGCTTCTAACAGGGGAATTGTGGCAGTGTTCTTACT
>CM045749.1:17346728-17351728 GCA_024760905.1 Plotosus lineatus
GTTCTTTTACATGAATCTCACACCATAGACAGTGAGAGACATGGCCGGCCCTTGATAAACCAGTTAGCTGCACTGGGGGGGATGACAACCTGTGGTGAGTGGGACTCAAACCCCCAACCTTAGGATCAGTGATCCAGCACCCTATCCCACTAGGCCACCACTGCCCTGCTTCATATCTTCATATCTGATCACCTGTAAATAATAAGCCATGTACGCAGCTGCATCCTGATCTGGATACCCAATGAGCCTTGTGAACCTTTCTGGCAAGACTGCATTAATAATAAACAAACAAACAAACAAACAAACAAACAAACGATATCTGTTCCATTCAGTATTCAGCTACATTCTGGTGTAGTGTGGCAGAGTCTGATTAGGGTTGGGGACTGCTGTAATAATTATGTGTATAAACTTGATAAATGTTCACTCGTCTCTCATTTGTGTGTGTGTGTGTGTGTGTGTGTGTGTGTGTGTGTGTGTGTGTGTGTGTGTGTGTGTGTGTGTGTGCCCCTTGTGACTCTGGCACTTGGGTGGGGTGAGAGATACCTACTTCAAAGACAGAAAGGATTAATGTTGATGGGGATTAACTTTATGATGGAGTGACCCACAGAGAGAGGAAAAAGAGGGGGAGAGATGTTCTAAAGAAGTCATGAAAGAAAGATTAAAAAAAAAAAGATTACCAGGACTGACTTATAAGGGAACTAATCTTTGCAATTTATAATATAAGATAAATATAAATGCATCTAGCTTTTCAATTCTTGTGTTTCACATCATAAAAAGTATAATGTAGTTGTGATACTTCACGGAAAGTCTGTCTTCCTTTCGGCTTTTTCCCTTTTACTCGGGAGTCGCCACAGCGGATCATCTGATTCACATGTTTGATTTGGCAGAGGTTTTTACGTTGGATGCCCTTCCTGTCACAACCCTTTTTAGCAAGGGACAGAAACACACTGACGACTTTGCAGCTACTCTTTATGAAAGTCAGCAATGGTTCTTTTACATGCCTCTCACCATAGACAGTGAGAGACATGGCCCGCCTTTGACAACCCAGTTAGCTGGGACTCGAACCCCCAACCTTTGGATCAGCGATCCAGCGCCCTATACCACTAGACCACCACTGCCCCTATATTCAAAAATCAAACAAAATAAATAAATAAATAAATAAATATGACATCTTATATAAACGGCAAATCACAGACAGGTTTGTTTGGGCTCTTTGCCAATCAAGTTGGAGAGATGTTATTAGGGACACAGTGGTGGTTCTTAGTGACAATTAATCTCTCTGCAGAGGAATTTGTTTAATGTTGGTGTGTTAACTGCTGTCACGGTGATTAGCTAGAGTTCTCATGGTCAGCTTGATGCGCGCACACACACACACACACACACACACACATTTCCACTCATAACTGTATGGCAGTGTGTATTATAAGTGACTGAGTGCATTTAAGGTCAGACAATATTTTTTCTTTCACATGTGGACCATTTTATTGTGGTTTTCCTATGTTCCGACTCCATGGAATCACTGAAGGACTTATAGTCGTCCACTTTTTTCTTTTCAACGTTTTTTTTTTTTTTTTTTAAAGATTTCCCTTTTATTTGATGTTTAAAAGTATTTAAATAAGTGACAGAAAAATAAAATTGTAATTCATTGTTTAGCCAATTGAAGACATAAATAGCACATAAGACTAATAACTAGCCACGTAGCAAATAACTGAGAGGAAATCAAAAACTATTCAAATACTATTCTCGAAACTATCAGGTCAGACATTATCATTGATTTGATATCAGGTTTTTATACAAAGTTCATTCATTTTCTGTAACCGCTTAATCCTAATTAGGGTCATGGGGAGGCTGGCGCCCATCCCAGCCGACTCCAGGTGAGGGCGGAGTACACCCTGGAGAGCTCGCCAGATCATCGCAGGGAGGAAACACGCTAAGGGCTATACAGCAACTCTTGTCGAAAGTCAGCAATGGTTCTTTTCCAGCCTCACACCATAGACTGTGAGAGACATGGCCGACCTTTGATAATCCATGTAGCAGCACTGTGTGTGGGGGGGTGGGGGTGTTGGGGACAGTGACAACCTGTTGAGAGTGGGGCTTGAACCCCCAACCTTAGGATCAGTGATCCAGCACCTTTACCACCAGGCCACCACTGTCCCAGTTTGTAATACTAAGAAAGAACACAGATAAAAAGCCTATATTATATAAACATAATGAGAGCATCAATCATAATTTTCTTATCCTGGATGATAGCTAGTTTTTTGTTTGCATTTTGTTTTTCCACTGCCTGCTTTATTTGAAACATAATGTTCTTTAATGTTTGTAATGATAAAAGATGATTAGAAAGTAGGGTATCGCTTGTCTGCTACTATTCAGTTTATATTGAAAGCCTGTATTCTGATTAATAGTACATTGAATTAAAGCAGTGCTTCCCAATTAGCTTCTGTGCCCCGCCCCCAGGAAGACAAAAACATTTCACGCCCCCACCGCCCGCGAACGACTATAAATAGTATTATTTGTCTATAAAATTATTAGTACACCTCTGCATAACATTGTATTAATATTAAAAACAAAGAAAGAAATATAAGTTCAACTTACAATAAAGAAAAACTTCATTAACATTGTGTTTTAATCTGTAATAGAAACGATTTAAAGTGCACCAATGTGTCTGAAATTTAAAAAAAAAATCCTTATTTAAACTCATTAAACTTACTATTGTCTTAATATCTCCAGCTCTCTCCGCCTTCCTCTTTGTTCCTGTCAGAAATTTTTCCGTGCTGTTTCTTGAGGGGTTGTTTACTGCACTTCATATCGTTTGCTCGTGCGAAAAACTGCTACACCATCGCGCAACCATACAGCGCTACTGCTAACTAGTGGAGCGGAGGTGCAATTACACTTAAATCTTGTACACAATTCCAGAAAAGCATGTTCCACAGTGTCATACTCGCTCCCCCGGCATCACACCGCGCCCCCTCTGGCATCATACCACGCCCCCCAAGGAGGGTGCACCCCACTACTTGAGAAGCACTGAATTAATGTTAAGTGACAGAAAGAATATTTCTGGATGCTACAAACACCACTAGCAAGTGAAATCTTTATTATCCATCTACCTAGACACAGTGCATATTTTTTTCTGAATAAATGTTGCTGATTCCTAGGTTGTTACAATACTGAACAATACCTCCAACCCACTTCACAACCTGCTGATCCGTTCAGTGAGAGACTGATCCCACCTAAATGCTCTACTGCATGACACAGGGAATCATTCCTACCCATGGCCATTAAACTTGACATCTCCTCCATGTATGAGCAACATTCACTTTTATACATTTACATTGTGCACTACATTTACATTCTATGGTTTAACTTTAGATATAAGTAACCTCTAATTTTAGACTTATATATACTAGTAGATATACTTTATTTAGATGTAGATTCAATATGTGTGTCTGTTTATCATCATCATCTTCTTCTTCTTCTTCTTCTTCCACTTAATCTGGGTTTGGTTGAGAGGACAGCAGCCTAAGCAATGAAGTCCAGATGTCCCTCTCCCCAGCCACTTCCTCCAGCCCTTCCGGGGGTTGGGGGGGGACCGAGGTGTTCCCAGACCAGCCAAGAGTCATAATCCTTCCAGCATGTACTGGGTCGACCCCGGGGTCTCTTCCCGGTTGGACATGCTCGAAACACCTCACCAGGGAAGCTTTCGAGAAACATTCTCACCAGATGCACGATGCCCGAGTCACCTCAACTGGCTCCTCTCAATGCAGAAGAGCAGCGGTCCTACTCCGAGCTCTCCCCTGATGGTTGAGCTTCACCCTATCTCTAAGGGAGAGCCCTGCCACCTGGGGAAGGAAGCTCATTTCAGCCGCTTGTATCCACGATCTTGTTCTTTCAGTCACTACGCAGAGCTTTTGACCATAGGGGAGGGTTGGAACGTAGATCGATTGGGAAATTGACAGTTTTGCCTTTTGGATCAGCTCCCCTTCACCATGACGGACCGGTACAAGGTTCACTTTACAGCAGAGGCTGCAGTGATCCACCTGTCGATCTCTCACTCCATCCTCCCCTCACTCGTGAACAAGACCTCGAGATAATTGAACTTATCTACTTTGGGCAGAACCTTATTCCAGACCTGGAGATATATATGTTCTCCCCGTGCTTGTGCGGGTTTCCTCCGGGTGCTCCGGTTTCCCCCGCAATCCAAAGACGTGCACTGTAGGTTAATTGGCCGTTCTAAATTGACCGTAGTTTCTCTCCTGCAGCGGCACTGGAACCCAGTCGTATCGGCACTTGCCTTTCCATTGGATCCTTCCGGTGGCGCCGAGACAGGGGGGGACTTGCTGCTTGGGTAACAGCCTGTGCCTCATTACTCCCTACCCAGGCTCTGTGCACTGGGGAGTATCACCAGTCGGGATACTGGCCAGAGCGCAGCCATAGTCCTTCGGGACTGACGGAGGCCTACGCTATATATATATATATATATATATATATATATATATATATATATATATATATATATATATATATATATATATATATATATATATATACATACAGTATGTTAATTTTCTTAAATTTTCTATCAAGCTTACTTGTATGGAGCAACTGCATGCACACAATTTCCAATCAATAAGATATTCTGATTCTGATTGATAATTTCCAATATTCATTTGAACCGTACGCATACAAAAATATATTGATACGTTTCTCAAACTTGTTAGTCAGAGAGCATAGGAGCCACAAAATAGTTGTGGCATGTTAGTATGCCTGACCCCACAGCGAGAATGTCCTTGGTTCGAGCTTATAGGCATTTCGATGTGAAGTTTGCATACTCTCCTCCAGTTTGTGTGGTTTTCCTCCATGTACTCCAGTTTGTTCATATAGTCCAAAGAGACGCTCATCAGGCTAATTGGCTGTTCAGATTTACCTAGAGGTGTGAGTGTGAGTGTGAATGGTTGTCTGTGTTGTGCTGTGATGGTCTGGTGAGCTGTACGGGGTGTACC
>CM045749.1:17359228-17409228 GCA_024760905.1 Plotosus lineatus
GAAAATGTTGGCCCTGCGATGGCCTTGCAAGCTGTATAAATAAAGTGCACCCCACCCTCGTCCAAAGTTTGCTGAAATGGGGGGGCTAGCTGACCTGCGACTCTAATCAGGACTCAGCAGTTTAGAAAACGAATATGGAATGAATGAGATTTTTTTATATCATAATGTTTATATACTGTATATTTTGATATTTTTTCCATGGCATGATGGATCCAAAATATCCGAATGACATTTTACTTCAATAAGCAGAATTGAAGTCAATTAAAAAGCACAAGAAAATAGAAAGTGACCAATAGGTATTTAACATGCATTCCTGAGATTGAGGTTATCATTAGCACCACAATATTTAACTGAATTTTATGTTTAAATTAGTGCTTTAAAACAATGGTGATTGTATTCGGTCCTAATATTTTTCTTTTTTGTGTTTCTCCCATGATGCTGGATTTATGAGACATCTTGTAATGAATGTTAGAGGCCAATGATATTAAGCAAACCATATTTAAAATTTGGAGCCAATGCTTTCAAAAGATTCTCTTCCTTTTTGTCTGTTATATCCTCTCATTGTTCTTCTCTCACTTTCACAACTATTGCATGTTAATGTGGAGGGGTTTCATCCTGGAAGTTTAAGATGAACTGAGTACCTACTGTTGAATGAGTGTGTGTGTGTGTGTGTGTGTGTATGCTGGAAGGTTATTATCATATTGCTCCACCTATTTGAATAGAATGCAGCGACGAGGTAACAGCAGTGGTTCATTTATGTAATGAAGATATACTGTAAGTCAACGGTGCAGGATTAAAGGAAGTGTGAAGGACGGAAGGATGCACTCCTCCTTTTTTCTTCCTTATTTCTCTCATGACTGGGATGGTTCTGCCCTTCCCAACCACACCTGCTTCTCTCTCTCTCTCTCTCTCTCTCTCTCTCTCTCTCTCTCTCTGTGTGTGTGTGTGTGTGTGTGTGTGTGTGTGTGTGTGTGTGTGAGAGAGAGAGAGAGAGAGAGAGAGAGAGAGAGAGAGAGAGAGAGCATGTGTCAGCATCAAAATGCTCTTGGCCTTGGTGATTGCTGTAATGGATGAAAAGACTGCAATTTATTCCTCCTCTTCTAGCCTTGCAAGCATGGGTATACACACACACACACACACACACACACACACACACACACACACACACACACACACACGCACACAGCTTAGATATCGTTTCCGGTGACGGATAAACAAGTCTCTTTGACATAAAGAGAAATGAAGAGGAAGAAATGGACATCTGCTTTTACTTTAATGAGCCCAAAGGGAGATGGATATAGAGAGCGATAAAGGGAAGGAGGGAAAGAAAATGGGGTTTGTGTGGGGGGTGTGAAGCAAGAGTGGAATCGAACAGAGAGATGGAGGAATGGACAAAAAGTGATGCGAGTCAAAAATGGACAGATGGAGAATGAGACTCCAGAATGAACAAAGAAAAAGTGAGCAATGAGCAAAAAAGAACAGGATGGAGTGGCAGAACAGGATGCAATAGCAAAAATAGAGAAAGAGTAGAAAGAAATGAAGGGATGGATAAATTTGTACGGAGAGGACTTGGAAAGTAATGACATAATAAATTAATGAAGGTAAAAATAGTGGGAAATAAATGACAGAAAGAAGATACAAAAGTAAAGACTGATAAACAGTGGATTTGAGGAGAAAAGAGAGAAATTAGAAAGTGAGAAATGGTAAAAAAAAATAAATATTGAAAGAGAGGGTAACGGATGGAAGGAGAACAGAGGGATGGGAGGAACTCAGGAGGAGAGAAAGTGTAAGAATGGGATAAGAAAGATAAGGAGAAAAGTGAAGAGATGATGGGGAAATAGTCGGCTACAGGAGGAGGCAGGATGCAGGAAAAACGGAATTATTTGTGTGTGTGTGTGTGTGGGTGTGTGTGTGTGTGTGTGTGTGTGTGTGTGTGTGTGTGTGTGTGTGTGTGTGTGTATGGGGGCAGATCTGGCACCATCACTGCAACCACTCTGTCCATTCAGTGGTTTCATGGTCATTCTGTGGCAGAGTCCCTTAACTGGCAGCTTAAACAGATTGTGTGTGTGTGTGTGTGTGTGTGTGTGTGTGTGTGTGTGTGTGTGTGTGTGTGTGTGTGTGTGTGTGTGTGTGTGTGTGTGTGTGTGTGAGCGTGTATGCTGGAAGGCTATTATCAGATTGATCCACCTATTTTAATAGAATGCAGCGATGAGGCAACAGCAGTGGTGCATTTGTGCATTCATGAAATTGTGTGTGTGTGTGTGTGTGTGTGTGTGTGTGTGTGTGTGTGTGTGTGTGTGTGTGTGTGTGTGTGTGTGTGAGGTGAGAGAGAGAGAGAGAGAGAGAGAGAGTATACGTATGTGCATTAAATTATTTGCTCCATTATTAGCTGGCCACATTAATAAAGAATGCTGTGGGTAAGGAATAAGAGAAAGTTATATTAATGACTGTAATATTTATAAAATGTGAAAAATTAAACAGTATTATTGAGTCATGATGTTTTCTTGTTTCTGATTGGTGGGATTCATTCTTGGTGCTGTATTATGGCCATGAGATAGTTAATCATTGCACCATTGCCATTAGATAAGATGAATGATAATTGCCTGATTCACACACACACACACACACACACACACACACACACACACACACACACACCATAGTCATATGGATGTCTGTCTGTCTTCCTTTCAGCTTTTCCCTTTTACTCGGGAGTCACCACAGTGAATCATCTGATTCGCACGTTTTGATTTGGCAGAGGTTTTTACGTCAGATGGCCTTCCTGTCACAACCCTTTTAGCAAGGGACAGAAACACGCTGACGACTTTGCAGCTACTCTTTACGAAAGTCAGCAATGCTTCTTTTACATGCCTCTCACCATAGACAGTGACAGACATGGCCCGCCTTTGATAACCCAGTTAGCTGCACTGGGGGGGGACAGTGACAACCTAGTGGAGAGTGGGACTCGAACCCCCAACCTTTGGATCAGCGATCCAGCGCCCTATACCACTAGACCACCACTGCCCCACAGTCATATGGATGTCTACTTTTAAAATATTTTGAATATTATAATAAAACAATGATAGAATTCAGCTTTGGTGTGATATGAAGAATTATTCCATTTTCGCCTAAACGGACAGAAGAATAATTCTCGATATCATACTTCACCTCATTCAATAATTGCTTAAAGTTTATAAAGAACTGAATGGCAGACACTGGTTATACTAGTAACGTGGCGCAGTAGACAGTGCTGACTCGGTTATCTATGTCAATAGGATGACTCATTATTTTATTTATTTATTTATTTATTTATCTCCGGATCAGGTGTTCCTTCATGCCTGTTACTTTAAACGAGTTAGGATCTCGTTTAGAAGCTCTTGCATTAGGATCCAGGCTTTAGTGTGATTTGTGGGCAAGATTTTAGAGAAACAATACAGGTGTGTTCTGCTGTGTATTGAGAATTTTTAAAGCTGTTTTTAACTAACTTCAGCCAACAGCGTTTACTTTACCGTGAAACTTTTCTCTCTCTTTTTTTTTTTTCTAGTGATCACATTATCCAATCTGGAACTTTGTAAAACCCTTTCAAGGAAACCCCTACCAGAACAACGAACACACCATCATTCCCTCTATCTACCACCTTGAAGTCCATCTCTTGAGCAGATCTGAATGATGATGATGATGGCTATGATTGTGGTGATAATGATGGTGATGCTCAGCCTGATCACTGTCAGCTTATCATCCAGTGGGTCATCTGCACATTCTACCTCGACTTCACCAAGGATGAAGCTTACTTACAAAGGTGTGCGTGTGTGCGTGAGAGAGAGAGAGAGAGAGAGAGAGAGAGAGAGAGAAAGTGAGAAAAGCTGTCCAGCTGTAGTTCAGTTGCCACGTATGCAGATATCTCATTTTTGGACTTCCATTTATAAATCTGTATGTATTTGTGGTAATCGTTTGCATCCATGTATGTCTGCATATGTGTTGCAGAGCTCCAGCAGTTTAATGGAGTGAAGCGGTTTGAGTTGGACCGCTCATGCTGTTTTGGATCCCTCCTACTGGACGAAGAAAGAGGACGGCTTTTTGTAGGAGCTCGGAATTACCTGTTGTCGCTCAGCCTAGATAACATTGGCAAGCAAGAACAAAAGGTAAACACTTTTCTCACTCCTGCTGAGCTTCTATGCTCATGACCGGTGTGACAGCTAGTTTGATAAGTTGAACCAACTTTATTAGCACAGAATTTTGAAAATGTGCCAATGGGGTTCCGCATGCTGAAGAACAAAATGAAGGGAGTGGGAGTGACAAATTAATGTGCTGCACGAATGCTAAATGCTAAAGAAAACAGTTTAAAATAAGAAAGAAAGAAACATAAATGGTACCGTCAAACGTGAAAGCTGTGCTAAAATTATAACCTAGTTACTGCCTGTCTTCGTAATGATCACATGACCAAGCTAGTAGCTTTAACTAACACAGTCAAATATGAACAAACCAGTAATTTATTGCACACCAAAAAAAAAAAAGGGGGGGGGGGATAGAACGACTGTTCTTAACCAGTCCCGTGGTTTAAATGGCTGGAAATGCAAATAAATCAAATGGCAATTAGCATAATTCTAGGCCATGATGTTTATTCGATGTATTATGAGAGATAGTAAATAATGGAAATTAGGGCCACTTTGGATTGTGTTGACACATAAAAATAATAAATAAAAATAAGTAAAAAACCTCCGATATCAGTTTGGCAGTAAAGAAATACCTTTCGGGAGCAGTTTTGTGATGGACCTGAAAAAAGATGCCATATCAGCTCATATCGATATTAGTGCATAAAGAATATTTGTGCTGAAGAAGCAATGCGTTTCCCACTGTTATTGTTTCTTTCACGCTGTTGAGAGATGACTGTTTCTCAGTAAAAGTGAAGGAGAATCATTCATTCATTTTTTAAGACGATTATTCTTAATTAGGGTCACAATGAGGCTGGTACCCATCTCACCCGACTCTGAGAGAGGGTGGGGTACCATCACATGGCCAACACTCACACACACACACACACACACACACACACACACACACACACACACACACACCTAGGGGTGATTTGGAATAATGTACCATTTTTGGACTGTGAGAAGAAACTAGACTACCCAGAGGAAACCCACACACGTACAGGGAGAGCATACAAGCATACAGAATACAGAAACTTCCGAGCCCGGACTCACACCCAGGCCTTCTTTCTCTGTGGTGGACGTGCTAACTGTTACGCCACAGTGTCGCTGTAAAGGAGCTTCAGTTTCTCTAAATAGACCAATGCCATCCTAATTAAAATTTAAACCTTTTCTTAAAGCCTTTTTTATATTATATTTATTTATATTATATGACTTTATATCACACTACAGGGCAATTGGAGTTTTATATTATTATATTAGCTTTCTTTATTTCATGTGATAAGGTTGAATCTGGATTCAGAGCCAATTTTACTTTAGAAAATCAGACTAAATGATGATGATGATGATGATGATGATGATGATGATGATGATGATTTATTTATTTTATAATTAATACCAGAGAATCATTCTAGTAGTCAGAAGTAACTTTAAAATTCATCATAGTAAAACAATTTAATATTCTTGAAATCACTGCGAAATAAAATTATAAGGGATCTCTCACTTTCCACGGTTAATGGGGACCGCCCCCCCCCCGCCCCCCACGACTAACGATTTCCACGAAGTAGGATCAACCCCCCCTAACTGACACATGTATATTCATTCATTCATTTTCTGTAACCACTTAATCATGATTAGGGTCACAGGGAGGCTGGGGCTCATCCCAGCCAACATTGGGCAAGGGCAGAGTACACCCTGGACAGCTCGCCAGGTCATCGCAGGGTGGAAACATGCTGACGGCTATGCAGCCTACTCTTGTTGAAAGTCAGCAATGGTTCTTTTACATGAATCTCACGCCATAGATAGTGAGAGGCATGGCCGGCCTTTGATAACCCAGTTAGCGTCTCTGCCCTCGCCCAGAATTGGTTGAGATGGGCGCAGCCTCCCCGTGTCCATAATTCAGATTAAGCAGTTCAGAAAATGCATGAACTGTTGTGCTTCTTTAAAAAAAAAAAGCATACTTTTAAAAGAATGCAGCAGAAGTACAACATACTGTATTTATTAGAAGTGACGAGCAATGTCCTGTCAGATAAGATAAGGTTAGATTCAAATAATGAGCATAAACTGGAGACTTACAATGTCTGAGATGTGTAGATGACTAAACAATGTGACAGTATAAACACACTACATTCTCTAGAAAGGCATCTCTACCTGTCTTTTACAGTTTTTTTCACCATTTATCTTTGTGTTTCTATCCTGAGGCTCTGCTCGCGCTTGGAAAAGGGCCAAGATGGGAGATTTAGATAAAAGGATTTAATATAAAACTATGAATGCTTTCCCCTACTTTTCCAAAAATATGAAAGGTGAGCTGTAAAGGTGTGTGTTTTTAAGAATCATGTGTGTATTTAATTCTATGTGAGCAAAAGCAGAGAAATGCTGCTTATCGATTTGAAATTAGAATCAGAACACTTCATTATTTACAGAAGAAATGTGTGCACATAGTTGCTCCATACAAAGTATGAATAAGATATAGTCTCGATAAAGAAAAATTAAATTAAATTATCCTCCAGTACAGCTAACTGGGTTATCAAAGGCCGGCCATGTCTCTCACTGTCTATGGTGAGAGGTTGATGTATAAGTACCATTGCTGACTTTCATAAAGAGTAAATGCACAGCACGTTTCTGCCCCTTGCTAAAGGGTTGTGTTAGGAAAGGCATCTGACGTAAAAACTTATGCCAAATCAAACATGCGATGATTCGCTGTGGCGACCCCTGAAAAAGGGAAAAAGCCAAAAGGAAAAAAAGAAGATTTACATATAACAAATATACATATGGAATCTATCTATCTATCGATCTATCTATCTATCTATCTATCTATCTACCTATATATATATATATATATATATATAGAGAGAGAGAGAGAGAGAGGATTTTCTGAGTAGATCCTTCCGTAGGAGAGTGCTCAATACTTTTTGGTAGAGCAAATAACAATAAAAATAAAAATAAAAGGACAGGACAAAGACTTTCTATTGAAACTCCATTTATCACTACAGATCTGTTTTGAGGGGTGGTGAAACCATCCTCTCTCTTCAGGTGATTATAGAAGAATGTGTGTATATATATATATATATATAGGGATCCCTCACTACTTTGTAGTTCAATTCATGCAGCTTCAGTGCATTGCGTTTTTTTTTTTTTTTTTTTTAATATTCATTGAATTAAAAAATAAGGAAACTAAGGAAGAATAGGGGAAAAGTTAAGGAAAATGCCACAAAAACAAGGTTAATTATGCAAAAAACAAAACAAAACAAACACAAAACAAAAAACAACCCAAAACCTCCCATCAAAACTAATTACAATTTTGTGAGGTGGAAAGATGGAAAGAAACCATTTTGTCCTTTTAGTTTTTGTAAAAAAAGCTGCAGTTCTGCTTAAGAATTTTCTTTTTTCTTGTTTCAAACAAATTCAAACCTGGCAGCCCCTTGTTGTGTTTTAACAACAGGATATTAAGAGGGAGGGAATGTCCCTCTAGCTACTGAACAAGTCACACCCTGCCTAGGTCATGACCTTATTCTTAACCCATCTCTCTCTCTCTCTCTAGATTTACTGGTCAGCACCTGTGGAATGGAGGGAAGAGTGCAACTGGGCAGGAAAGGATATCAATGTAAGACTTTATTAGTAATAAGAAGTTACTTTTTTCATTCTAAGCAGCACCTCAGTGGAACAATCCAAACTGGACTGATGAACCAGATCAGTATCAGATTTGACGGCAAGGTAATGGTGGCCTGGTGGTAAAAGGTGCTGGATCACTGATCCTAAGGTTGGGGGTTCAAGCCCTACTTTCCATGGGTCCCCACTGTCTCCCCAGTGCAGCTAACTGGGTTATCAAAAGTCGGCCATGTCTCTCACTGTCCATGGTGAGAGGTTCATGTAACAGAACCATTACTGACTTTCAACAAGAGTAGCTGCATAGCCGTCAGCGTGTTTCTGCCCTGCGATGGCCGGTGAGCTGTCCCGGAGGGATTCTGCCCTCTCTAAGAGAGAGCGGATACATGCAAGGGCCAGTGATACCAGAAGCATGTCAACAGTATATATATATATACTTACTTATATTTGCTCTATGAAAAAGTATTGAGCACTTTCATACGGAAGGATCGACTCAGAAAATTCATATGTGTGTGTGTGTGTGTGTGTGAGTGTTCAAATCATCTGATTCACATGTTTGATTTGGTGTAGGTTTTTATGTTGGATGCCCTTCCTGACACAACCTTTTAGCAAGGGACAGCAACACGCTGACGGCTTTGCAGCTCCTCTTTACGAAAGTCAACAATGGTTCTTTTACATGAACCTCTCACCATAGGCAGTGAGAGAAATGGCCTGCCTTTGATGACCCAGTCAGCTGCACTGGGGGAACAGTGACAACCTTGTGGAGAGTGGGACTCAAACCCCCAACCTTAGGATCAACAATCCAGCGCCCTGTACCACCAGGCCGCCACTGCCCACATGTGTTAGAGTTCACCTGTAATAGTAAAATTATGCACTAACAAAAATGTAGTTGTTTTAGTTCAATAGCTGCAAAGCATGTAAAGAACATAAAATGTTTTACGATGCTTTTTTTTTTGATAAACTTTCCACGTAATAAATTCTTAAATAATTATTATCCTGAGGCTTAGTGGATGCCACTTAAATGAACATTCAATTCAGTGTATAATGTTCTGTTTCGGGAACTATTCAACATCCGGCCTGCTTTCAATGCAACATATGTAATCATCTGTCTTTAATTTCAGAATTTGATGGGTTTTAATATTGTACAGTACGTATATGTTTTGCTTGGCATTATGTGACAGGCATGACTTAGGAAAACTTTGATGTGCTGTACTGTCATAAATGGTAGGTTTAGATGTCGTTTGAAGGTTTTTAAAAAGTTTAATTCCATGGGAAGTTTTATTGAAGGCACTGTAAATAAATTTGAAACAGACTGAAAAACAAGATGCAAAAAAAAGGCAAAGGTTCAGTCAATGTGAAATCATTGAAATGGCACATAATTTTTAATTATAAACGACAATCAAAAAGTCAAATAAAGGCTTGAAAAGTTCAGGTAACAATGAATGGAATGCTCCTTGTTAAAGATAGAGCATGAGTATATTTACATTATTTTTTTTAAGTGTGACTGATGTGAGTCATTAAAAGTCCAGTGACTCTGAATGTGATCGTGGATGTGCTTGCTGGAAAATGTATCTGTGGCATTCATGACTATAGGCTGTAGTGTGTTCTGGGAAATGTTCCACCACCATTCCCCAGGCACCCGTAAAGTAAACTCAATTTCTCCAATCAAATTAAAATAGAAAGTATAGTTACCGTGTATGAAAATAAATTAATAAATTAATAAATAAATAGCGGGCAGCTGTAGCCTGGTGGTAAGTTGCTGGCTTACAAATCCTAAGGTTGGGGGTTCAACCCTCACTGCTGTCCTCCCTGTGCCACTAACTGGGCTATCAAAGGCTGGCCATGTCTTTCACTGGAAGTGGAGACTTTTTCATTTAAGATACAGTACACTATTTAAATTCATGTTTATAATAATTGATTTAGGG
This sequence comes from Plotosus lineatus, assembly GCA_024760905.1. Taxonomy (NCBI): domain Eukaryota; kingdom Metazoa; phylum Chordata; class Actinopteri; order Siluriformes; family Plotosidae; genus Plotosus; species Plotosus lineatus. The sequence continues at coordinate 17,368,911 of CM045749.1, forward strand.
GTGTTTTATGAGGTACGGTAATGGTATTTATGGATGTATAGTAAGATAAGATAAGATACAGCTTTATTAATCTCACAATGGAGAAATTCACTGTTACAGGCTCTTGAGGTACCATCAGTAGGGGGTGCAAAAATAGATACATATACAAACATACACACATACATATATATTATATAAGTAAATAAATAAATAGATACATAAATAGTATAAAGTAATAAACAATAAAAGAAAAGAAGGGAACGACTTTATAGACTGGCCTATATTAAAGTGTAATGTATCTGAGTGCAGAGTAGATGGGTTGATGTTCACAGTCAGTGGGGTAGATGTGGTTGATTAAAGTGCACGGGGTTTTTGAACATCATACATCACTGGAACATACAGTAATAACTTACGTTTTTTTTAACTTACGTTCGGCATCCGGCCGTCCGGAACCAAATGTAAGTTGGGGAGCGTCTGTATAGTAAAATTAAATAACCTCATTAGCATTAGCATGTTTATTGTCTTTGATCAAACGTGAGTACAGTGGTACCTCACCTTACGATAGTCCCAGCTAATGAAAAATCCAGGTTACGAAAAACATTTTCCAAAATTTTTTTGTCTCTGTGTACGAAACAAGTTCTCCTTATGAAACACGCCAAACGCACTGTTCAAAGATTCAAATGCGCCATTCAAACATTCAAATGCGCCATTCAAACATTCAAACAATGCACGAGCTGCTCTCCCATCAATGACGTTCAAACATCCCAGCCCGCTGGCCTCCCATTGGCGAGGAGGGATGATGCAGCTACCTCCCATTGGCTATCTCCCAACATCCTGCCCCGCTGGCCTCGCATTGGCTAGGAGGGATGACACAACTCCCTCCCATTGGCTATTATGGAGCTGCATCTCCCATAATACTTTTCGTGTAAAGGACAGAGTTACTGTTGTTTCATGCTTTATTTCTTGACTCAGGCTTTTAACCTTCCATAAACATTTGTAAGATTACAACTCTGCTAAGAAGACATGGTCAACACACGCATGCACACACACACACACACACATGCACGTGTGCGCACGCACACACACACACACACACACACACACACACACACACACACACACACACACACACACACACAACACACACATACACACAAGCGATTTCCAGTGAGAGTGAGAAGAAACGTGCTCGTGGCATGTGGTTGAGTGACATCGCAAAGGAATATGGCCAAACTCATCTACCATCGGTACGATATTGAAGCAGAAGGAGGTCTTAAAAGATATACTTTCATAATTTTTAAAGGGTTTAGGGGGTAGTATTGGGAGCCTGGGAACGAATCATGCGTTTTACATGTAAAATGCGGTTCAATTTACGAAAGATCCAGGTTAAAAAAAGGCTCTGGAACAGATTAATTTCGTAAGGTGAGGTCCCACTGTATATAAGTTTAAATAGGCAACAAAGACCATTTTAATCTTATTACATTAACAAAGGAAGATAATACAGTGAGATCTTTAATACACAGTGATCCCTCATTACTTGGTGCTTCAATTTCTGTGGCTTCAGTTTATTGCGGGTTTTTCAAAAATATTCATCGAAAAATAAAAAAATAAGGAAATTCAGGAAAAATAGGGAAAAGTTAAGGAAAATGCTGGAAAACAAGGTGAATTATGCAAAAAATCCCAAACAAACATAAACAAAAGAACAACCCAACAAAACTACGTACATTTTTATGTGAGGTGCGCATCTGAGTTTGTGCGTGCGCATCTGTGTGTGTATTTATATTTTATTTAGATCTTATGCATTACTTTTGAATGTTTAATGTTATTATAAGCATTTATAGCGTTGAATATGTATTTATTGATATTATATACATATATTCATGTACGTATACGTCAGTCAGGGGGGTTGATCCTACTTCATAAAAATCGGTGGTCGGCGGGGGGGGTTTGGTCCCCATTAACCGCAGAAAGTGAGGGATCCCTGTATTATAAAATTTTATTGGATTGAAATCTCGGCTTATTAGATCAGTGTACTGTCTGTCTGTCTTCCTTTCGGCTTTTTCCCTTTTACTCGGGAGTCGCCACAGCGAATCATCTGATTCGCACGTTTGATTTGGCAGAGGTTTTTACGTCGGATGCCCTTCCTGTCACAACCCTTTTTCGCAAGGGACAGAAACACGCTGACGACTTTGCAGCTACTCTTTACGAAACTACAATGACAATATTCATCAAGCAAAATTAATTGTGTTCAAACTGGACTTAATAAGCTACATTAGATCAGGAAAATCACCGATATATCAACACGAGCTCCATGGGACTGGAACTATTGACTGTTGCTTTAATACAATATGTTGCGATATTCTGTTTTAATAATTCTCTGTCATGTTGTTTCAGTGTACAGTATTAGCAAACTTTATTTTGACACCAACCTCCACCAAGTCAAATATTTAATTAACCCAAGATGCAAGTAAAATCATGAACTGATCGTTCTCATAAAATAAGGACTGTTTGTTGGAAATGTGTCATACGGGTGTGTTTGGGTGTGAGAATATTATCCTTCACTTCATATGCAGACATTGTGTGTGTGTGTGTGTGTGTGTGTGTGTGTGTGTGTCTGTGTGTGTGTGTGTGTGTTTGAGTGTGTGTGTGTGTGTGTTTGAGTGTGTGTGTGTGTGTGTGTGTGTGTGTGTGTGTGTGTGTGTGTGTGTGTGTGTGTGTGTGTGTGTGTGTGTGTGTGTGTGTGTGTGTGTGTGTGTGTGTGTGTGTGTGTGTGTGTGTGTGTGTGTGTGTGTGTGTGTGTGTGTGTGTGTGTGTGTGTGTGTGTGTGTGTGTGTGTCTGTGTGCGCTCATGCACGTTTGTTTCAGAGGTTTCTGAAAAAAAAAATCAGCTGACGTTGAGACACAAGTGAAGTTTGACTAGGAAATTTCACACACTGTGACATTGAATCGCACACCCATTGTCCATATGCAGTTCGCTGACCCATGATCTGATGTAATTAGATGTGTGTATCAGTCAACAGCACAGAGGTTTGGACGCCCCACTGCGAATAGCGCCCCCCCCCCCCCCCCCATGGTCTGTATTAAACTTCCCATACATATCAAAATGTATTACATGCTTTTGTTGTCTACACTGAGTCTTAGTCTGAGAATTTTCTTGTACTCGCTTTAAACCCCCGTCTCTCTCAGAGCTCTTCAAGCGTCAAAATCCCCTTTTTGTCTTGACTTTGTGAGCCTTCTTTTCTTTTTCTTTTTTTTTTTTTGCCATTTTCTCTTTCTTCTCTGATAGTGTAATTACTCATTCTCCTGAACTGAGAATGAAGTGTTTAGCTTCTCTCTGGAACACTGGGGTGTAAAAGGGTGACATTACAAAGCTGAAATTACATGCACACTCAGTCATTCGTTATCCTGATGTCCTATTAGGACCATAAGGTGACTCATTTTGACAATGTGGTCAATGAGATACCATCAAATTGCCCTCTAGGGTAATGGGTATAAATGTACTGTATTTCCTCTTTGCATCAATATAAGTTTTCATTTGTGGCATTCAGAACAGAATATTTGGAGTTTTATGGAACTAATCATAGTACCATAAAATCTTAGATGTACTAAATGCAAATGAACTGAGTTATTTACTCAAACATATTTTTCCCCAAAAATGCATTTGGAAGAGAAACTAAATGTAGAGTTCAGTAGACATTGTCCAGTTAATGAAGGCTATATATTACACAAAAAAGAACAGAACCATAACTTTTTCCTTAAGCTTTGAGAGAAACATTATAACAGACCTGTTTATATTTCATTTTCAGCAGAAAAATACCATCTGCCCAGTGGGCCATTATAGATTTGAAACATTTTTCATGTAAATTAGAAATGCAGCTGTTTTCATTTGGAATAGTTTGCACAGATTATATTTATTAGGATACTATTATGTATTGCGCAACATAATACTCTATACAATTTTACTCTAAAGCCATTATTATTATTATTATTATTATTATTATTATTATTATTATTTATTTTCTGAACTGCTTAATCCTAATTATGGCCATAGGGAGGCTGGCGCCCATCTCAGCCAACTCCATGCAAGGGCGAGGTACACCCAGGACAGCTCACCAGACCATCACTCACACGACCCTTCATACTCACACTCACACCTACATGCGATTTGGAATAGCCAGTTAATCTACTGTGTATGTTTTTGGACCGAAGTACCCGAAGGAAACCCACACAAGCACGGGGAGAACATGTAAACTCCACACAGAGACGCCCAAGCTGGAAATGGAACCCAGGACCTTCTTACTGTGAAGCAGACGTGCTAGCCACTGTGCCACTGTGCCGATTATTATTATTATTATTATTATTATTATTATTATTATTATTGTCCATAAAGCACACAGTCTATTCTTCACAAAGCCATATAAGCCACATATGCATGTTGGTCACATGAAGATCTAATGCTCAGTATAATATAAGGTCAGAGGTTAAGGTTCACTTAGTAGGAAGCCGAGCTCAGAAACACACATTATCTGGGGGTGTAAATCAATGACTGACTCACCCATCATTTCTTTTGTTCTTTTCCCTCTCTTTTTCCTTTGTTTAACAGGCTCACTAAAAAAAAACAGTTTTCCAGTGTGCTATGCCATGTACTCACACACACACACACACACACACACACACACACACACACACACACACACACACACACACACACACACACACACACACAGCACACAGACACACACACAAACACACACACACACACACACACACACACACACACACACACACACACACAGCGTGCGCACGCATTAGTGTTTCCAACCTTTTAGCCTTTGCTAATTGTTAGCTATAAACCCATTGAAATAGAAAAGTGTAAAGACCCAGAGAAAGAAGAGAGCCGAGCAAAAAAAGATAGAGGGACCCTTTTATAAACACAGTTTGTCTTTAACTTAATTGGGTGACAATTTGCAAGAGGACCCCCCCCCCCTTTTCTCTCTCTCTCTCTCTCTCTCTCTCTCTCTCTCTCTCTCTCTCTCACACACACACACACACACACACACACACACTGTCAGCAGAGCAGTAAAAATAAAGATGACTTTTTGTTGTGTTTTGTTGTTGTGTATACAGTACTGGATTCTCTCTCTCTCTCTCTCTCTCTTTCTCTCTGTGTGTGTGTGTGTGTGTGTGTGTGTGTGTGTGTGTGTGTGTGTGTGTGTGTGTGTGTGAGTGAGTGAGTGAGTGAGAGAGAGAGAGAGAGAGAAAGAGAGAGAGAGAAACAGATATTATCGCGCGTGTTGAATATCAGTTGGAAAATCTGCTGGCAAATAACTTCATGACTTGATATGTATAACAAGCTTGATAACTTTGCTGTCTATAAAAGTGAGTGTCAGAATTTTTTTTGTTTTCAAGTTTCTGGATAGTAACACGTATCACCCAAAAGGACAGAAGCCTAATAAACGTGCATTGTAACTTGATAATGCAATGTTGAATTCCTTTTTTTTTTCATTATCACTTAGTGGGAACAACATTTTGAAATGTTAAAATATTTTGCCTGAGAGCAAGAAGTGAATGAAACTGTTTGAACAGGCTTTTTACAGCCCTGCATGTGCCAAAACCATACGTTATTTCTTTTATTATAAGAAATTTGATTTTGTTATTGCTTTTAGGATGTATTAAAAAAAAAAAAAAAAAAAAAAAACAACAACAACAACAACTATAAATCTGAAAGAAAAAAGCCTACCTGGCCTTTTAAGGCCTTTTATTATGTTTCCCATCCTGAATAGGAGAGGGCTTAAAATCTGAGCATCTGTTGTACACAGTCTTTATGTCCCATTTCAACAAGTCATTCTCAGGTCAAGTAGTAATTAGATAAACCTTGCAATATCATGATAAATTCAGTACTGTTAGGTCACTATTACTGTATATGGTTAAGTACCAGCTACAGTTACACCAAAAATATAATTTACATCACGTAGTTCTTCACCCAATCAGCCAAGAAATATTTTATAGCTAACACTTGCTTCTTTCCTTTTCTAAGCAGTATAACTAAACATTATTTAATTTATTATTAATCAATTCATTATTGCTGCCAGCATCGTTTTTTTTTGCACCTGAGCCGAGTGGCTCATCAGGCCGATGCTTATCCCCGCTTACCGTAGCATGAAGCTACCAGGAGTTCAACTCCTCCTGGATGGGACGCTAGTCCATCACAGGTAACCTCCCCAGTATATTTTTACTGGTTCCCATTTATACTGCTGGGTAAACAGAGGCACATTTGTGGTTGAGACTTTGCCCAGGGGTCTTAGCACAGTGGGGGTCTAACTGGGATTTGAACACACAACCTTCCGGTCATGAGCCCAGCACTCTAAACACTACGCCACCGGTCCCACAAACTGCAGAAAAAAAAAAAATCACATGTAAACATCAAGAGCTATAGACAGGCAGACGCTGAATATTTTAACACCAAACATAACAGTATAAGCTCTGTCCATTCTGGAAAGAAAATAATAAAATTTTAAGTGACCATACAACTTTTTTATCAAATATAAAGGTGGCTGTATGTCATATAGTAGTATGTCAAGCTTACGTTACTTGTTGTGTCTCGTAGCTCGAGTTCAAAGCTAAACAATAAATATGTTTTGTCTAAATGACTTTATAGGTAAGGGTGGGGTATCATGTGATTTTCAGAGCAGATCATGATGTAATTTCTTCTCTCAGTTTGAGCAGCCTATTTAATCTTATCCATGAGAATTTTTTTCTTTATGTAGGCCTATTAATTTATCCATAAAAAGCCTTGAGAGGAAGCAAACTGCAGAATTAAAGACAGAACAGAAACCTAACAGAGAGTGATATGAAGAGACAGAGACACAACAGAGAAAGGGGACACAAGATGGGGGGTGGGCGGTGGGGTCGGGTCATTCATGTCGATCCATTTTCATTTTTTCTTTCTTTATTATTCAATTTGTCGTACCACTTTTTTTTTTTTTTTTTTTGCTATGGTCACAGGGAAACTGCAGCTTGTCTCAGCAGATACTGGGTGAAGGTGTCTGCACCCTACACAGCTAAAGATGTAGATATTAAGGTCAATAGAGTTCCTTTGCTGTTCCCCTGAGGCACAGGATGGAAGCAGTAAGACAGATGCTTGTTTTTCAATGTGTGTCTCAGGGTGTGGCCCGACCCCAATTAAGCAGATGTTGGGGCTTCAGGCCATTGGCTAGAGGCAAATGTTCCTTGGATGAAAATGAAGAACAAGGAAAGCTACAGACTTAAAAGATTAGAAAAAGAGTGTGAAAATTACAGAAGAGAGATCATTACGATACAAGAGTAATACATCTCCAGCACTGAGAAGTCTAAGACTAAGGTGCCTGGTTTAGTCATTCTCACTAAATCTCTCCGTACTCTTCTTTCCAATTCACATCCATCCATCACATATGCTTCCATTGCTTCCCCTCTCCATGGTGCAATCCCAATGTCTGATGCCCTTGTGTTGTCGTAGCAATTTAGAGGATCCTGGGAAACATGGCATGCTTCAGTGAGAGCACTCAGAAGTGATCAGTGGTGTGTGTGTGTGTGTGTGTGTGTGTGTGTGTGTGTGTGTGTGTATGCCACTACCAACTATATATTTCTACATATACTAACCACGAAGAGCTTTTATTTGTGTTTTTAGAATTTATTGAGGAAATAATTTAGAATACAGTACACTATAAATAGAGCAGCGTAACTGGCATAAACAGCGACTTTAATGTTATATGTCAGGTTAGGTGGCTGCATGGTACTGTAGTGCCTAGCATGTGGTCAGGACTTTTCTGTCTGGAAAATACATGCTCTGCCTGTGGGTTTTTGGGTTTCCTCTGTCTGTTTCAAAGAGACTAATTGCCCATTCAGTATTTTTTGAAAATGTGAGTGTGAGTAATGTTTGTTCTGCAGGAGGAAACCCTCTCAGGAAAAAATTACACACATTGTAAAAAAAATACATGAAAGTGGCCCAGTGCATCATGGGTCTGGAATGGAATAGCAACGACAACAACAATAATAATAATAATAATAATAATAATAATAATAATAATAATAATTCATTTTCTGAACCACTTAATCCTAATTAGGGTTACACATTTCAGCTGACTCTGGGCGAGGGAAGATTATACCCTGGACAGCTCATCAGGTTATCACAGGGCATTTAATAAAAAAAAAAATAATATTAATAATTATAATTCTATAAAATAAAGCATGTTGTGTAAAGCAGAGTAATTATGTTTACTAGAAAATCCATGTTCTATCCATATACTGTATTATTATTATTATTATTATTATTATTATTATTATTGTTGTTGTTGTTGTTGTTGTTAAGCAGACCCATCCTGCTTATGTCTCAGGCTTAATATTAATAACAATCCTGTGTCTGAACAGTTAACAGTTCCAGCTTGCTGGAAATTCATAACATGTGTTATAGTAAATGAGATCTGGATTGAGGAGGTATGGCGGCACAGTGACTACATCTGCTTCACAGCAAGAAGGCCTGGGTTTGATTCCCGCGCGCTGGTGTTTTCTGTGCAGGGTTTATATGTTCTCTACGTGCTTGTGAGGGTTTTCTCCGGTTGTTCTGGTTTCCTCCTGTAGTCCAAAAACATGCACAATAGGCTAAGTGGCTGTTCCAAACTGTCCCTAGGTGTGAATGTGAGTGTGAAAGGCTGTGCGAATCTTGGCCCTGTGATGGCCTGGTGAGCTGATCGGGTGTGTCCCCCCCCCCACCCTCGCCAAAGTGAGTTGAGATGGGCAATCGCCTTTCTGTGTCCCTAGTTAGGATTAAGCGGTTTAGAAAATGAATAAATGCGATTTGAATTCGCAAATGACAAGTCATTACCTAGAAAAATTCTGAGAGGCCAGTGAGTGTCAAAGATCAGCCAGCATGTTGAACTAGTTGAGGCACTGGAGCAAAACACTTTTTTATGAAACCATGTGTGTATGCATACACAGGACATGTGGTGTATGTGTGCTTGACAGAAAATGATCACGAGACATAACAGATGGGGGTTCTCACTGCTGTGAACTCTGTTAAAAATGAGAAAAATTCATGTCATTAAGATTGATCTGCGTTCATATGTCACTGTGTGTTTTGCAGACGGACTGTGTTAATTATGTGAAGGTTTTACATCACTTTAACCGAACTCACCTTTATGCCTGTGGGACAGGAGCCTTCCACCCGACCTGCGCTTACGTGGAGGTTGGACAGAAGGTGGAGGTGGGTGAGTGCATGAGAGAGAGAGAGAGAGAGAGAGAGAGAGAGAGAGAGTGAGAGAGAGAGAGAGAGAGTGTAAAATGTCTGTAAAGATCTGGATCCTGAGTGCTATGAAAAGAACGCCAATTTTCCATTGGAATACACTTTAATGTGAACTGGAAAATATCAGCCTCTATCTCACCTTCTTTTCTCCCCATTTTTTTTGTTTCTCTTTCCATCTCTCTCAAGGATCATGTGTTTCGATTTGATCAATCTTTGATTGATGATGGAAAAGGGAAAAGCCCATATGATCCACGGCACAATGCAGCCTCCGTTCTGGTTGGTCAGTACATCTGTCAATCTTCCTTACTGCATAATTATCACCACTCATGTAACACTAGTACAGTGCTTCTCAAATAGTGGGGCCAGGGGGGTGCAGTGTGATGCCAAGGGAGCGGGTATGACCCTAGGAAACATGCTTTTCTGGAATTGTGTACGAGAATTAAGTGTAATTGCACCTCCACTCTACTAGTTGGCAGTGGTCCTCTCATTGTCGCGCTTTGGTGGAGCGGTTTTTCGCACGAACAAACAATATGAAGGGCAGTAAACAACTCCTCAAGAAAGAACACCGAAAAATTTCTAACAGGAACAAAGAGGAAGGTGGAGAGACAGAGATATTAAGACATAAATAAGTCAAATGAGTTTAAATTATTATTATTTTTTTAATTTCAGACACATTGGTGCACTTTAAATCTTTTCAATTGCAGATTAAAAAACAATATTAATGAAGTTTTTCTTTATTGTAATTTGAAATATATTTCTTTTTTTGTTTTTAATGTTAATAAAGATACAATGTAATGCAGAGGTGTGCAAATAACAATTTTATAGACAAATAATACTATTTATATTTGCTCCCGGGGCGTGGGGCGTGACATTGAAAGTGACGGTTGAGTACTAAACAAGTATTCAATGCACACTTGCTCACTTGAAAGATCGGAAGTCCGGATAAGCCGCGCTTTGTCTCACAAGCACCATACGTCACTTGCGACAAGCGCCTACATTCGGTGGAGCGCCTCACATTTGTTTAGACATTAAAGAACTGACATGTAATTGACATGATTATGGGTTTGAAAATGGGTTCTGTGGGCCAATGACTTCAAAATACATTTATAAAAACAAACAAACAAACAAAAATTTACATCTAGACATTTAACTAGGAAGTTGCTGGAGTGTCATAATTATTTTACACAGTTTGTGCCAAATTTGTGCCAAGAATGTTTTTAAAAATGCTGCTCTTGTTCCTAGGTGATGAGCTGTATTCCGGCGTGGCCACTGATCTCATGGGAAGAGATTTCACGATTTTTCGAAGCCTGGGAGATAAACCCTCCATACGAACCGAACAACATGACTCTCGCTGGCTCAACGGTGTGTTTGGATTCCACAGGATCCCATATTCAATCTGACCTTGAAATGAGTAAAGCTGAAAATACAATAAGGCTTGTCTCAGTCAAAAGTGTGTTTTTGTTTCCTCATGTTCTCCAGAGCCCAAGTTCATAGGAGCTTTTGCTGTTCCGGAGAGTGAGAACCCTGATGATGATAAAGTCTTCTTCTTCTTCCGAGAAACTGCTGTCGAAGCTCAAGGTTTTGGCAAGGTCACCTATGCTCGGATTGGCCAGCTGTGCCGGGTGGGAAAGATGATTAGGACTGATTTGACTTAATATCAGCGAAACCTTTTTTTAAAGTTTTGTGAGACCTTAAATATTATGTAAATATTATGCACTGGTATGTGTGTTGTAGAATGACATGGGAGGGCAACGTAGTTTAGTCAATAAATGGACAACATTCTTAAAGACTCGGCTGGTCTGCTCTGTACCAGGCAATGATGGCAGTGAGACACACTTTGACGAGCTCAGTAAGGCGGCATCTGCATTAATTTAACTTAAACCAATATCTTTGGAGTTTAGGTTTAATGTTTACATAATTTATTTGATATCAAATTTTAGGGGATGTGTTCCTGCTCCAGACTCGAGACAGGAAAAATCCTCTGGTCTATACAGTTTTTTCTACTTCCAGGTGAGACGTTTGGCAGACCTGTGTACAAATTTATGTTTCATGTCATTGGATTTAATGCTTTATATTTTGGCATTTAACATTCGAGCAGAAAGGGCAGCATTGTGGTTAGCTGGCCAACCTCACTGCAAGATTTTTCTTGAGTTTGAGCTCTGTGCTCAGCAATGATGCTTCTGGGGTGCTCCAGTTTCCTCACACTGTCATTAGGCCAGTTGGATATTCTTGATTGTCCCAAATGTGAATGTGAGGATGAATTGTTGTGTGTCTGTGTTAGCCCTGTAATGGTCTGGCCCTCGTGTATCCAACCTTCATTCAGAGTCATATGGGATGGGCTGCAGCCTTCCTGCAAAACTAGTGATAGACGAACACCAGACAATCAAAAATTGAAATATATGTTTTGAGTAGTTTTGCTTTCTTAGAAATCCTTCTGTAAAATCGGAAATCGCAGTAAATCCAAATCAACAGTTCACACATTTTGGACTTTTTTTTTTAATCTTGTTGTGCTACTATATATTCCAGTTAATTCTAACCAATTTTAGTACAGTACCCCCTCCCTCCCACCGACTTACGTTCATCCGTTTTTCTCAATTTTACGTTTTTAAAAACAAAAAAAAAGTCAAATTTTGAGTTTAGACGTACCAACGTAGTACGCTGACATAATGACACTGCATCCATTGTTAACAAACGACAGGCAGAACGTGCCCCTCCTTCTTCCCAGTTGTTATTTATATATATATCGTTTTAACGAGTTCAATGGCACCCTTGCACATTTGCAAGACCGGAAGTCCGTATAACCCACAGCAAGTACACTACTTTCTCAAGTACACTACTTTCAGTATTGAGCGCCTCACATATTGTAAGTGTCAATTGGCTGTTTGAAGCTTCATGTAAAGTTTCTGTGTATTGTATTAATAGTGTGTCTTTTTTCCCCTCACAGTAGTGTATTCCGTGGATCTGCTGTCTGTTTGTACACTATGAATGACATCCGGAGGGCATTTTTGGGGCCTTTTGCCCATAAGGAAGGACCCAATTATCAGTGGGTACCCTTCCAAGGCAAAGTCCCTTACCCACGACCAGGCATGGTGAGCTTCTCATTTCACTCAAAACATTGCTCAGAATTTTTATCTTTCAAAATAAACACAATGAGATTGATGTTTCAAACGACAATGAATTACATTGGATTCTCTCTTATACATTTCTCTGTATATTGTTTAGTGTCCGAGTAAGACGTTTGGAAGTTTTGAGTCCACTAAAGGCTTTCCAGATAATGTGATTCAGTTCGCACGTCATCACCCATTGATGTATAACCCAGTAACGCCACTCGGTGGACGTCCGCTCTTTGTACGCACAGGAATGCACTACAGCTTTACACAGATCGCTGTGGATCGAGTTAATGCTGCGGACGGTCACTATGATGTCATGTTCATCGGAACAGGTCAACACTTTTTCATAGGGTTCCTATAGTGAGGACATATTTACCATTCACCCATGCTTTATCTATACCACAGGATGTATTCCATCAGAATAAGAGGGGAAGTTGAGAAGCTATGTCAAGGTTAAAACAGATATTAAGCGCCATCCACATTTAACAGTTGCTCTCCAGCTCTTTAAGTAAATAAGACAATAAATGCAACTTTTTGCCAAGACACTGAAGACTGTAGACTTCACTGGGGTGAAACCTATCACTTTGCAATTCAGGTAGAAAATGCTGACAGTAAAATGTCTTCCATTCCCCTAATTTTCAACAGGTTTCACCATGCTTATAGTTTGACGTGACTTATGACCATATCAAGGAAGTGTACATCAGAAAAAGCAAACGTGTTTCCGTTTAAATCCTTCCTCCAACCTGAAACAGATACTTTTTGGAAAAGCTCTCCTGGTGCCTGCATTTTATTTATTTTTTACTTATGTAAAGGCTGAGCTCACAATGTTAACAACTTCAGAGACAATGACGGATGTTTGCCATAAACCCACCGAAGGTTTGCGTTCAAGACACCAATGGTGTCACAAAGACATGATGGTAAAATGTAGTCAGTGTTGCTCTGGTGGTGAAAGATTTTATTGAAAGAGATTGAACATTGGGAATATGGCATGGACATGCTACGAAAAAAATTACCGAGAAATTTATAGAGAAATATGTTTGTTTAGGGCGGTGTTGGCCCAGTGGTAGGACGCTGGATTACTGATCCGATGGTCAGGAGTTCAAGCTTTACCGTCACTGGGTTGTCACTGCTGTGCCCCCCAGTGCCTCTAACTGGGTCATCAAAGGCCATCCATGTCTCACACTGTCTAGGTTGAGATGCATGTAAAAGAACCATTGCTGATTTTGTAAAGAGCAGGTTGCATTGCCATCGGTGTGTTACTGACCTTCGATGGCCCAGTGAGCTGTCCACTCTACCCTTGACCAGAGTCGGCTGAGATGAGCGCCAGCCTCCCTGCAACCCTAATTAGGATTAAGCAGTTCAGAAAATGAATGAATAAACATGATCATTAGTAGCTTTAGCAGTCCCACCTGGATTTTATGGGTGTTTTGTGAATGTTTTGGCAGAGTAATAATACAAAGATAATAATTTGAATTGTTTTTGGATGTTTTTTTTTGTAGTGATATTGCGGGATTATGTGAAAATTGTGATGCGAAAAATCATTCATTCTCTGAACCACTTAATCCTAATTAGGGTAGTGAGGAGGCTGGTGCCCATCTCAGCCATCTGTGAGTGAGGGAAGAGTACACCCAGAACAGCCCACCTGACCATCGCAAGGCAGAAACAGGCTGACAGCTATGCAGCTAATCTTGACGAAAGTCAGCAATAGTTTCTTTACATCCGTCTCACTGTAGACAGTGAGTAACATGGCCTTTGATAACCCAGTTCGCTGCACTGGGGGTGTGAAAATTGTAAAAATAGATTTTAAGGTGTCCACATCTTGTTGTCTTCGAAAGCATGGATTGATGAAACTTGACCATCACTGATTGACCAAATTTGCAGAAAAAAATGCAATGATTGCTTAGAAGTGTAAGGTATGATACTGAATGTAAGAGGACTAGAGAAGTCACCTGAAGTCCTGGAGAATCCCTGGACGGATGGCTTTACAGAATTTATGCAGATCCCATCATACAAGTTCTTGGAGACATTGTTCTAACAGAAAAGAAACATGTTGGACCAAGTACTTAAGCCAGTGCTTCTCAATTATTTTCTGTTGCGCCCCCTCTGGGAAGAAAAAATATTTTATGCCTATCCCCCAACATGCGACTATAAATAGTATTATTTGTCTATACAATTGTTATTAGTACACCTCTGCATAACATTAGATCTTTATTGACATTAAAAACAAAAAAGAAAGAAATATAGGTCAACTTACAACAACAAAAAAAAACATTGTTTTTCAATATGTAAGCGAAAAGTTTTAAAGTGCACCAATGTCCCTGAAATAAAACAAATACGTCCTTATTTAAATGCCGTCAACTTATTTATGTCTTAATATCTCCGACTCTCTCCACATTTCTCCTCATTCCTGTTAGAAAATTTTCCATGTTGTTTCTTGAGGAGTTGTTTACTGCACTTCATATCGTTTGCTCGTAGCAGGACAAAGAGAGCGCCACTGCCAACTACTGGAGTGGAGGTGCAATTACACTTAATTCTCGTACACAATTCCAGAAAAGCATGTTCCCCAGGGTCATAACCCCCCCCCTTCTACCGCGCCCCCTAGGGGGGGCATGCCCCACTATTTGAGGAGCACTGACTTAAGCACAAATGTTGCGGCGGGAGCAGCTGCTTAAAAGCCTGATATACAGTAAAAAAGTATATTTATTTATGTTCTTATCTATATTAAGCATTTCTAAAAATTATACTCTGCATTGATCTTACAGTGCATACCATACTAATAGATTTCGCTTCCATGCCATCCTATTGCTATTTATTGGACCTTCAGTAGTTACACTGTGTAGTTACTTTGTGTTTTCAACAATATGTCATTTAAAGATAAGTAAAATTTTATTTTGCATACCACTGTGTCTATAGTATTGTATCTTATGATTCTTTATACTTTGCAGATGTTGGAACCATTTTGAAGGTGATCTCTGTGCCCAAAGGAAGCTGGAGTACCACCGAGCTGTTCCTGGAGGAGCTGCAAGTCTTCAAGGTGTGTATGACAGCGACTATGTGGGTTTGATTTGTCCATTAAAAAAAGTTTTGAAATCACGGATTATTATCAAACATCAAAGTATGTACAACCAAATCTTTCTTGCTCCAGGACTCTTCATCCATCATCAACATGCAGATCTCCTCTAAACGAGTAAGTCATGTTTATCTGTTCCAACAGTTCTTAAATTAGTTGCAGTTGTTCACCATGTATCTGCTGAGACCTTCCATAGTAGTTGACCTCTGATCCTAATATAGATGTTTCATCTAAAGTTTCTGTTGTCGCTTCATGATGAACGTCATGTCTTCACTTACACACGGCTTAGTGGCTGTACTGATGTACTTGCATAGTGTACGATATTACTATAATATTAGTTCAAAGAGAGCTATAAACTCTTGGTTTACAATATAATTTTTCACGATGACAGCAATATGATAAGATCATCAAAAAAATATTCATTTAATGCCAGACCATATTTCATTTAATAAACGGAGCAGGTAATGACATTGCTTAAGATTTGAGATAAAATATGTAGTTAAAAACCAATAATGTGTCTATCTTATTAAATTGCCTCACAGTACGTCCTTGTGAGTTTTTGTAATCTAGCAGTTAGTTTGACTCTCTCTCTCTCTCTCTCTCTCTCTCTCTCTCTCAAACAACACACACACACACACACACACACACACACACACACACACACTATGCAGCAACAACTGTATGTAGGCTCTGACACAGGGGTGGCGCAGGTGCCACTGCATCGCTGCAGCATGTATGGTAAAGCATGTGCTGAGTGTTGTCTAGCCCGAGACCCCTACTGTGCCTGGGATGGACACACATGTACACGCTACCTGCCTAACACCAAAAGGTACATCCTAATTATTGATACTGCACTTTTCCATCGTGTCATGAATATCATTGCATCACTATTGTGGTTTTAGCCTACCCTCTGCAATTCTTCTGATTGTGTGTGTGTGTGTGTGTGTGTGTGTGTGTGTGTGTATATATATACATTTAGGCGCTTCCGTCGCCAAGATGTGAGGAATGGCGACCCTAACACGCTCTGCTCAGGAGGTTAGTTTGCACCACTAGAGGGTGATATTATACTTCAGTCATTTTCAACGTTGGTATCAGACACACACAGGGCCTGAAGTCCTTTTTAAAGTCTGTAAGAATAGATTGGGCAGTGGTGGTCTAATGGTTAGGGCGCAGGACCACTGATCCTAAGGCTGGGGGTTCGAGTCCCCACAAGGTTCTCACTGTCCCCCCCAGTGCAGCTAACTGGGTTATCAAAGGTGGGCCATGTCTCTCACGGTCTATGGTGAGAGGCTGTAAAAGAACCATTGCTGACTTTCGTAAAGAGTAGGCTGCAAAGTCGTCAGCGTGTTTCTATGACCTGGAGAGGGATGGGCTCCACCAGGCCAAATCAGCCCTAGTCTCACCATGAAGGCACCCCAACGACATCCTGAGGATGTTAAGTGATAAGTGAAGTGAGTGAAGAATAGGTTGAGATATTGAACCTACTGATTTATTTGAGAATTGAAAAAGCATTTTTTTTATACCTTCAGTGCAATAGGAGGAGCTGCATAGCCGTCAGCGTGTTTCTGCCCCTTGCTAAAGGGTTGTGTCAGGAAGGGCATCCGATGTAAAAACCTAGGCCAAAACGAATATGCCAATCATTAATATGACTTCCATGAAGATGGAGGCAGATGAGTTGCTGTGGCGACCCTCGGAAAAAGGGAACAGCCAAAAGAAGTGCAATAGGAGGAGCTTACTGCCTATCAAACAAGGGGGTTGGACTTAAACATTTGGGTGTGTTATTCCAGGTTGAGTGAGCAGCTTTTATTTTAAACTAGTATATACTAAATACTGCACTGACTTTAAAGAGAAACCTTTCATAAGGCTAGAGTCAGGCCTCATATTGAGTAGGCTCAGGCTCGTGTCCAGACTGTGTAATAGGCTGAAATGTACAGTATAATGTACAGTATCACTAGTTACTTGCTTCACCTGAGACTCAGTCAGGTACAGACAGATGTACAGCTAGGTGTCCTCTAGGTTTAATGCGCCATTGGAAGACTAAGAGGTCAGATTATTAATTCCGGTGTATCTTGCATGTTCTGTGGCTACACTGCAGACATACATTCACACAAAAGGGTTAAACTCCTAGTTTGCTGGAGCACCTTTAAACTTGATTACAGGGTCTAATTGCCATGGCATTGTTTTGGAGAACTTAAGCAACATCACAACATTTATTTTCTTCCAGATTTGGGTTTATATTTCACCAACATCTTGAATTGATCATGAGAAACTCAACTCATTTCATAAATAGGGTTAAGGTCAGAACTCAGTGGGGCCAGTTCATGGAAACAAATGACTCCTCATGCTCCCTTAAGCACTCTCTCCCTATTTTAGCCCCAATTTTATATCTGTCATGACACGCTAACCAGGGTAGGACCCGGGTCTTCAGATCAAGTGTGCTAAGAGTGTGCAAGAGGAAAGAGCGAAGAGCAGAGGTGGTCACGTATGTGGTGTTTAACAGTTTATTGATCACGGAGAAGACGAAAGGCTTTAACAAAATCTCCTTCGATGAGACCAAAAATCATGGGGGAAAACGCAAGAGCTCAAAAACCTGGATCACCTAAAATGCCATAGAAGTAAGGCCCAGTAGAACCCAGTCAAAAAACAAAAGGCTAGTTCTAAGATTGGCCAAACAAAGAGAGGGTTGGCAACAAATGTTAACCTAAACTGGCTTTCTGATAGTTTGGTGAAAGGTATAAACTGGATGAATAAGACACAGGTGAAAAAAATTAACTAATAGAAATAAATCCTCAATATCGCCACGTGGTGGCCAACTATAGACCAGGCTCTGACAGTCATCCATCAGGGAAGCAAAATACAGTATAATTGATGAGGTCACACCAACAGTACATTCATGTCAATAGTCATCATATAATTTATGATGGTCACATAATGTGGCTGAGCTTTGGCCTGACCAACTGAAGTAACATTGCCATGGTTATTATGTGTTGTAATTAAACTGAAGGTTCAGTAAAATACTGAAGTGTATGATTTTTTTTTTTTTGGACCGGGCATTGTATGTTCATTTTTAATAGAATTTTTCTGTCATTTATGATTTATCTATCTATCTATCTAGTGCTTAAGTCGTAGGACGGCCATTGGCGACCCACCATGAAGGATAACGCCCCGGTTATCATCTTCATGGAAGTTTTCTTGGCAGGATTAGTGCAGTAGTTTGCCATTGCCTTCTGCACGATGCGAACCTACGGGCAATTTAGAACGGCCAATTAACCTACTGTGCATGTCTTTGGATTGTGGGAGGAAACCGGAGCACCCGGAGGAAACCCACGCAAGCACAGGGAGAACATGCAAACTCCACACAGAAACGCCCAGGCCGGGAATCGAACCCAGGCCTTCTTGCTGTGAGGCGGACATGCTAACCACTACTCCACCGTACTGCCTTATGATTTATAAATGACAAAAAAATGAACAAGCAACAAGATTCATCAGGCCATCACATTTCTGTCAGCACTGGGTGTGAACATGTGCTGGCCTGATGAATCGAGTTGCTTAAATATTTGAACAATGTCATATCAGTAGGAAACAGTACATTACATTTTAGTATACTTCAAGAAAATGTGTGTACCACTTGTATTTGCAGTTCAGTCAGTAAAATAATTCACTATTCAGAAGTGATTTGCTTTAAATGACAAAAATTCTCATCTATGGAATCTCAATGTGAAATATTTTTGTTTGATGAAAGGTTGTGAGACAGGATGTCGGAGCTCCTATCAGATTTCACACCCGTTCATTCATTCAGTCCCGTACAGTACAGTCTACCAACCAAAAGTAATTGGGGGGGGGTGTTTGGCCCATTGAAAAAGAAAAGTTTTAACTCAGATCTGGCCTGTTGGTCGATTTCATTCATTCTAAAAGGGAAAGAAAAATAATTGTTGGTGGAGAGCAAAGACTTGGAGTAAATTATTGTTTTTAATGGAAATAAGCCAGTACAAGAAGCTGTTACAGCCAGGAAAGAATACAATTTACATTACACTAATGATGAAAAATGAGGTCAAGTTAGAGAATACTAGGAAAATAGATATATGTGGTGGAGATAGGCCAGTAAGAGTGAACCAAGGTTACTGCTCGTGAACATTAAAAATAGATTATTAATTTCAATTTTGATGTAATAGTGCCATCCTGGAGTCTTTATTTATCCTTTATTGTATTTCTATGAGATCAGTGCTTCTCAATTACCGTATTTTTTGGGGCGCTCCCTCTAGGAAGAAAAAAACATGCCCCACCGCCCTGCGAGCGACTATAAATAGTATGCCTATAAAATTATTTTAAGTACACCTCTTCATAACATTATATCTTTATTAATATTAAGAACAATAAAAAGAAAGAAATATAGTTCAATTGACAATAAAGAAAAACTTCATTAACATTATTTTTTAATCTGTAACAGAAACGATTTAAAGTGCACCAGTGTGCCTGAAATTAAAAAAAAAAATCCTTATTTAAACTCATTCAACTTATTTATTTCTCAATATCTTCGTCTGTCTCCACCTTTCTCTTCGTTCCTGTTAGAAATTTTTACATGTTCTTTCTTGAGGGGTTATTCACTGCACTTCATATCGTTTGCTCGTGCGAAAAAAAAAACATGACAATGAGAGCGCCACTGCCAACTCCTGGAGTGGAGGTGCAATTACACTTAATTCTCGTACACTATTCCAGAAAAGCATGTTCCCCAAGGTTATAAGTGTTCCCCCTTGGTACACCCCCCTGCCCCCCGCCACAGCATCATATCGCCCCACTATTTGAGAAGCACTTTACAAAGTATAATATTGTAATATGAATACATTAATCAAAAGTTGGTTGCGTCTTTGAAGCAGAAACTGACTTTCACATCACTACTTTATATTGTACCATATAGATCAGCAGAGACAGCGTGTTCTGGAGAAAAAACTGTATGCAGTGGAGGGCAGTAGCTCATTCCTGGAATGTATTCCCAAATCACTTCAGGCTCAGGTCACATGGACATCTCAGAGACATCCCAACAATGCTCGAGAAGAGGTGAGAGCGGAGAAATAAAGAGGGGCATGGAAAGTGGTGTCATAGTGATGGTGAAACAGCTGATTTGAAAAGAAATGTATAAATAAGGTAGCCATGAAGTCTAATATTTTGTTGGACCTCCTTTAGCCTTGGCTACGGCATGTAACTGATATGGTATTGTTGCTTCACTTGGTCAGTTCAAGGCTCAGAAAAATTATGTGACAATATAATAAAATGAAGTCAGCTGATGATCTGAATGTTATAAGTGACCAGGTCATCCCATCAGTGAGCCCTTCCTTCCCTGATGTCATGGATATAAAATTGGGCTTTGAATAGTGTGAGAGTGGTCAGTGATCATTTCCACATATGAACAGGTAACACAGAGTCCTGATCGTAACCCCGTTCAAAGTATTTGGGATGTGCTGAAGAAGATTTTATGGAGTAGTTAGATTTTTTGATCATCAAATCAAGATGTAGCTGACAAATGAACCCAGATCTGATTGAAAATAAATGTTGTAATGCTGCTCAAGTTTCTCAAAATAATAAAATGGCAATTACATGCTCTAATGAAGGCTAAAGGTTGTCCAGCAAAATATTAGAGTACAGGACTTTTTTTTTTTGGCAAGGTGGTGTACAGCGATCCCTCGTTACTTCCCGCTTCAATTCATGCGGCTTCAGTGCATCGTGGTTTTAAAAAAACAAACAAACAAACAACAAAATATTAATCAAATTAAAAAATAAAGAAATTAAGGAACAATAGGGGGAAAAGTTAAGGAAAATGCCACAAAACAAAGCCAATTATGCAAAAACAAACAAACAAACAAACAAACAAACAAACAAAAACCCCCAAACAAACACAAAACAAAACACAACCCAAAACCTCAAAACTAATAATTTTGTGAGGTGCGCATCTGAGTGCGTGCACGCACATCAGCGTGCGTGGGCACGTCTGTGTGTGTGTATTTATATTTTATTTACATCTTATGCATTATTTTAAAATGTTTAATTGTTATTATAAGCATTTATAGCATTGAATATGTATTTATTGATATTATATACACATATACATGCATGTATACGTCAGTCGGGGGAGGGGGGGTGATCCGACTTCGCGGAATTCAGGTGGTAGCGTGGGGATCTCGGTCCCAATTAACCGTGGAAAGTGAGGGATCCCTGTATATAAAAAGGGAAAAGCATGGGTGAGTGGGAGAAGATAAGGAAAGCTGTGACAGTATTAATAATAAAAGATGAGCGATTTGTTTTTTTGTGATTTGCAATCTTAAACACTTTAAGATAATTACACTTATACTAGAAGCTAGTCTAATTTCCATTATATATTTGTGGCCTCAGGTTCGTCTGGATGATCGCATACTTCAGACAAATCGTGGCTTGTTATTGCGGCGAGTATTACGCAGAGATGGAGGTGTGTATCAATGTCATGCGATGGAGCATGGATTTACCCAAACGGTGCTCCGCATAGCATTGGAGGTCGTCCCCACTACAGGCCCAGCACACAGTCAGGGACACAGCCCTGCCCAGAGCCAAGCACAGTCCATCCGTCAGAAGCTGTGGTACAGAGACTTCATGCAGTTGGTCGATCATCCAAATCTGAACACCGTCGACCAGATTTGTGAGCAGGTTTGGTCACGCAAGCACAGCCAATCAGATAAGGCCATGGCAGATGCAGCCAATGAATCTCCACCTATTGATCCACTGCATTCCACCCACAAGAAGTGGAAGCATCTGAAGGAGGTGAGGAAGGGGAGGAACCGTAGAACACATGATGGAAAAGCTGCTCCTCGAGCGCCTCGGAGTGCGGGAGAGTAATGAGGGATGGAAGAGAGAGAAAGAGAGAGAGAGAGAGCAAGAGACAGAGAAAGAAAGAGAGATCACTGGAGTTGGACAAAACTGCACACCACTGCATTTAGTGACTATTTATCAAATAACACAAACAAGCTTTACATTCGAAATTCACAGCATTTCTTCCCATACTGTAGAACTTACCACACAACATTGCCTTACTGCTCTTCTGCCCCATTGTACCCCAACTTGGGGAGCATTTAACCCCACTGTCCCCGAAAACAACTTAAAATTTCCCTTATGCACCTCCCAAAATTTACGGTCTCCCACCGTTTACACACACTTCCGCACTGATGCATTATTTTATGGCCAATACACAGTAGTGATGTCAGCACTGATGGTGTGGTCCATCTGCCTTGAAAGTGACAGCTGGGAATGACACCACAACTGGCATCAACTCCAGGATAGATGTAGGAAAATCAATAGCAGCAGTTTGTAGCCAGGTTAGAGATTGGAAGTGATACATTGGTGGTATATAATGTATATATAACACCGTAGCAACATTTTCAACTTGGACTTAATTGTGTGTACACCAGTATGGAAGTTCCAATAAACAGTATTCTAACTTCTCACATTCAGACATCTGAACTTTCCAGTACAAGTGGAACGCACCATAATTTCAATTAAAATTTTAATCCCAAAATTCCCCACTTTGAAAACTTTGGTCAATTTACCTTTTCTAAATTAAAAAAAAAAAAAAAAATCTCCAGAATTTTTTTTCTAGCTTCGTATTCATTCCCACTGCCCATCGTGTAAGAGAAAATAATACCACTACTGATGATAATCATCGTTATGTCGATGACAGCATAGCATTATAGGATTATTAATACTCAAACATACTCTATTCATACTCTCACTATTATATATACAGTCCATTCACACCCTCCCCACTCTCTATACACTCCATTTATACCCTGACCACTCTCTATTTACACCATTTTTAACTTTGCCCCCCGCCCTACACATTTTTTACACTCCATTCATTTCCTCGTCACTCTCTAAGCACTCTCTATATACTCCATTCATACCCCACCACTCTCTATACACTCCATTCATACCCCACCACTCTCTATACACTCCATTCATACCCACCACTCTCTATACACTCCATTCATACCCCACCACTCTCTATACACTCCATTCATACCCCACCACTCTCTATACACTCCATTCATACCCCACCCCTCTCTATACACTCCATTCATACCCCACCACTCTCTATACACTCCTTTCATACCCCACCACTCTCTATACACTCCATTCATACCCGCCACTCTCTATACACTCCATTCATACCCCACCACTCTCTATACACTCCATTCATACCCGCCACTCTCTATACACTCCATTCATACCCCACCACTCTCTATACACTCCATTCATACCCCACCACTCTCTATACACTCCATTCATACCCCACCACTCTCTATACACTCCATTCATACCCGCCACTCTCTATACACTCCATTCATACCCCACCACTCTCTATACACTCCATTCATACCCGCCACTCTCTATACACTCCATTCATACCCCACCACTCTCTATACACTCCATTCATACCCCACCACTCTCTATACACTCCATTCATACCCCACCACTCTCTATACACTCCATTCATACCCACCACTCTCTATACACTCCATTCATACCCCACCACTCTCTATACACTCCATTCATACCCCACCACTCTCTATACACTCCATTCATACCCCACCACTCTCTATACACTCCATTCATACCCCACCACTCTCTATACACTCCATTCATACCCGCCACTCTCTATACACTCCATTCATACCCGACACTCTCTATACACTCCATTCATACCCCACCACTCTCTATACACTCCATTCATACCCCACCACTCTCTATACACTCCATTCATACCCCACCACTCTCTATACACTCCATTCATACCCCACCATTCTCTATACACTCCATTCATACCCGCCACTCTCTATACACTCCATTCATACCCGCCACTCTCTATACACTCCATTCATACCCCACCACTCTCTATACACTCCCTTCATACCCGCCACTCTCTATACACTCCATTCATACCAGGCCACTCTCTATACACTCCATTCATACCCCGCCACTCTCTATACACTCCATTCATACCCCGCCACTCTCTATACACTCCATTCATTCCCCGCCACTCTCTATACACTCCATTCATACCCCGCCACTCTCTATACACTCCATTCATACCCCGACACTCTCTATACACTCCATTCATTCCCCGCCACTCTCTATACACGCCATTCATACCCCACCACTCTCTATACACTCCATTCATTCCCCGCCACTCTCTATACACTCCATTCATACCCCGCCACTCTCTATACACTCCATTCATTCCCCGCCACTCTCTATTCACTCCATTCATACCCCGCCACTCTCTATACACTCCATTCATTCCCCGCCACTCTCTATACACTCCATTCATACCCCGCCACTCTCTATACACTCCATTCATTCCCCGCCACTCTATACACTCCATTCATTCCCCGCCACTCTCTATACACTCCATTCATTCCCCGCCACTCTCTATACACTCCATTCATTCCCCGCCATTCTCTATACACTCCATTCATACCCACCACTCTCTAAACACTCTCTATACTCTCCATTCATACTCCGTCACTCTCTATACACTCCATTCATACCCCGCCACTCTCTAAACACTCTTTATACACTGCATTCATACCCCGCCACTCTCTATACAATCCATTTATACTCCGCCACTCTCCCATGCTCTATATATGCTCCATTCTTACCCTTATCACTCTCCCTCTCCACCTACTCTTTCTGTACACTTCTCTCATACCCAAACTCCACTGTTCATATATAGTACTCTCATTTCTATCCCTATGCACCCATGATGTCTGCTACACACACACACACACACACACACACACACACACACACACACACAAACAATAATGCAATAATTATTCGCTTAGGCTTCTTTCCAAGCACAGAGGCCCATATGAAAAAGTGCAGAGAAGGATGATGTCATTCTGAACAAAGCCCTCGAACTGAGTCTACAATTTCAAATGGAGGAATACTCAGAGCCACAGGCAAAGTATTTCACATATTTGATACCTACACAAACTGTACAGCAGTGCAATTGCATGCCTTGTCTTGGAACAGCATACACACTTAAACACACACGCTACTTCTTGGGGGAAAATGCATATTTGCCACATGTGTGTTTTGCTTGTGCCATGTGCTGTTTGTGTTTGTGTGTATTCGATTTTTTTCTTATACCCTCTAATGTTCTCTGTACAACCAAAACCACTATTTAGCTGAGCACCACTAGCTGCCTGTTACCATAGAAACCTTAAAGCTGCTCTCTTGTGCTTGCCATTGGCAGAAAATGGGGAGAAAGGAACTCGAAACTGTGAATTTCCCCAGAAAATAATAAACAGCAAATTTCCGAGCGGTGTGGGCTGATTGCTCACTGACTCCATCTGATGAAAATATAAACACTTTGAGCTGCTTTAATGTAGATTTTTGCTTCCACTTAATGCAAGCACATTTTGTGTGATATCAAATGGTGGTACAGAGAAGATTCACCAGTGAACACTATATCTGTGTGGTTTGTTTGCTTTATGATGACATGTGCTCGGTTGTTAGAGAAATTGTCAGGCACAACATGAAAGCATGATTGGATTATTTGGAAATCAAAAAAATCAGACAAAAGGATGTGTGGGTATAAAAAATAAGTTATGATGGTCTGGGTGTGTGCTGTGTGGCTGTTTTGGTTTCAAACTTTCAACTAATCTGTTGAGTACTCACAAGAAAATATGTGTGTGCGTATGTGTGTGTGTGTGTGTTATTTAAAGTAGATTCTTTAATTTTGGAGTAATACAGTAATACTAAACCACTTATTATAATTACATCAGATTTACTTATCAGGTCTTTGCCAATATTGGAGTGTTGTAGGTCAGTTGATGAACAGCAAATGATAATTTTATTCCTCACTAAATCTAAGTGACCCAGTTACAGTTTACCTACAGTTGTGCTTTGAATAAAAATACTTGTGCTCCAATTCTCATATTACTACGTACAAGCAGCATCAGAGAAAGGAGAATAATACCCAGAACCCTTATATAAAGGGCTTGAATATTCATGAAAGAAATGTGGAGGATTTGTGGCTTGAATGACTGTGTGCTTATTGGTCCTCCGATGGTCTGGCGAACTGTTCAGGATGTACCCTGGCTTCACCCAGTGTCAGCTGAGAGTAGGATAGGAGGATTAAATGGGTCGGTATATTAGTGAGTGGGTGAATGACAGTTAAGAAGATTTGAAGAATGTGGATGACTTCCTGAAATTCTATGCTGACCTTGTAAGGTAGTCTTGAAAAATAATTCTCTCTGACTTCTTCTGTGGTTCCAAACATGTGACTATTTTTACCCTTGTTCCAGAAGTGGCTCATGATGCTGACTTGTTGGTGTGGAAATGCATATAGTAAGTGCCAGTTGTATAGAAAAGTGAACTGGTGCTTTTTGTTTTCACCAGTAGATGGCAGATTGGTGTTGTGGGGAAAAAAAACAGGAAGCAATCATAGATAATGTTGAATTAAACTATCGTTCAAAAATACAAAGGGAGAAGAGACTTTTTTATGACATATGCAGGTACTATACATACCACTCTATACATACCACCATATATACATAGATACACAGGGACCCCTTGCTTCTTCGCACTTCAATTCATGCAGCTTCAGTGCATAGCGTTTTTTTTGAAAAAATATTAATCGAAT
Source organism: Plotosus lineatus (assembly GCA_024760905.1). NCBI lineage: Eukaryota > Metazoa > Chordata > Actinopteri > Siluriformes > Plotosidae > Plotosus > Plotosus lineatus. The sequence goes on from CM045749.1 coordinate 17,396,018, forward strand.
TAAATATAAGAAAATTAAAGAAGAATAGGGGGAAAGGTTAAGAAAAATGCTGCAAAACAAGGCCAATTATGCAAAAAAAAAAAAAAAAAAACCCAGACAAACAAAAACAATAAAACAACCCAAAACTCCCCATGAAAACTACTTACATTTTTATGTGAGGTTCACATCTATATGTGCGTGCATCTGTGTGTGTATTTATATTTTATTTACATCTTATGCATTATTTTTGAATTTTTAATTGCTATCATAAGTATTTATAGCGTTCAATATGTATTTATTGATATTATATACACATATACATGTACATATACATCAGTCAGGGGGGTTGATCCTTGTTTACGGAATTCAACAGTCGCGGAAAACTCTCGGTCCCAATTAACTGTGGAAAGTGAGGGATCCCGGTATATATATATATATATATATAAAACTACAGTGAGGTACTCTCTTTATATTCATTTATTCATCTATTTTCTATAACCGCTTAATCCTAAGTAGGGTCGTGGGGAGGCTTGCGCCCATCCCAGCTGACTCCAGGCTAGGGCAGAATACACCCTGAACAGCACGCCAGACCATCGTAGGGCGGAGGCACGCTGATAGCTATGCAGCCTACTCTTGTTGAAAGTCAGCGAGGGTTCTTTTACATGAATCTCACACCATAGACAGTGAGAGACATGGCCAGTCTTTGATAACCCAGTTAGCTGCACTGGGAGCTCTCTTTATATTCGTTAATTGTATCTTTCCAAAAGTCTCTGGTACACAATTTTCCGGTCAATAATGCTGCGGTGTGGTTTTATTTTTGAAAAGCAGAAAGATGAAATCATAATCGAGTATATTCATATGTTCTTGTTGGGATTTGGGGTAAAGTGCCAACACTCTGTTAATGAGAATTGTACTTAAAAAGTTAACACTGTTACGAAAGCTGGGCATTTGAGAAATTTTAGATCCTTGGAATTTTAGAACCTCTCAAATGTAAGCTGCCAAGCTATTCTTTTTCTTGTCGCTCGGTTGGTTCCCTCAATGAAAGACATATTTTTATTAATTTTAAATGGAATTTTTTGAGGACAGTTCACTCGTGGTGAATGGTGTGCTTTAGCATTTATAGTTCAACCTTAGAAGTCATGGTCCTCAAGTTCATCTCTGTATCTAAAGTTAAAACTAGACATATCTTGACGGCATCATACCAGTAACATGCAAAAGTATAGTTTACCTAAAGTATATTGAATTGAATTTCTGTTTTCTCCCTTTTCTTTTTCCTTAAACAATGCTAAATGCTGAAGTTTCTATCACCACTTATTTTCCCCGGGTAATTAGTTTTACTAGCTATTATCGGTTACTTATATATAAGATGAGAGTGTATATGGATCAAGTTTTGTTCTATTTATAATGTTTCATAATGTAAAGAACAGTTATGCCTGTTTCTGTTCATTTGCATGACAAAAACAAACAAACAAAACAATGTGTAGTTGAGTGTTTTGCCAATACAGTGAGGAACGTTGGCACATTTAATGTTTTTATGATATATTTAAGACGTAATAAGCTAATATGTAGTGGTGAATTGTGCTGATTGACGTGTAATATATCCATTCTTCAGAAAACTGGAGGGGGAAAAAGTGTGTATATTTTGAGGTACATGTTCTTTTCCTTTTTGAACCCTATTTAAGGACTCAATCTGAAACTCTCCTGATGTGAAATGATGGTCCCTCCCCCTAACATTTTTTCTAAAAAACAAAAAAGGAGAAAAAAAAACAAAAAATAAACAAACAAAAAAAATTATCAAATGACCCAGACCAGCTCACTGATTTCCTTGCCTTGTGACTTGTGTCATATTCTGAGAGACAGTGTCTCTGCGTGTCTATTGGTCTGTGTGTGCGTAAGCACGCATGCAAGTGTATGTGTGTGCTCGTGCATGCATGTGTGTGGCACATTAACATGTGTATGTGTTTTTTTTTTTTTTTTTTGGTCTGTCTACTGTTAGATGTTATAAATGTAAACTATGGATTAAAAGTTGGACATTTTCTGGAAAGGTCAAAGGTTGAAGGCCAAAGTTGACTTGTAAGTTGACACTGTAGTGAATATTTCTATTTCTGTGTTGTTTGTTGCATCAGACTGTATTTGATTAACACACAAAAAAATAAACAATTACTTCAAAATACATATACTTATGGATTCATGCTGTAATAATGATAATGAATTGAATTAATTCAGTATAAACTTCTAATTATATTATGGAGACAATATGAGCTTTATTAGTAGACATTCAGAAATATGATAATGTTAATAACACACTCTAGATCAGGGTTTATTTTTCCAAAGGGGCCACATGAGAAACAGAAAATATTGTGACGGGCCGGGCCAATAAACTAAACTCATTTCTGCATAATATTAATTTTATTTATTTGTAAAAAAGCAGTATTGACATACCTTTTAGTGGGAACAGTGGCAGTGATGGCCTGGTGGTAAAAGGTGCTGGATCGCTGATCCTAAGGTTGGGGGTTCAAGACTCTCCACAGGGTTGTCACTGTCCCCCCCAGTGCAGCTCACTGGGTTATCAAAGGCCGGCCATGTCTCTCACCGTCTATAGGTTCATGTAAAAGAACCATTGCTGACTTTCGTGAAGAGTAGCTGCGTTGCGTTGCCGTCAGCATGTTTCTACCTCTTGCTAAGGGTTATGTCAGGAATGACATCCGACGTAAAAACCTATACTAAAACAAAGGTGCAAATCACAGATTTGCTGTGGCGACCCCTGAGAAAAAGGGATCAGCCGAAAGGAAAAGAAGAAGAAGAAGTTAGTGGGATCAGTCATTTTTGCCAGTGCATCGAAGCCTGGTGGTAATTTTGCTGTGGCGATCTTCAGAACAGATTTGAGGTGTTCATCACTCAACTGGGACCTGTGGGATGCTTTGTTGGTGTTCATCACACTAAAAGTCTGTTCACACACATATGTCGAGCCAAACAATCCTCTGTGCCATCTTCTGGATCTTTGGGAATTTGGCTGCACTTAATGAAGCATAAAACTCATCCAGTTTAAGGGAGTTGAACTTCTCCTTTAACATCATGTCACATTGGAGACCGACCAATCAGATCCAACTGCATCTCCTGTGGTACCTTTTCAGGCTCTTGTGAGAAGGGACCTGACACCAGCAGAAGTGCTTTGTCAGCTTTTTCAAAATCACAAAACCGACAGCAGAATTCTTCATGCAGGTCATCTAGTATTTTTTCACATGTTGCAGGGCCCCTTTTAACCCGACCAGTGTGGGGGAAATGAGCGAATGACTTGTCTGACATTTACTTTGAAAATAAAACTAGTCTGGTTTTGAAGGCTCTGACATTTGCTTGCGTTTCATGCACAGACTGTTTTTTGCCTTGTAGCTTCACATTCAGCTCGTTCATGTGGGTCAGTCTGTCCACAGTAAAAGCGAAATCACAGCCAATTTGTGTCATTCCGCTCAGGAAAATTGTCAGTGTTTTCAAGTAGCTCTGAAAATTAAATAATCTCCTGTTTGATCTCCACACTCGTTGACATACTTTCCCCAAACATAAGCAGCAGACATTAGAATGGTAAAGCAAGTCCCCTGTGATCAGCATCAGTTTCTGCAGGAAAATGAATAAACTGAGGATGGGGAAGTCCTGTCACTCAAATAAACTTAATGAGTTTCACAACTGGCTTCACTACGTGGTCGAACTGCACCACGGATTTACACATTGCTTCCTGGCGAATTATGCATATATTCTCGTGCTTGATTCTGGGATGGATCTGAAGTTGTTCGGATGAAGGTGTTTAGCTGAGCCTGGAAGCTCACGACCAACCTATCAGCGGTAGCCGTACGTTCTTGCGGTGACAGGTTGTCGCCATAATTAGCATGCTTGGTGGAAAAGTAGTGACTTATTTTGCATTCTTTTAAAACCGTAATGGTTTCTTGGCAAATAAGACACACAGCCTTTGACCGGACTTCAGTAAAAAAGTATTTAGGTGTCCATTCCTTATGAACCACCCGACACTCACTGTCAGCTTTTCTTTTCTCTGACATTGCTGCAGATGGGCTCAGAAACACGCTGACGGCTTTGCAGCTACTCTTGTCGAAATTTGGAATCTACTCCATTGGTCGATGATTTTCGTTACAGCAGAATAATTGTCTTCAGAGGTCTTATCAAATAACTTGGCACAACCATAGGCAATCAACTTTTTTTTTTAGGTCTAGCCAGGAAAACACCACATATTTACTGAATATGGATTGTAAAGTACACGTAAAAATTTTATTTGTGAAAAATAATGCAACTAGAAATTTTAGGTTCAGATATTGGTTATTGTATCTCGTTTATGGTTTACGTCAACATGAACGCAGACACTACTGTAGGTTACATTCAGGTTAAAATAACAGATTCCCCCCAGTGCAGCTAACTGGGTTATCAAAGGCTGGCCATGTCTTTCACTGTCTGTGGTGAGAGGTTGATGTAAAAGAACCATTGCCGATTTTTGTAAAGAGTAGCTGCATAGCCGTCAGCGTGTTTCTGTCCCTTGCTAAAGGGTTGTGTCAGGAAGGGCATCCGACTAAAAACCTACGCCAAATCAAACTTGCGAATCATTAATATGACTTCCATGAAGATGGAGGCAGATGATTCGCTGTGGCGACCCCTAAAAGGGAACAACTGAAGGGAAAAGAAGAAGATGAAGATCTTACTGCGTACATGTATATAAGTCTGATAGCAATAATGCTATTAATAGTGAACTAGACAACAAATTAATAGTATAAAAAAAGTAATGTAGTAGAAATACAGTTGGGAATTTTTAACAGATATTTTATTTTATGTCCATTGAATTTTGAAGATGAAAAATTCTGGATTGAACATTTTTTCAAAATCTTCTTCAATATTTTTAAAACAAATTCCATGATTAAATCATAATTTGATAACCTTTAAATGAATTTCAGCAATATTTAAAATTTAAATGATTCCTCAATTTATTTATTTATTTATTTATTTTTTTGGAAGTGTGGTATTATGGCAGGCCCAGCAGTGGGTGCTAGATACTTTGCTATTTTTTTTAAAACCTGGACGTTTGTTCTCTGTGAGTCCTTATGTTGGCAAAGTCTTTATTGACTATTATTTGACAACAGAGTAGTGCATATGTGCTGTAATAATAGATTGTAGTGCCTGTTCAATACCCAAGAAGTAATGATAATGGGAAGACTTTTCTATACAAAAGAAAGACATATATTATTTATTTATCACATTCATTGTATAGTTACACAGTCAATTTGGGAAACAGTAACACATTTGAAATTTTTGATGCCTTCCAGGTTCAAGAAAATGCCTGACTCGTTTGCTGATGAATTTTCAAACACAATTTGGATTTGTCTTCCCTCTTTGCAGTCAATGCTTTAAACTGCAATTACTTTTGTCTGCCAAATAAATAAATAAATTAATTAATAAACTACCTATCAAGTAACTTGTCATTGTTATTATTATGAAACGATTATGCTTGGATCTTTTTAATTTTTTTTTTATTGGACATTAATCTGTGACATGTGTACACTCAGTAAAGACACAACCAGGCTAGTGTATAACAAATAAAATGAACCAGGTGCCAGAAAAGAGTTTGTTTTTATGTGTACTTTTCAAGAAAGAAAGAGTGGGCTTAACCCTGCTTGGCCTTTTATACCACCTGCTCGAGATCTAACAGCATTTATCTGCTCTCTTTAGTCTTACCAGAAAGACTCACAGGTTCTAACTATCTCTAAGTACATCCTGTTAGGTATACTCTCATTAACCGCTTTTGCCTCTTGTCAGATGTGTTGACATCAAAGAGTCAAGCATTCCATGCCAGCACACTTTGAATCATTTGGTGCATTCAGTTTAACACACACACACACACACACACACACACACACACACACACACACACACACACAGAGAGACCGAGAGAGAGAGAGAGTTCATTTATTTACTTAGCCTCTCTGGACTGTCAGACTTCCATTCTCCAGAACGGCTTCCTGTTTCTGCTCTCTTCGCTCTGTGTACTGAAGGTTTTCTTTGCATTTCAGGTCGGTTGAATCTTGTTTTTTTTTTTTAACAGCTCTTTCAGCTTGCTCATACTTTCACCTGTTCTCCAACATATTGTGTTTCACCTGTTCTCCAACAATATGCTGTTGTTGTTGAAAGGTTAAGAAAACAATTTTAAGGTGATGATAGAGGAGAAAAAAGAAAAAAAAAACTTGACGGATGGAGGAGAGGAAAGGGAGTTTAACGCAGTCAGCAGAAAGCACTCAAGCTTCACGTATGTATGAGGAAAGACAATTAGTCTTTAAATAATATTGTCTTGCCCATGCCTTCGGCTGCCACCCAACTCACACTGCATCCGACCCCTAAAACTCCTCCCATGAGTGTTGGATCTATGGGAGGACTGAACCATGTCTCCTTTTCGGGCTAGGACCGGCCAGGCTCCATGGGCAGAAGCCCGACCAACAGGCGCTTGTCTTCGAGCCCCTCCCCAGGCCTGGCTTTTAAGCAATATAAAATAAATAAAATTCCAGAAAATAATCCTGCAGTACCTTTATCATTCAGTTCAGTTTCTGTAATCGCTTAATCCTAATTAGGATCGCGGGGAGGCCCATTCCAGCTGACTCTGGGTAAGGGCAGAGTACACTCTGGACAACTCGCCAGGTCATCGCAGGGTGGAAACACGCTGACGGCTTTGCAGCTACTCTTGTCGAAAGTCAGGAATGGTTCTTTTACAGCCTCTCACCATAGACAGTGAGAGACATGGCCGGCCTTTGATAACCCAGTTAGCTGAACTGGGGGGAAGATGGGGGAGGGGGGTGGGGCAGTGAAACCTTGTGGACAGTGGGACTGAAACCCCCAACCTTAGGATCAGCGATCCAGCGCCCTAAACCACCAGGCCACCATTTCCCTACCTTTATTATTAACAATATTATAATAATTACGGTAATAATTATAATATTATAATATCGTGTTTTAAATAAGTAAAATCAACTAAAGCTGGACAAGTGCATCAGCAGTGACTCTCTGGTAGTCTTCAAATTATAACCTTCTGGTTGCCAGTAATGAAGCTAACCATCGTTCTACATCCATGTGCCACACATTTCTCTCTGATTCTACAGTGAATGTGTACACAATATGCTGACAGCTATAACTCAGAGTGAGATCATAAATGTGTGTTTCTCTTACATGTTACTGCTTTATGTAGAAAAAAAATCATGTGCCAAAGTCTCTCTCTCTCTCTCTCTCTCTCTCTCTCTCTCTCTCTCTCTCTCTCGCTCTCTCTCTCTCTCTCCAAAAAGAGTCAACAAATGAGTAGCCCACAGTCTCACAATGAGCACATATTGTTTGTAGGTCATTGTACTTCCAGTTCCCTATATCAAAAAAAAAAAAAAAGAAAGGAGGAAAAAAAAAATACTGAATTTTGCACAACTTTTTTTTTTTTAATATTTCATGAACTTTGCAGAGTTGAGACAAATGTTGATTCTCTAATGAAATCTCACACTACACATTCTGTTCAGATGCAAGGCAGATGTGAAGTGTACAGATACTGCATGTAGAAACACTGATAAAACTGAGCTACATAAATAAAGTCCAGCACAAAGGGAACATGCACAACTCTGCAGAGAAACACTCTCACTGAACCCAGGACGCAAACCCAGGACCTGTTTGCTGTGTGCTGTGCAAACCACCATGCTGCCTCTGTAGGGATAATTTGCACAGTGCAACATTTCTGTACATTTCTATTTTAATTGATTACTAAATAGAGCTTAATATTGAATATACTTTATAGAGATACTGTACATATTTCTATGCCACTCTCTCATTGCACATGCTGATTATTTCAATTAATTTATTCATTCACTCATTCATTTTTTTGTACTGCTGTATCCTAATTAGGGTTATGGGGAGGCTGGCACCCATCTTAGCCGATTCTGGGCAAGTGTGGGGAACATTCTGGACAGCTCACCATGACCATGAAAAGGCCAGAACTAACACAACCATTCATACACCCACCCACCCACCCACACACACACACACACACACACACACACACACACACCTATGGCTGATTTGGAACAGCCAATTAACCTCCTGTGCATGTTTTTGGACTGTGGGAGGAAACCGGAGTACCCAGAGGAAACCGCACAAACACGGGGAGAACTGAGCTGGGAATTGAACCCAGGACCTTTTTGCTGTGAGGTAGATGAAAACATAGGAAGGGATTTAGTTTTTGATTTCTTGGAAGGACCATGAGAAGAAGGAAAACTGACAGCAGCGACTGATGTAAATGTGTTTACTGTCGTCAGAATTTCACAAGCTAATTTGTTTTGCTAAACACAGGAAGAAAAAGTTTGTGCTACATAGTGAACAAAATTCAGCAACAGCTTATCCAGAGTGAATTACAACTATTATTTATATGCAACTGAGCATGAAGGGCCTTGCTCAAGGGCCCAGCAGTGGTGGTATTGAGGATTGAACCCCCAACCTTCGGATGAATATCCCATTGCCTAAACCACTGAGTCACAGCTGCCCGTAGTGTTTATCTTTCAAACATGATACTGATATTTATGTTTATTTCAGGAAAATTAGTGCATGCAGACATGTGGTGTAAACATACATGCTGACATAATACTATATGAATAAGCATATGTTGCTCCTCCCATTGAACCCTTTGATACCTAAAATGTTCAGCAGTGTGAGTAATTTCTTCATGAAGTTTGTTGGTAAATCCATAAAATACATTAATAAATATTAGTATTTATGAAATACATAATTTACAAAAAGTATAAACTTTGAACTTGAATAAGGAACTAAAGCTTTGGAAATGCCATTAAACAAAAATACAGTGGCACCTCACCTTAGGATAGTCCCAGAATATGAAAAATCCAGTTTACGAAAAACATTTTCTGAATTTTTTGTCTCTGTATACGAAAATAGTTCTCCTTACGAAATGCGCCATTCAAACATTAAACCGCGCCATTCAAACATTCAAACAATGCACGACTTGCTCTCCCACTGACTACATGTCCCAACATCCCACCCCGCTGTTGACTAGGAGGGATGACACAGCTCCCTCCCATTGGCTATTATGGAGCTGCATCTCCCATAATGCTTTTCATGTAAAGGACAGAGTTACTGGCTTTAAACCTTCCATTAACATTTGTAAGATTATAACTCTGCTATGAAGACATGGTCAACACACGCGCGTGATTTCCTGTGCGAGTGAAAAGAAGAAGCGAGCTTGTGGCATGCGGTTGAGTGATATCACAAAGGAATATGGCCAAACCCGTCTACCATCGGTATGATATTGAAGCAGAAAGACGTCTTAAAAGGTATACTTTTATCATTTTTAAAGGGTTTAGTGGGTAGTATTGGGGGCTTTGGAACGAATCACATGGTTTACATGTAAAATTCGGTTCAATTTACGAAAAATCCAGGTTAAGAAAAAGGCTCTGGAACGGATTAATTTCGGAAGGTGAGGTACCACTGTAACAGTGGTCTAGTGTGATGTGGCCCAACATGAAGCCAAGACACCATTACCTCCATTAACCGTTCTTCTTTTTCTTCAAATATTGTATTTTGTACCCCGCCCTTGTACCGAGTCAGCTGAGATGGGTGCTAATGATATTGATGAATGATATTGTATTTACTGTATATTGTATTCATCAAAAAATGGAAATTAGGCTTAGCATTAACCATCCAAAGTGAGCACATCACATTGTGGCATCTGAAGAGCAGTTGACAGTTGGATGCTTTGAAGGGCCCTTTAGTTGTGAAAGTGAGGAAACCCTCCCCTTCACACTTTTCCTGCCGGTTTGAGAATAAACCCAGCTACCTAAATCCATTTTTATAACCATTAGGCCACAGTCTGAATTGTGTGCATTAATGGAGGTTTGTCCTAGAAAACACATTTTCTCAATTAAAAACACAGTGCAACAGAAATGAAAAAGTGGCCCAATGCATCATGGGTCATGATATTCATTAATAAGTCTCTGCCTTCACTGGGAGGAAGGTTCTCCAAGTAGTACTGTGGAGCTAATTCCATCAACATGTGTGGATGGACTTCTGAGACCGTGCGGATACAGTTGTCGTGAGAGATGGTAAAGTCATCAAGTGGTCTGGACCTTCCTATGAAGGTGGTCGACATGTTCGGGTGCTGCCTTCCTGTATGCGCAATCCACTTCCAGTGTTTGGACGAGTTGGTGAAACATGAGGAGAACGGACTGATCTTCAAAGATGCGGCCAAGCTGTTGGAGCAGCTGAAGATGCTTTTCTCGGACTTCCCAAACGAGCGGGGGAAGCTGAGCTGCTTTCGAAGGAACCTCAGGGAGAGCGGGGAGCAATGCCGGGACAAAAACTGGGACCAACACATTCTGCCGCTGTTTAAGGAACACTCGGACTGAGCGGGAGCAGTAATAATAATAATAACAACAATAATAATAAGTATGAATGACAAAATCAATCATGGTGGATAACAAGATCTTATTGTAAAGTGCATGTCTTCCTTTTATCACTTATTCCATGCATGTTTTTAAAATAAAAAGATGAAATAATAATAAAAAATATATATATTTAATTCTTATTTTAATATATCTTTGCTAAATATTTTAACATAATACACACACATTCTTACAGACATTTACACTTACAAATGGTTTATTCTCACAAATCCATCTACCAGCATGTTTTAATGATAGAAGGAGACCTGTGTGAACACAGCCGACCTACAAAAACTCTACATGAGGTGTAACCTGAGCTCGAAATTAAGCCAACTTTTCCTCACTTTCACGACTGAAGGGCCCTTCAAAGAATAGCAATGCTACCCCACTGCGCATCTATGTCGCATTTAATTTGATATAATTGAATTGAATCATGTTATATTTATAGTTGCTTTCATCACAGGAAGTTGAGAACATGTATATACACTTCTGAAATGAAACCATGTCTTCAAATCTGTCTAGAATTTTAGAAACTAGCTTCAAACAAAACGTGCATTTGGATTTGATTATGGTTCTGTACAAATCAAGCTTAATTAGCATCAATTACAATTTTAAGCAATGCCTTTATGTGCAGAAGCCCGCCCATCAGGCGCTCGTCTTCGAGTCCCTCCCCCAGGTCTGGCTCCAGGGGGGACCTCGGTGACCCACATCAGTGCAAGGGAAACTGTGAGCTTATATATTTCTCCATATAGGGTTCTTTTGAACTGTGCTTCATCTGGACCTTTACCTAGGACCTGTTTGCCTTGGGTGACCCTACCAGGGACATAATGCCCTCTACAACGTAGCTCCTAGGATCATTAGGATACACAAAACCCTCCACCATGATAAGGTGGCGATTCAAGGAGATATAGATATAGTTGGACCCACCTCAACACATAGCTTGTGCTGGACCTTATTCGATTCTGGAGTTGCTCATGTGGAGAGGCTGCGAGCCAGTATGGGCATCCTTGTTGCCCCTCATATCGGTGCCTACACATTGGGGTTATCCCCAGTTGACAAAACAGCATCTTCCCTACGCCTTCGGGTGGGGGGACAAGTCATGACTGTTTTTTGTGCTTATACACCAAATGAACGTTTAGAGTACCCACCCTTTTGGAATCTTTAAGGAGGTGTTGGAGAGCCCTCGTTGTTGTTGGAGACTTCAACACCCATGTGGGCAGCCATAGTTTGACCTGGAAGGGTGTGATCAGTAGCTATCGCCTCACCAGACTGAACCCAATGGTGCTTGTCATGGCTTGCCCAGTACGAACACCATGTTCAAACATAAGGGTGGCCATAAGAGCACTTGGCACCAGGACATCCTAAGCCACAGTTCGATGATGGATTTTGTAGTCACTTGTTCTGGACGCTCAGGTGAAGAGAGAAGCTGAGTTGTCAATCAATCACTACTTGGTGATGAGCTGGCTCTGATGGTGTGGTGGGAGGCCTCCAGAAATGGAGCCTTTATCCCAGGCGTATTGTTCGGGTCTCCTGGGAACGTTTGGCAGAGTCTTCTGTCAGAGGAGCCTTTAACTTCCCCCTCTAGCAGAGCTACAGCCACATCCCGAAGGTCATGGGTGACATGGAATCTGAATGGGCCATATTTCGTGCCTCCATTGTTGAGGTGGCAGCCCATAGCTGTGGCCGGAAGGTCATCAGTGAAATGTTGTGGTAATAACCCCAAACCCGGTGGTGGACACCTGTGGCAAACGGGGCTGTCCAGCTGAAAAAGGAGGCCTATCAGGCCTTATTGGCCTGTGGGACTCCCAAGGCAGCAGACAGGTACTGGCAGGCCAAACTTGCTGCATCCCAAACCGTTGCTGATGCAAAATCCTGGATATGGGAGGAATTTGGTGAGGGGCTGGAAAGTGACTATCAGCTGGCATCGAAAAGATTCTGGAGCACCATCCGATGCCTCAGGAGGGGGAAGTGGTTCTCTACAAATACTTTTTACAGTGTAAGTGGGAATGTTGTTTTAAGGTGGAAAAAATACTTTGAAGACCTCTTCAATTCCACCAGCACACCCTCGGTGAAGGAAGAATACCCTGGGAGTTTGGGTTGGGGTCCATCCATCACTGGGGCTGAGGTCATCGAGGTAGTCAAAAAGCTCCTTGGTGGACTGAGGGAGTGGATGAGATCCACCCTGAATATCTCAGGGCTCTGGATGTTGTAGGACTGTCTTTGTTGTCTCTCCCTTAGAGATAGCTTGAGAAGTGCAGCCAGGGAGGAGTTCAGAATAGAACCCTGCTTCTCCGTCTTGAGAGCAGCAAGTTGAACTGACTTGGGTATCTGCTTATAATGTCTCCCGGGAATGGTGTTTCGGGCATGTCCAACCGGGAAGAGACCCCGGAGTCGGCCCAGAACATGCCGGAGAGTTTATGTCTCTCGGCTGGTCTGGGAATGCCTCAGTGTCCCCCCCGGAAGTGCTGGATGAAATGGCTAGGGAAAGGGATGTGGAGACTTCATTACGTTATGTGCTAACCCCGTGACCCAAACCCGGATTAAGTGGAGGAAGATGATGATGATGATGATGATGATGGTTTTAAATTTGCTGTCTTATAGCTTTTCCTCTCTCCATTAGAGTAGAATGATTAAAAGTCCCTGTGTAGTCTGATCATTTAATATTTTATTCTGACTACAAGGGGTTTTCAAATGCTAATGACATACAAGCATGCAGATGCAAAGCACATGGCAGAGAAAGACAAGGATCTCAGAAGTAACATGAACTGCTGA